>NC_051167.1:102290331-102629160 GCF_013339725.1 Rhipicephalus microplus | reverse complement strand
ATTTGCCGCCTGCACCCGTCTTGGCAAAAAAAACAGACTTAGAAGGTGACCTCTGCTAGCAAATAAATATGTGTCAAGCATGAAATATTACACTATATCTTGGAGGCTTGACATAGCTTGGAAATTATATCATATAACGGTACTGCTATGTGTTTCGGGTTCGGTTTTGAGGTCTCGGGGCAACTGCGCATCGCCATCGTCAACAGGCAGACTTTGAATTGGGTGGTAACATGTCGTGTGCGTGTTTGCTGCAGGCGGACGGTGGTTTATTATTTTACTATTCACTTGCTTTGTCAGGGACGCGTACTTATACGGCTCGCACAGTTTAACTCGCGCTTACAGTAGTACAGTACGTGTCACTGCAATCTGTGGCGTGTCGGCAAGTACAGAACAACTTCGGTGCGGCGGAGTGTGTGTCCTCTGTCAACGGCTTTCGTTGAAGCTTGTGCACGCCGCAAGCAGAGTGTTTCCGATCAAGCAATCAGCGGACTATCCGCTGGGAGCTACATGGAGAACGCTTTGGATTTCGTGCTATTGCTGAAAAGGTAAGCTTTCGGCATGCGAACAACGAAGTGCAGAAGTGCGTGCCTGCCTGCCAACTCCCCGATTTGCCCGCGATACTCGTAACTGCAGGAAGCGACCGTCTCTTGGCGCCGGTAGCTTCGTGACCTTCTCTCGCTATGTGCTGATCAGCTGCGATGTCTCAACAGTCGCAGTGTTCGTGAACCTCGCTTTGGGGCATGGTTAAAGAAATCGGGGGATGTGCCCCACGCAGATAACCTTACGGCATTCGGCAGCGGGGGAGAAAACAAAAGGGGGGGGGGCTGAGCAAGCCGAGGTGGGCGAAAGAAAATGGCATAATATAATAATAATAATAATAATAATAATAATAATAATAATATAAAAACGAAGCAGATCAACGGTAAAAGAGGCGCCAGTTGTCTGTTAGCGGGACTGCAGTGGACAAATGGGGCGCGTTTATTACGCGGGAGAAAAAAATCAGATTTCAATGACTGAAGATAGGGGTGCGTTTTTAATGCGAGTAAATACGCTATTTAACGCAACAATTGAAAATACTTAAACTTTGTATCGTACCCTTTGATGCCTGCGCTTTGCAGCGGCGTGAAGTGTTTCATTAAAACATCGTGCAGCTAACCAAGAATTTATCTGTACCTTGCTTTATCAGTGATTCGCGCTTTTTGTGCCTTGCTAGGTTTGTTTATATTTATACTAGTATATCGTTAATAATCAGGATATAGAAATATTGATCTGCTTTATTGGGGATTGAACAGCCAACTATATTGCACACATATTTTTGCATTTTTTGCACCATTGTACTGCGGCACATAGAATATTGTAGAATAGAATATTTCTGTATATTTTGGTGTAGGGTTTTGCGCTGCGATTACATATGAAAGCTTAGCCAAAGTGTGCCAACAACCACGCACACAAATCTTTCAGTTAGACTGATACCAGCACAGATGGTAATGGTGTAGGCATAGTTAGCCCTAAAGACACGCCTCGCGAAAAACAAAATGAGAATGGCGACACAGGTGGCTGTAACTGAAAGCAGACAGACCTAACAGCTCTTGTCTGTTTCATGCATTTTGTCTGTGCAGCTTTCATTCTTACGAATATAAAGACACTGATCCAACTAATAAGCCCTCCATGCATATATTCCTGTTTAGCTACTTCTCCAATATGTCGTGCATTTTTTTTATTTACACATATTTATGGTCCAACCGTTCAGAGCTCATTGAGCATATATTTAACTTACTTGTGATACATTATCTGTTGCATGGCTGTTTTTATGAATTAAAAATTTAACTGCGAATGAGCTGCTTATGCATGCACTCGAAGAATAGCATTAGCTAGTCTTATTTCTTTTTGAGAGTAGTCAGTTTTACTCGTGCCCTAAAGTAATCATTTTGTTGACCAATAAGCAACCTGTGAAGACATAAAATTATCGAGTACACCAAATTTATGTAACTGGAGAAGAAATTTAGAGGTGAGCTTTCACAAATACACAGTGCTGGTTTTCCAGCAGCAGTTGTCATATTGTAAGTGCTGTTGATCCTTCCATATTGGGCTTGCTCGATGTTTTTACACTATTTTCACACAGTAGATTGTACATCTGTGATGTGTACATGTCTACACAACGATCCTTCAAAGTAAATGATAAATATTGCTACGTTTCTGTCTGAATGGGTTTCTATAATTTTTTGTATCACCCATTGTAGTGGGCCTATTGGTAGGGTATTCTAGCTTAGCAAGAAAACTTGGTTTAAACGCTGAAACTTGAGCTTCCCAGTATATTTCAAGCTTCTTGGTAGGTGCATGATTCAAGAGATAAGCACTTTTTCACCACCACCATGGTCTATACTCAAACATGGCACTAGCATTCGTACACTAGTATGCACAGATGCTTGTAAACGTAAAAGTGAATAGTGGTAAAGCTGAAAGTGGGGAAGCTGGAGGTTTTTATTATATGACACATCATAATGAGGTTCTGATTGTTCCCAGTGTTTTTAAATGCTTAGTTGAATGTTGTGCATCTCTTACATGCAGAATGTTGAAAGGAAAGCACACTACGTCTTCTACGATGGACTGGGTGCTGACAATGCAGTGCACTCTTCATCACAGCCTGAAAGCAGCTGTTCCGGGCTCACGACCTCACTCAAAGGGTCGCAGCAGTGGCGGACGCTACTCATAGGGTGCACCAAATATCTTGTACATTTTAGGAACATTCCTATGAGGGAAAGGTTTCATCTCAAGCTATGTGTCCTATATACCTATTCATATTTCCAATATAAGTATCAGTTTGCCATCAGATTAACAGCAGTGCGTGTAGAAAACTGTGTACAATGCATAATGTTAGAGTTGTGTGATAAACTGGAGATGGCCTAGATGTCTCCAACTTAAAAGGTTGATCCATTAATGGGTCAATCCACGCCAAACATCCCAGCTATTTTAGCGACCATCTCAAATGTATTAAAAAAATTGTGATGATTTACTGCATTGAAAACAGTGAAACAGTAAAATACTTTCGAAAGAAAAAAACTTTCGGTCACGTAGTTGCCTTCTGAACTTACTGGAATGTCGTTTCAGTGTGGTTTGCGGGAAGGTAGTTTAAAAGTACTGCTCCTTTCTTCGATACCAAAATTTGTCTACATGTTAAGTACAAGTTCATATGTAAAGTGTTCGAAGCGCATAAATATTAGTGCAATTTCACTGGCACATACGCCTCCAAGACTAACAATGTGCTTGATACGACTGGTTGGTGCTGTATGGTAGACAAAGAAAGTGCTTAACAGCGCAAGGAACAAGAAGGGAAAGAAGAAACGAGAACAGAACCCTGAACAAACAATCAAAGTTTACTGCAAACCAACTGCAATATATAGAAAACAGAATCTGCGCATAACCATGCACCATAAGAAGAATCGCACATATATGCACCATACGGCCTACCTTATCCACAACCGATCATGTAAATGGACCCAAGATAACTAACTTCACAGCAGTTAAGAAAAATTGAGGGTACGCTAACACAGGAAGCACCAAGTTGTTGAATATAAAAAGCTTCACTAATCTCGTGCTCGCGCCGATTTTTATATCCCCCGTGATCAAACACTTGTCAATATTTGGCTGACAAGACTTATTACAATGGTCTGCCAAGTGGCTGGGAAGGAAACTTTTTAGAGAGTTAGCGTACTCCCTCAACCGATCATTCATGCATCGCCCTGTTTGGCCAATGTAACCATGCACAAAAGTAAAAAAATATCTTGTAGAGAATCGCTAAAACACATTCAAGATGGCACGTAGCGTGTTTCTTAGTGCATTCTTCTTTCTTAGGTTCTTCGCTGTTGACCCTGTGACATAGCCCAGCGAGTTTATCGTGTGCGCAGAACACAACTCTTACACCTATTTCGCCAGCGACCTTCTTAAGCCTTTGGGAAACTTCGTGTATGTAGGGAATAACAGCCTTGCTAGAATGAGGCTTGTTGAGTTAGCTGCTGCTTTATCTCTTATCAGGTACTCTTAGTGACATTAGGAAAGTCTCGGCAATGGAAGTTAGCTAGGGATTAGAAAAGCCTCCTTGTTGAAGGCAGTGAACTTGGAGCGAGAAACTGCACTCTATCTGGCGGTGACAAGAGCCAGTTAAAATTGCCTTTAGGCAGGACAAAGCGATGCTTCACTTGACCAGCTTAAAATGGGCGGACGTCAAAAGGAGGTTCTTTCTTGAGCATAACTCGTACCACCAACATACATGATCAACAAAAAAAAGCATTTATAATTCTAGACATCGTAGCTTGTCGTCAGCAATAAACTCCGACGTTATTTCTAGTTTCTTCATTTCACACCCGAAAACGTCAAATATCTCATCGGTGGTTCACCGAGGGTCAGATTTATCGATGCGGTAAAACACTAAAAAGTCGTCAACGTAGTCGAACACTTTAACTGTACTCGTGTGATCAAAGTTAGCCATGAGACTTCTTTCATACCGCACGAGTAAAAAGTCACAAAGAACCGGTGCTAAACTTGAGCCATTGCACACATCTGCACCGGTGAGATATTTGACATTTTTTGGCGTGAAATGATGCAACTGGAATCAAAGACTGAGTTTAATTAATGACGACAAGTTACGATGCCTAGACTTGGAAATGCTTTTTTGGTTGACCATGTATACTAGCGGTACGAACCTTGCTCAAGGAAAAGCCTTCTTTTTACGTCTACCAATTCTAAGCTAGTCAAGCAAAGCATCGCTTTTTCCTGCCTAAAGGCAATTCTAACTGACTCTTGTAACCACCAGATAGAGTGCAGTTTCTCGTTCTAAGCTCACTGCCTTCAACAAGCAGGCTTTTCCAATCCCCTGCTAACTTCTATTGCCGAGACTCTCCTAACGTCACTAAGACTGCCTGATAAGACACAAAGCAACAGCTAACTCAACAAGCCTCATTCTAGCAAGGCTGTTATTCCCTACGTACACGAAGTTTCCCATAGGCTAAAGAAGGTCGCTGGAAAAATAGGTGTAAGAGTTGCGTTCTGCGCACGCAACAAACTCGCTGGCCTATGTTGCAGGGTCAACAGCGAAGGACCTAAGAAAGAAACATGCACTAAGAAATACGCTATGCACCATGTTGAATGTGTTTTAGCGATTCCCTACACGATATTTTTACTTGTGGACATTGGCCAAACACGGCGATGCATGAATGATCGGTTGAGGGAGCACGCTAACTCTTTAAAAGGTTTCCTTCCCAGCCACTTGGTAGACCATTGTAATAAGTCTTGTTGACAGCCAATTCTTGACAAGTGTTTGATCACGGGGGATATAAAAATCGGCGCGAGCAGGAGATTAGTGAAGCTTTCTATAATCAACAACTTGGTGCTTCCTGTGTTAGCGCACTCTCAATTTTTTAACTGCTGTGAAGTTAGCTATCTGGGGTCCACTTATATGACTGGTTGTTAATAAGGTAGGCCATATGGTGCATGTATGTGCAATTCTGCTTATGGTGCGTGGTTATGCGCAGATTCTGTTTTCTGTATATTGCAGTTGGTTTGCAATAAACTTTGGTCGTTTGTTCAGGGCTCTGTTCTCGTCTTTTCTTTCTTGTCATTTGCGCTGGTAAGCACTTTCTTCATCTACTACGCCTTCAAGAACTTAGCCAACATGTGTTACATTTGTATTTTTTCTATTGTAGTACTACGCTTTCTAAGAATGTCTGACTAATGAATACTAACTACACGAAGGTTTATTTTGAGGAAGAATATTATGAGACTTCTTAAGCTGCTAAACAGAAGAAATGACGAATTTCGCAGAATCGTCATTTTCGTTTATATTGAGACGCTATTTGCACTGTGGAGTGGTCCAAATAAATATGATCTTCAAACCTAAATCGAAAGGAAAAAAAGGGTATTTTCATGTGCCAATTGTTTTCATTACATTTTTTCGTTTTAAGAAAGAAAATAAGTTTTGAACTTTCCCTTTGATGAAAATAGGAAATTTCAAGGTGGTAGCTATCGTATGACCAAATGGGAAGATAGGCACCAAAGGTAATGCTAAAAAAACATTTTCTTCCTTAAAACAAAAAATTCAAAGATGGTATATGAAAAGAAGTGTTCATTTGCTTTCAATTTATGTATAAAGGTAATTTCTAGTTGAGCCAACAAAAATTACGATTTTGTTAAATTTATGATTTTTTCTCATAAAGTTTACTAGCTTGATAAGTCCTAAATATTTTTTTATCAAAATATACCTTGCGTGGAGTAGGTATTCACTACACAAATATATATACAAACTGCAGTATTGCAATAAAGGAATTGCAAACATAACACATTTTGGATAAATTCTTAGAAGCATATGTGCCAGTATAGTTGCAATATTATTACTGAGCTTCAAACACCTTACACAAGAACCTTTACTCAACATGTAGACCAAGTTTGGTATAGAACGTACTTTTAAAATAAATTTTGTCACACACACCCAAACGACATCCCGGAAAGTTTCGAAGGCAACCACGTGACCAAACATTTTTTCTCTCCGAAATATCCTACCGTTTCACTGCTTTCAATACAGTTATTCAGCACAATATTTTTCGAATGCATTTGAGATGGTCGCCAAAATGGCTGGGCGTTTAGCATGAAATCACCCTAACAGCGTGTCATGAACCCAGAAAAAGGTCCTATGCTTATTAAGCCCTTTCTTTACCGAAAAATATGCTGAAAGTGCCTCCTCTGAGGCACTGTATAGTGCTGCTTTTTTTCACAGTTCTAAGGCAACTGCACGTGCTATTGTTGTTTACATGTGCAGCAGCAGCATTATTATATAGTAGAACTCGTTGTTGGGATAGTTGGTGCATGTTTGCATTAAGTATTACTCAATTTTGCACCAAAATGACGACCACACAAATAAAGAAAACATAAACGAAATGGGCACTCATTTGCAGTTGTTGATTTCTTGAGGAAACAGGCTGGTATAAACCCACTTTTTGTCAACGCTTGTGCAACCTACTCGGGCCATCCCTTACCTAATCACGCTATAGGACACATAATCGCTAGATACCGTGCTTCCAGCTCATACATGATGAGTGAAGTTTTTCTAACGCAATTGATACCCCTTTTTCTTTGTGAAAGCCCATCGAAATGGCTCTTGGTGTGAATCCACATGAAGTGACATGCGCTCTTGAACGGCCACCGTCGTTATTCTTTGCCTTAAGGGCGTGTTCCCTCGCTCGATCATTGACGCAGCGCCTCGTCGTCTGGCTAACATGTCTCTTTCTGCACAATAGGGGTATTTTGTAAACCACTTCAGTGGCAGACTTCGTGAATGGCCACGCATGCTTCTTTTTACAGCCTTTCAGCTGCTCAGCATGATTTTCAGCGATGCACCGGCGCAATTTTGCTAGTTTGTTAGGGGCACGAACACCATCAGTACTTCATGCCGACTCGCCACCTTTTTAAGGTTGTACGTATGAATGTATGGTATATTATGAATATATGGTACAAACAGCTGCTAGTGAGTACCCCTCCTGTCCATGTGTTTTCTTTGTGCGGTCGTGGTTTCGACGTGAAATTGACTATTCAATTCAGGCATTTATGTCTATTTACAGCACATGTTTAATGTCTGTAGCACAATATACATTATATTTTCGTATTCATATTTGCATGTTCAAGAGGTAAGCAGCCGTGCCGATTGTGTCAATTGGATACAATTTCCTAATTTTGCACAAAACCATTAGGAATTGCCCAACCAGCCTCAATTATTTTTCAGTATTCTTAATTTTATCAAGAAACATAAAATCCATTATTCAACTTAAGTTTGCGCATCACCATCCAATTGATTTATGTGTGCAGTTTAATGTCCTAAAGCCACCATTTGATTATGAGACGCTTTAGGAGAGGGCTCCAGAAATTTCGGCCGCCTGGGGTCCTGTGCACCCAAATATAAGGAAATGGGCCTACAGCATTTCCGCCTGCATGAAAAATGCAGCTGAGTACTTTGGCAACTAAACCATCGAGGCGGGGTCATCATCATCCAATCTAATACAGATGTGCCAACCGTAATTATTACTTTTAATTGACTATATTCTAACCTCACAGCAAAAGAAAAGAGTAGAACGGTTTAAAAGAAAGTCCCCCCCCCCCTTTCTATGACGTTCATAACGCTTTTTAAGTCGCTTTTGCCAGGGTACGCTTTCGCTCTGCGGAAAAGTGCTTTTTGATTTGGAAGTGGCTCGCTGTCACAGGACAGAAAATATTTTTTCCCTATATTACTGTGCCATGCAGAAGCCATTCAATAACGAGTACTAGTATAAGTGCCGGCAGTCTTTCAGAGTGATTTATGAGGTTTTTGCAGCCTTAAAAGACGATAAAGAAAATCGTATGCCACTTTTTTCTTTTTGCCACTCCCTTGAGCTCCTTCTTTACGAATATCTGGAATTTCTGGATCGCCTGTCGAACAGTTTGACAAGCTCGCCAAATGCTCCTGTGAGTTTTACACCCGTATTTTAGAACGTCCCTTCACTAAATGCTTCACCTTGACTTGAGGAAATTGATTCCAGCGCACTCTCTAGGCAGAGCAAGTCACTCAATATCAGGGATGATCTGCTGCGATTCTCAAGAAACGCAGCGTCATTTTTAGACAAGCGGTGACGCTGTGCTCAGCTAGTACAAGTGAAGGATGAAATTCGAGTCGACGAGCGTTCGTATATAGAGAGGATAGCATTGTTTGCACTGTGAGACAGTTCAAGAGTGCTTTTGTTGAAATAGCTGCGCTCTTGTGTATTTTGAATGAATTAGCGTATGTCAAATAATTTCTACATATATTTTTTGTGTGTGATTCAGTCTAATTTGTTGTACTACTGTAAATTTGGAGCCCCACCGCGGTGGTCTAGGGGTTATGGTACTCGGCTGCTGACCCCCAGGTCGTGGGATCGAATCATGGCTGTGGTGTCTGCACTTCTGATGGAGGCAGAAACGCTGTAGGGCCCGTGTGCTCAGATTTGGGTGCACGTTAAAAAACCCCAGGTGTTTAAAATTTCCGGAGCCCTCCACTACATCGTTTCTCATAACCATATGGTGGTTTGGGGACGTTAAACTGCACATATCAATCAATGCTGTAAATTTGAAATTTCAAGCTCAAAAATGCTGTGTTTGTTTTTCCTGAAACCTGCTCCAAATTTAAATTTTCTCCCTGGAAAAGCAAGATATGATGCTCCAAAATATTGCTCCAGATGATAGCTTGGCTGCTCCACCTCTGCTAGCTGTAAGTGGTTAATCTTTGACCCTGCTTTTGTGTGTCCATTTTATGTTCTTTGATGTTGCATTGTTTCAGGGGGACATATGTGATGCGCTGGATATTTTACATCTTTAAATCAATTATTCTGCGTGGTTAGTATCTAGTGACACTGTTCAGCTATTGTAACTTTGCCTATTGTTTTCACTCCTGTATTATTGTTTCTCCAGTATTCTGAATGTCTGAACACACAAGGGTTATTGTGAAATGAAAATACCATTTTAAGACTGTTTTGTCATTACATTCATTAGAATACCACTAGCCTTGCATAATATGCATAAGGCATGCCACAACACATGCAAACTGTGGCGTATCAATGTGGTAAGTGTAGTGATCAATGTGGTAATATGTGCATTGATATATTATTTCAGTATATTGGAGAAATAAGGCATGCTGCATTGCACTACTCTTCCTGCTGTTTGTATGCTTCACTGCACTGTGCTTTTGTGCTGCATTGAAGCATGTTAAAATTAGTTTTTCATTTTTAGGTGCAAATAAAGGCTTTTTTGTTGTACTTTGATTTGCATGCATTGGTCGTTAGAGCTCCATGCCGTACCATTGACGTCTGATTTCCGGTCTTCTTTTGTAGCGAATGGCATTCTGCTCTGCACAATTGAAAAAGGCTTTTGATTAAGGTACAATTTGTCTCTGGATCCTGTATGGTCTCTGTGCCTAATAAAATAAAGCTTGATTTTGTTTTGCACAATGGCATGACTTTGTGAACGTTGTGTTATGTGTGGCAGCTCATTTTGAGTGATGCCTTTGCATTTAGCTAGGATTACGTGTTATATGTGAGAGCCTTATATGCCGTGCTTCATATATGCACCATAAAAGCTGTGTTAGGGCCAGGATTACCACACTTTGGCAGGAGCCACTACAATAGGACATCTGCACATGAAAGGTCTAGCTAAAGGGTAAGCTTTCACGTGCTTCCACAGGGGCCTACTGGAAAGGGGTAACTTTCGAATTATGGTATTTTTTGCATGGGTGTTGGGGCATTATTCAGCATCAACACCCCCACACCCTTTTTGCTGTTTGAGCAATTACACCCCTACACTAATTTTGTTTTTTTTATGGGTGTTAGGGTGTCATAGCAATATTACACCTTGACGCCCTTAAGATTACTTGGGTGTACATTCGCTTTTGCACCCTCACTTCCTTAAAACCACTTGGGTGTACATTTGTCTTTACACCCGAAAAAATGTTTGTGCCATAGGGTGTAAATTCGGAAATCCGCCCCACGGTATAGGTGTAGTCCTGCTTGATACACCCATTTCGTGGGGTGTAGGGGTGTGAGTTATAGACACTATAAAACACCTATATGGGTGTAATTTGGTTTACAGTGTAGTGGTACACGGTGCTCAGCTGCTGACAAACATCGCACGTTTGATTCCGGCCGCGATGGTGGCGTTTCGATGGGGGTGAAAGGCCATAAACCCGTGTACTGTGGTATGCGAGCGGGCATTAAGGGATAACTCTGGATGGTCGAAATTCCCGGATCCCTTCAACACGGCGTGCGTCGTATACTATAAGTAGATTTTGTTACTTCTAGGTGCATTTTTTTTAAAGTTACCTCCCGTTCGAGCATATTCGCGAGCGGGTCCTCTGAGAGGTGCAATTGTTATGTTATGTTGTACTCTTACAGGTAAGAGTTATTCAAAATGCGAGAGAGAGAGAGAGAGAGGAAAGGCAGGGAGGTTAACCAAGCTTGGCTCGGTTGGTTACCCTACACTTGGGGTGGGAGAAGGGGAGAATAATAGAACGGAAAGAAAGAGAAAAGAAGAGGAGTAAGAAAGAGAAGCATGAATAGTTAGCTCGAGACTACACAGCACGGTCTCGCACAGTTCTTTCACAAGCGGTCGTATTATGGAAGCCAAGCTCTGTCAGCTGGATTCACGGCCGCTTACAGAAGAGAAGATCCTGGGACCTTGGCCGACTGCTTCCCAAAATGCGGAAGATAAACTAAATACTGTACTTGTTGATCCTTGCAACATCATTTCATAGTGTAAATTGTTTTGTGCAAAAGCTTACTGCTGCTTTGGTACTTCTCTGTAATTTAGTGCATTTTTTAATTTCCATTGTGTAAGGCTAAGTACTGCAGCTGGTACGCCCAGCGCGATCAAGACCACGTCGGGAGGCAGACCACCACCTTTATCTCGTACCGTGATCAATGTCTTTGTATTGACCGAAAAAGTGAAGAAATGAAATGAAAAGCTGTGTCCTTAGCAGTGTTCGCCCCTGCGACTGACCGGTGTCTTTTGTTCTCTTCCGCAGGTCGTCGAAGGGGTGCGGTCAAACGGGGAACTCAACTTCGACTACGTAGCTTTCATCATACTAGCCGGGTGAGCATTGGCGTCCGTGGCGTAACCGATAGAGCGAACGAGGACGAAAATGTACAAATCATTTTGATCTTTATTGTGTGCGTCGGAGTTTGCTGTAAACGCGGCAAAGTGTGCTTTTGAGAGACCGAAGCTAGTCGAGCTGCTTCTCAATATTTTATGTCAGCTTACCTCATCTTCTCATAAAAAAAAAAAAACCCACGGAAAATATTGTTCTTTAAACTGCACGATCCAACTTTTTTTCTTTTATTTTCTGGCGCAGGATGATTGCGGCATTAGGTTTGATGGACAACAGCGTGGTCTCCATCATTGCAGCTATGCTTGTCTCACCGCTCATGGTAAGTTTCGTTTACACAGCTGCTTGAAGGAGACGTCATGCTGACGTCATCATTGTATTTGACTTCACGATGCTTCACAGTGCAGTGAGAAGTTACGCCTCACTTCACTATATATACTCACCTTTCCAGCAGAGATGAGGCCAGTTTATGTAACAGCCACTGATCTGTTCGACGCGCAGGGTCCCATCGCGGCCATCACGTTTGGAATCATCATCAGGGACAAGTCGTTGGTCAAAGTTGGACTTCGTACAGAACTGTGCGGGCTTTGCCTCTGCCTCGTGTTTGGTGAGACATTGACCACAAACAGGGTCGTGCTTTTTTTTTTTTTTGGTTACTCGTCCTGAACTTTGCGACTTAGATTGATTCGATGTGTCAATAAAAAAATGCTGCAAACCGGTACGAAGTATAGCCGTCCCAGTGGGCGCTAGGCAGAAAATAAAATAAAGGAAGACAATTGTATAATGCAGAAAATTGATGGGAAGAACTGGATACTTCTGGTAGCCCTGAGTGTCATTCGTACGCAATAGTTATCGTGGTGTTTACGACCATGGTGTTAGATATATGGTTTACGCCATGGTTTACGACGCATATTTACCACCATGGTTTACGACGCATATTTTACTTGTAGTTCACATTATCGTAACAGTCGCAGTGGTCTTCGCTGCCGTGGTAAATTCAAAATAATTGGCTGGTTAGACTATTACGGAACAAATTCTTTGTGTTTTTATTTTATTTGTAGAGAGGAGAAATCTGGTTTTATCATGACTGCCTGCAGTTTCGCAGGTATATTGCCGCTCCCCACTCACGAACCCTAATTCAAGTTTATCAGTTTCACCGTTGTGCGGTAGACTCCCTAATCTCTACTTGCTGTGTACACGAAGCGGACATGACTACGGAACTAGCTAACACCACGGCGCCACGGCCGCTGCCTGTATAGATACAGCGTGTGTCATCGTTTGACAAAACCGATAAACTGGACGTGGCGGTATTTAGGCGTAATGTATAAGTAGTCATTGAACCTCACCATGTCTTGTTAACCCGACATGCAGTCTTGCATCTATTCTGCACAGCTCTTCCAAACTCGGAGAGTTCTAGCCCTGAATTTCTGTTCAAAGTTCCTCTTACGCTAATTACCGAATTTGGGCAAACATAAATTTGCGGTCGCAATAAGTTATTGTACTTAAGTTTGCGAACTTTCATCTCCACAACGTAGAGATAAACATGCGACTCGTATACCGTGGTAGTAATGACTGCTGATGTCGCAGGATTCTTTTTCGGTCTCATCATGGCCTACTGGGGAGACATTCAGGGGCCAGGAGGCTGGGGACCCAACACGTGGCCCAACTCTGAACAGACGGCCAGGTAAGTTGTCCAGGCTGAACCCGTGTTCTTTGACTAACACGTGACTATGTGCTTGGTTTCAGATAAACTTTTACAGCTACGTCGAGACTAATCTGTCGGTCACTTGAACGGGATAAGATGATTACAATGACACGTCTTCTAGTTTCGCCCACCGTAGCTTATAACATCTGTATTGGTACCGTGCGCATAATGCATACTACTAAGCTGACAAATTTGACTACCTAACCACCATAAGGGACTTGGGAACAATTTCGGAAATTTATAACGAAGTTTCTGCTGCAGTTAATTTGTTTAGGCCATTCACAAAGTAAGAACTAGTCATGAGCAAATGACTCAGTCGTGAGAATTGGACGTCACCTTGATATGACATGACTGTAATTTGGTACAATATGGGCTTGCTGATTGATGTAATTGGTTTCATGTCTGAAGGCTGGCCATAATTTGCTAGCGCACATGGTATATAATTGTAGATTAGTATCGGCCAATGGAAGTCTTGCAATATACGCTTCAATACTAAATGTTTATATCCTGGTAACCAAATTATGCGGATGATTGAACTACCATCCGAACTGCATGTCTGCTTCAGCCGCTGTATAGGGCACTGTGTTAGCGTACGAATCGAAATTTTGTTTTCTTCACGTGATCTTTCCTCTGGGTTACTATCATGCGAAGTGTCAAGAACACGGCCTTGCCGAAGCTGAGTATGACACTTCTAGTGAATGCCTTACGTCGGACAATTTCAGGGGTCAGTGGCGCAGCTTGTGGGTAGGCGCTCTGGTAGCGCTGCCCTCTGGCGCCGGCGTAGCCATGGCTATTCTGGGTGGCAACTCGGCCTGTCTCGTGGGAGTGGCCATCTCTGCTTCGCTGCTGCCTCCTTCCATCAACTGTGTAAGCACGAACCTCTCACTAATACAAGATCACTACAGTAACTTAGAAACCCACGCGTCAACGCAGGCTCCACCCCAAAAACTGCGGCGCGCCTGATCAAAAAGCCCGAGATAGCCGAAAGCATCTCTTCGCTGCTGACGTAAATACTACCGCGTATCAATAATAATAAAGGTTCGCCGTATCCTATTAAAATCCTATGCTTCCCTGAGCTGTGATGTCGGAATCTTCGCTGAATTTGACCTGAAAGGTCTGGACTGTAAACTGGCAAAACGAACAAGTTTCTGTATGAGAAAATCGACCAACCGTCGTCTACCTACGAAATCCTAATCCTAGAACCGCTTATCTGAAGTACGCGAGAGACGTGTGACGTCACGAAAATGAGCAAACGTAATTGGATGAGATATCTACGCAGATTCTCTCTGGTTCGAACAGCGGCGGATGTGGGTGGAGGGTGCATTTATCCGTAGATTGTAGCTTACTATAGGTTCATGCATTTGAAATCGCTAAGCTTCTACCCATAACACTTCGAAACTGGGTCTGCGGGTTTAGAGCTTGTTGACGATATCATATATTTTTTTCCCACACTAAACATTTTACTCGGCTTCGACGATAGTTGCGCAGTTCGGAGGGACTCCGAATTTCGATTGCCCCGCCGCGGTGGTCTAGTGGCTAAGGTACTCGGCTGCTGACCCGCAGGTCGCGGGTTCAAATCCTGGCTGTGGCGGCTGCATTTCCGATGGAGGCGGAAATGTTGTAGGCCCGTGTGCTCAGATTTGGGTGCACGTTAAAGAACCCCAGGTGGTCCAAATTTCCGGAGCCCTCCACTACGGCGTCTCTCATAATCATATGGTGGTTTTGGGACGTTAAACCTCACATATCCAATGAATCCGAATTTCGATTGTTTGTATGCGACTAGGTTTCTGATTTTTTTTCAGGGGTCTTTGTGGGCTCTGTCGCTCATGAAGGTCTTCAAGTCTCTTGGTCAAGATCCTATCAATGTAAGTGCTTTCTTTTGTAATGCCTTTGCGTTGCTTGCATGTATTTCAAATGTTCTTACTGTAATGTACAGGATAGACCACGCAAGTTCTGACACGGGATAACAGACAGGATATATGAGACTAGTGCAAGCGTTTTCGTGCGGGTGCTAGAGAAATAGATTTCTGTGAGGGCGAAATATAGGAGCGTTGACTATAGAGTAATCCTCCAGTCCTCCAACCCGCGCAAAGTGCGTATGGTTATGCTAACGAGCAGCAACGTAACACGTTTTATTACTATGCTTTGTTATATCAATTGCCCATTTCAAAACAACGTAAGGGTCATTTCAGGTCGAACTTCAATTGGCTACCGAAAAAGTAGTAAGTGTCTCAAGCCGCATCGACAAGTCTACGATATTTTTGATCGTAATAATTTTATCATATAAAAGTTCGCGGATGAAGAAATACTATTTTAAAACATGTACTGTGTAGGATATACGTCAACGTCATCATTGCGCTGCTTACCTCGCGGGCGAGGGTTCGATTACTAGCAATGATGGCCGAATTGCGATGGGGGTGGAATGCAAGAGAACGTAGGTGTAGGAGCATGGTGAAGATCCCTATAGAGGGTCGAAATTTTCGGAGCTCTCCTCTACGCTTGCTTCATAACTGTATCGTGGTTTTGCCGCGTGAAACGCCGTGTCGGGTATTTTATTGTTGTCGTTGTTGTGATGATTGTGTGTTCGTTTTGTTTTGTTGTCGTTAAGGCCGAAGCCCCGCCAGCGCGAACATCGACATAGTGCTTCAGATTATTTTACTCTTTTTTATTTCATTCGTTGTAGTTTTGCTTGTTAGTATTTCTTCAATACTACTACTAACATGTTCATAAGATAGTTAGTCCTTATGTAGCCTACATTTCCATGTTGGCGGCTGCATTTCCGATGGAGGCGGAAATGTTGTAGGCCCGTGTGCTCAGATTTGGGTGCACGTTAAAGAACCCCAGGTGGTCTAAATTTCCGGAGCCCTCCACTACGGCGTCTCTCATAATCATATAGTGGTTTTGGGACGTTAAACCCCACATATCAATCAATCAATCAACATTTCCATGTTTTTTTTTCATATTTAGGTTTTCAAAATTTTAAATTTTTGATTGTGCAAGATCCTGAACAGGCTATTATTGCAGTGTGTATTCCTTCGACTTTTCAAACAATGTGCTCACTTCCCTGCTTGTGGAAGAAATTTTGCCCTTTTTTTTCTATTCGCATCACAAAATCAGCCGAATTCGGCAAATAAAGGAACGCGTTGTTGGTGGAGGCTCGAGTTTAGAGGACGTACTTCATGGCGGGCTTATGCACATAAAGGCCGATAACAGATGAGCCCGTATATCAACTGAAAGTTACAAGGTACCGTCAGTCTTTCAGTGTACAAGAACGTCAAAAGCAAAAAGAAACGACATTTTAATCAAGATGTCACTGTCAACGAATAGCATACGCAATAATTGCAAAAAAAAATACAACTGCGCCAAATGCGAGAGACGGGTCTATTGTTTGTGTCTCGACTCTAGCGCAGTGACAGATTTTTTTAATTATGTCTAACTATGTAGACTCCCCCCCCCCCCCCCCCACCCAAAGTACGTTTCTAGACTACATACGCAATAACTGTGCCGACGGTAACCTTTAGCGTATGACATCCTGGCAGTTTGCGTTTCTATATCGACAGCACCACGCTTGTGCCAGGCCCGATATCGGTATACGTGTCAGCGGAAAGCCTACGTCGTTTTCCGTTGCGCATACCTTGCGTACGATCCTTGATCTCATTCATGAGGAAGTGGGCTCTGAGAATCACGTGTCTGAATGCTCGCGTCAATGAAGCAAGCGGGTTTCTTTCCGCCGCCATGACTCCGGAAATAAGAAAGAAGAATGCCTGCGCACGCTATGTTTGAGGACCCTGAATATTCGCCATGTACGGCACGAGCTCTCGGACTGATTCAACTGGCAAAATAATTATCGATTCACTTGTGGAGCGACAAAGAACGCACACTATACGCAGCGCACACTATGCGCAGAGTTACCAAGGGATAGATTTGTCCGATAGCCGACGGCAACTTTTCATAATTGTAAAGTTGCTAGCCGCGGTGGAGCAGTGTTTAGGGTGCTTGCTCGGCTGCTGAGGCAAAGGTCGCGGGTTCGATTCCGGCCGTGGCGGTCGAGTTTCGATGAAGGCGAAATGGTATAGAGGCCCGTGTATACTGTCCGATGTGACTGCACGTTAGAGAAACCCAGATAGTCCAAATTTCCGGAGCCCTCCAGTACGGTCTCTCATAATCATGTGGTGGATTTAGGACGTAAAACTCTGTACACTGCTACAAATATTAGTTTAATTGTAGAGTTAGCTCTCCTCTGAAGCAGTTAAACAAAGTACCTTCAGCTAGTCCCTTTTGTAAAGAACATAATCAAGTGCAGTTTGCTTGCGCTATGACCAAAGGCGTACGCAGAAATTTCTTTGGGTGGGGGAAGGAAGAGGGGAACACGCGTTTGGTGTGCCACTCCCTGGCTACGCCACTGGCTATATACGGCACGTAAAATGTCCACTCGGCACCCGTATAAACGCGTATAATGGACAACTCCCAGCACGTGCAACAAGCTTTTCTTCACTTGAAGCAATTATATCTTTATTATTCTAAATCTGAACAATAATTTTTAAAACCACTCGATTCTTGGTCAGTCTTCCATAGGGGGTATGTGCCACGGACAATGGGAGATCAACACGGCAGGTGCCATCGCCGGACGCATATGCAGCACAGGGAAGCACAGTCGTGGATTATGAAAAAAAGGGTCTATTTATGCCCGGCTGCATTGTTACGGCCCGTCTTTTGTAACCTAGAGGCTTTGCCTCTGTGCAACTGTAAATCGTCTAAACGGAAATGCACTTACGGTCAACGAAATCGCCCCGCCGTGGTGGTCTAGTGGCTAAGGTACTCGGCTGCTGACCCGCAGGGCGCGGGATCGAATCTCGGCTGCGGCGGCTGCATTTCCAATTGAGGCAGAAATGTTGTAGGCCCGTGTGCCCAGATTTGGGTGCACGTTAAAGAACCCCAGGTGGTCGAAATTTCCGGAGCCCTCCACTACGGCGTCTCTCATAATCATATGATGGTTTTGGGACATTAAACCCCACAAATCAATCAATCAATCAGTCAATCAATCAATCAACAAATATTCGGACTATGAGACTGCGTACTACAGATGCGAAAAGCAGCGCAAGAGCTGCTGCAATTTCTAAAGGCTACAGGACTGATTGAATATCTGTAAGATCAAGCACATAACTGTCGCTTTACATGCCTGCAGCAACAGTGGCCTTTCTCGTATCTCACTTTTTTTTTTTTTTTGCTCTGCCCCAATGTAGTGTAGCCAACATGGCTCAGCCCCGGTTAACTTTTCTGGTTAGTCTTTCTCATGTATTTCTCATATGCCTATTATTAATGGCGGTAATATTATAAGCTTTCATTAGTATATAAATGGATGAATGCAAGAACATCATAGCAGTGATGACATAGCGAGTACTTTGCATGAAATTATCAAGCACGGTGCTATTCCCGTTATTCAGTGCTTTTTTCAACGCTCTGTGTACAGCCCCGCCACAGTGTTCTAGTGGCTAAGGTACTCGGCTGCTGACCCGCAGGGCGCGGGATCGAATCCCGGCTATGGCGGCTGCATTTCCAATGGAGGCGGAAAGGTTGTAGGTCCGTGTGCTCAGATCTGGGTGCACGATAAAGAACCCCAGGTGGTCCAAATTTCCGGAGCCCTCCACTACGGCGTCTCTCATAATCATATGGTGGTTTTGGGACATTAAACCCCACAAATGAATCAATCAGTCAATCAATCAATCAACGAAATATTCGGACTATGAGACTGTACCACACATGCGAAAAGCAGCGCAAGAGCTGCTGTAATTTCTAAAGGCTGCAGGACTCATTGAGTATCTGTAAGATCAAACACATAACTGTAGCTCTGCATGTCTTCAGCAACAGTGGCCTTTCTCGTATCTCAATTTTTTTTTTTTGCTCTGCCCCAATGTAGTGTAGCTGACATGGCTCAGCCCTGGTTATTTCTCATACACCTATTTTCATACGCCTATTTTCATATTTCTCATACGCCTATTATTAATGGCGGTAAGATTAAGCTTTCATTAGTATATAGATGGATGAATGGAAGAACTTCATAGCAGTGATGACATAGCGAGTACTTGGCATGGAATGATCAAACAGTGCTATTCCTGCTATTCAGTGCTTTTTTCAACGCTCTGTGTACACAGGGAAGCACTCTTTAGGAACACCTATACATTGAATATCATCACACTGTATCTTTGGTGTGTGCAGGTGACCGTACCCATTCCGGGCACTGACCAGAACCGCACGGTGGAGACGTACCCGGCCTTCGTGGCGTACCCGGGTTTTCAGGCGTACTACTTCGACAACGCCAACATGCACAAGGAGTGCGCCGTCATGGCCATCAACTCCTTCTGCCTCACCGTCGTCAACATCCTCTGCATTATCATCGCCGGAACGCTGCTGCTCAAGGCAAGTCAGCGGAGTGTAGCATTGTTTACACTTATTTGAGCTTTATTAGGAAGCTGTAGACTTGTACAGTTCTAAAGTCGTTTATAATGTCAGAAGCTTGGCGAGTCTGAAGTTATCTTAAGTATTTCGTTTCCGCACGAAATTCTAGTGTTTAGCGCTGACACTTCTTTAGACTGCACGAGGAACGCGCACATGTTTCATGCACCCTTGATATGCCAAATTCGGATGGCGTACACTAGGACATTGTTTCTTGTTGCTCAAGTTTGTGTAAACTGTTTAAAAGAATGCGTTTCAAAATTTTGAGCCGTTCAGTGTGTGACAAAGACAGTGTGCAAGACCTCGAAATTAATGTCCAACTGCCATGTATTTATTTATTTATTTATTTATTTATTTATTTATTTATTTATTTATTTATTTATTTATTACAAGTACCTACATCGCCCACTGGGCATTGTTGTCGGGGGGTTACAGTAGAAGATAGAATACAAAACAGCAAAATCAAAAGAAAATAAATCGTGCATTACAGTATACAGGAGAAATCAACACTTGTAGTACAGCATTAGAACAAAAGTGCAAAACACAGGATTATACAACGAAAGCAGTAATTATACATATAAAGAAAAAATCAACAACCAAGAGAAGTACAAAGCCAACGTTAAATATATGTGTTATTTCAGCAGCTCAAAATGCTGTTTCAATGGCTGTTAGGAAATTAGAATCAGAGAATATTGGTATCTTTAGCGCATTCCAGTCACTAATAGAATTTGGAAAGAAAGAGTATTTAAGGACATTCAATAGACAGGTATATTCTCTAATTTTATATAAGTGATCTTTCCGTTCGGACATATAACTAGGCGTCTTTAAATACCGCTCTTTGGTCTATGTATGGGGAGTGGGTACCGCAGCGACACGTATGTTTCCCATTCTTTCATTTAGTCGACAACGTATAAACGCGACATTAAAGTGTGATTTGTCTGGACTGATCCAGGACTTCTTTTAAGCGTCACTGTGGGCATGCGCGTCTCTTTAATTTTCTTGGCGTTGAAGTTGAAAGTTCTCCCGAGTAATTTTGAGATGGCTGTGACGCGCATTGTCTCGCTTACTGCGGTGTTGCTGAACTTTCCGTCCAAATCGAGATCACGTGTATCTTTTTTCGTCTTTTTTGGCTGTTTAGATCAAGGAAATCGCGCCGGAGTCTAGCATGCCACGAACGCAACGCTTCTGGAAGCACGACATCAAGGTCAGTATCACTGCTGTCGCGTACTTCGAGGCTTTCTCGTTTTAACATCCATGCTTGCTCCCGGGCCGTTCCGCCTGAGCTTGTTATGCCCGACTAAATACGTTGATGCCGTATAGCTTGTTTCAACAATACGAGAATATGTATAGCAGTGCCAGTGAAAGCTATCCTCCAGGTTGTTTTTTTTTTGTAAATTTCGTAAATTGGTTAGGTTCTTTTGATTTATGCGCTGGTTAACGTGTCTCTTTCCATTTACTGCTCCTTCTTCTTAGTGTTTTTTGGACAGTTATATTGGCGTTTACTGTTGAATTAAGGGAAATGGCAAGTCGGTGCGCAGTGAAGATCAAAAATCGTCAGGTGCGTTTTTGAAGTCTGACAACTACAATGCGGGATTTTTCACTTTCAAATCGCGAGACTACGGATCTCTTGCTTGAGTGCTCTTTTTGTGTATTTTTATTCGTGAAAAATTGCTTCTCGTTAGGTGAATGGTTTCTCAAGATGTGGTTGAGATTGGATTACTGATTTTTTTTTTGTAACACACAGCTTCTATATTGTGCTGTGAATGAGATTACAGCGTCACCTGAAATATGTACATATACCATAGTGTGTACATTTGCGTGCATTGTTAAAGCGGGCACCTGTATGCGCATTATGTTTCAATTTCTGTCTTACACAAGCATAGTGGCTTTGATTTGCATAAGACTACAAGTGGTTGAGAGTACTGACTCCACAGACTAGTGACGTGCATGAAGTGTGTTACTTTATCCTCTTGCTCTTAGAGGGCGAGCAAACTCGCTGTTCATCCGAGTGTTCCCTTTAAAACAGTGGGCCGTACTGTAGATACCGTACATACACTAATTTGTTCTTGTTACCGTTGCTCTCTCCACTACTTCATCGCAGGTTGCACGTGACTACAACAGGACCCTTCACGAGTCCAATGACTTGGGACAGGAATTCCTCCAGGAATGGGCGGTGAGTTGGGCAGGTCACTCTGTGAAGGGCTGAACTTCGTCGTTTGTTTTTGGTGATATGGGTTCGTTATGGCGTTATGGGTTGGTATGGCGTGATGTTTGTGGGTTGTTAATGCGTTACGGTTCTGCAAACTTGCATTGCTAGCCGTATTTTCACACTCGTTGCTTATGTGCAGACCCAAACTAGTGGATTGCAACAGAATCAAAAGTTGGGCTAGTTGGATATGCATGGTATAACTGTCAGCGATGTTGTACGAGAAACTTCATACGCAATCGGCGTTCATGCTGTTTCTTAGCTCCTAAAAACCGAGTTTCAGATTTCAGATGACCAACTCGCTATCGATATTTTTTTCTATTTTCCTGTTTATATTTAGCTATGTGTTATTTCTTCTTTAAACACTTTTTTGTCTGTGATTGTGTAACTTTATGAAGACTGAAGTGCGGTTCAAATCCCGGCTGCGGCGGCTGCATTTCCGATGGAAGCGGAAATGTTGTAGGCCCGTGTGCTCAGATTTGGGTGCACGTTAAAGAACCCCAGGTGGTCGAAATTTCCGGAGCCCTCCACTACGGCGTCTCTCATAATCATATGGTGGCTTTGGGACGTTAAACCCTGCACATATCAATCAATCAAGACTGAAGTGCTTATGTGTGCATTGTTTGTAAGGTGTTTAACATGTGAACTCGCAGAAAGTAAGCGGCGTCGATCCCAAGCTGATGTCGTCAAACGACCCGCAGTCACGGCTGGCCCAGCTGCAAACGTTACAGGACATACTCATGGTGGGTGCTCGTGCAAGAAAGACGTGTGTGTTCACGCCTTTCTTTACTTTTACTTTAACTCACACAGTTGTCGCGGAGCTAATATTTTTTTTTGTGTGTTCGTTGATTGCAAAGACCAATGTCCCAATAGGCGTAGCTAATGACATTCAAATTACTTTTTAATTACACTAACCAAGCCCGTATTGTCAATGTGGCATAGTTAGATCACTGGGGAAGTATGAAACCAAGACAATTTTGCATGAAACAAGCTTTGCAACCTCTGTGGCTGCATGTTAAGGCGTGTATCATAACTATGCAAATACTAAATATTATTTACTGCATTGTTTTTTTTTTTTCTCTCAGGATGCTGAGGATGACGAGGTCTATCAGACGGTCACAAGGCATTTGGCCAACCAACCGGCAGTAAGTAGGCATTTTATAATCGTGGAATAGTAGTTGCTTAGGCTCGATCCCGGGTAGGAAGATCAGAGAACGGATAGGAGAGTTCACTTTGTGACACGAGTACCCATACACTAAAGAGTGCCAGGTCGGGGTACCTCTCTTCTCGTTAGGGAGAACGGGTGGTGGCCCGGCAGTTTTAAGCAACGAACCCAATAACTCTCGCATTAGCGGATGATGTTTCACCTCTTTGCAACCACTGCACTCAAGAAGAGATGTTCAGTTTAGTTCATTAAGGTATTCCACTTAGCTTACAGCAGCCCAATCACTGACGGACAAGTGCAGACTTGCACTTGTCCTCGATGGAAAAGGGAAAGTTCTGGGAAAATCTTCCATCTCGATCGAAAAGTGGTCTACGTCTACGTGTTTTGTGTGTATCTTGTGCCGTAGAAAAAAAGCTGAACGAGGAATGTTGTCCTGCGCAGAGTCTGGCCCGTCGTCTCACGATGCACACCTTGCCGGGCGGTGGCCTTCAGCCCTGTGCCGATCCGGCTGACCCGGAGTCCGGCCTGCGGTGGCGCCGGAACAGCCAGCTTGTGTCCAACATGCTGCACAACTTCGAAGGACGCAGCAGCAAGAACCTCGGTGTTACGCATACGTGAGTACAGGGCCTTGACTCGGGTGAGGCCGCGACATGCCATCCTTGAATGAAACTATTCCTCGGCCATGCCTCTCTGCAGATGTTGCAAGCATCTGACGTGTCCTCTGGCCGCACCCGCATAACGGAGGCCATTCGCATCCGAGCTTGAGACTCCTGCAAACGTTTTTTTTTTTTTTTTACCGCGCTTTGATACACGGAATCGTTGCAAAATAACAAAATATTTGCACCCATTTGTGTGGAGCGACTTGGATTTATCGGAAAAGGTTCACTTTTTTTCTCGATGTGCATGTGAATCAATACATACTGCAAGTCAAAGGGAGTTTATTGAATTAAACATATCAGTTTCTTGGATTGCGCAGCGGCGGTGTCGTACCCAATGAAGTTTTCTTGGATTGTTTATATAAACACCCTTCTCTCCACTTCACTGGATTTGCTTCGTGCACTTGAGACCCCTGTTTACAATTACCAAAGGTGATCGTTATTTGCGGCCATAGCTATTGCGTAGCGAAGTAGTTGGACACTAGTCCGTGAACCCCACCCCCCCAACCCTCCGAGATCGAGGTGCCCCTCCTACTGAAAACATTTCTGCCTACGCTCTTGGGCCATAGTATAGAACCCAGCAGTGCAAGGCAAAATGGTGTAAATATTTGGGCGAATCTGTTGCTACACACACCATGTTGGTGCACACAGTATTTTGACGAGGCGACAGACCCAGAAGGGGCCTCGTCAAGCTACTCACTGTAGTAGCTTTTTGTGATAGCTACTGTCTTTCCTTCCTTCGAAAGATGAATAAACTCGATTTAATTTAATTATCTTTTCGCGTATGGCTTACAGATGAGCATTTACCCTTACAAGATTTTGAGACTGCCGTTTTATTAAGATGATGTAGCTTAGCTCGATACAGTGCTAGCTGTCCGGTGGCCATATTTAGTATAAACAAATTGCATGCTAATCTGTCGCTATGTAGCAGCTGCGTCTTTTCAGATATTAATATTAAGAGTGTGATCATGTGGGCCTTCCTGGTAAGGCTATATGCTGTAGAGCTTTCAAAACTATTTGTAAACAGTCGTCGTTGATCTCTTCCATTATTTTCTCCGACGGGACTTTGCTGTCTAATGCATGTTTGCGCAAGCGTTTGTATATGCGTGTCTATATACACGAAAGCAAAATTAAAGAATTTCGTGGAAGTTCAGACCACTCCGACACCCCCTCCCATGGCCATGCCCGTATTTTACCGATTTCAACTACTGCATCTGCTTGCACATTCCTAGCGTGGGTTAATGTTGCCCCTTGTGTCCTGTTACTGTGCGCTGTTTCTCTCAAGTTCGACACCATTAACCCCGTCGATTTGCTCCGTTTTTTCCTTAATGTCATAAACAAACAAGGCCGAACGCGCACGTTTCAGTCGTTGCCTGTTTGCTTAACGATATATAGTCTCGGCTTATTGGTTATCTGGTGGTGCAGCATTGTTTGAAGCTTACGCGCCAAGGTGGTGTAGCGGCCATGAGGCCCGACTTTCGACCCGCAGGTCACGGGATGAAATCCCGACAGTGGCGACTGCATTCTCTGAGGAGGCGAAATTGCTATAGTAATACGCCAAGGTGGTCGAAATCTCTGGAATCCCTCACTGTGGCGTCTCTCGTAATCATATATCGTGGTTCTGGGACGTGAAACCCCGAGAATTATCATTATTCATTCAGTCAGACTGAGTTGTCATGATTCTCTTGTTTTTCGCCTTCGCAGGACAACCCGAGCCCTGTTCGGGACGCTCTGAGCCCGCCATCTAGTGTGACGCCCGCGCAGCCACACGCGCTCTCCAGGCGCCGGTCGTCGGTGCAGCGCACCAGCTACTGGCCAACGCGCTTCTCGGTGTCGCCCGTTGCCGAACCCAGGCGGCGGGTGTCACGAGCCAGTGTGCGGCCCGCCATATTGCGCGAGGAAGATGACGAGACGTCGCGAATCTGAGGTGGATGCAAAAGGGTGAGCGCCTATATTTGTCGAGTTGTTTGGGTGCTATCTACGGGTGGAGCTAGCCCGGCAGTATGAGAGACTGCAAAGCCTCCACCTTGATTGTCGCCGCTTCCGCTGGACGAAGTACTGCTCGGTTAAGCGCAGAATGCGAGATTAGAATTGTTGGTGTTGAACAATGCATCAGTTCCTGCTGACGCTTCAGTACAGGAAGATTTGATGAATATTATTGTGACAACATGTGAGCGAAATTCGGAGCGTAGCACGTGGCCTAGAAATTACAATGAATTCTCAGTCAGCTAGAACCCACTCCCTCATCTCTCTGAAATCGACGTCATAACCCCAAATGTCCAATACAACGTTCATGCATCATTGGCTGATTTGAGCATGGTGATCTGCATAGTTACTGCGGCCGCCGCGGGGTGCCGCCACGTCCTCGCTCGTTCACACGTGCACGATCACACTGAAGGTATGCCGCTCCTTTGAAGAAAAAAAATTCACAGCATTTCCCCGGAATGAATTATGAGTGGGGCGAAGCTCTCCGCTCAGTTGTCAGTCTGTCTGTTTGTCCACCATTCTATCAAGCTTTATCTATCTAGACCATACACAACGCACGCCTCCACGCCATATAGTGATCATTTCACGTGCTGCAACAGCACAGCGCCATCTAGTGCACATTGTGAGAAATAAGGGGTGGCTACTAAAACGGAGGGATTGAGCCGCAGCGTTAGGAGTTTCGCTCCTAAAAATACTCAACTGTGCTGAGAAAGGGAGGTAGCTCCTTGACCCCTTGTCATCCTCAACTCGCACCACTCCTCGTGTATGTGCCAGCGCGTTGGCTAGTATGAAAGGTGAGGCCGGAACACGGCAAATGCCTGTAACACCACTCGTACTCGGCGTATTCTAGAAATTTTGCTACTGTTGACTCTGGAAGCAACAAACTCGTTTCATAAAACCATCGATGATTGCTTGAAGTGTTACAGGGCCCTTTTAAATGGACACTAAAGAGAAGCTATGATTTGATTTAAGTCGATGAGCGCTCTGAGCACTCTGAGAGCTCTAATGTCACAAGTTTTACTGTCGTAAGCTCAATATTAGCCGGGAAAAGTGAGGTTGAAGTTTTTTTTTTGTGCGCCCCAAAATCTCCGCGCATGACGTAACATAATTCAAAGAGTATTTTTCGTAATTTCGCGACACTGGCTGGATAAAATTCTCCGAAACTTCGTATGATATACGTCTATAGCTCCCACAGATAACAATGTACTTCATTTCTATTGTCTAGAAGCTAAGTAGGACCCAGTATACGCCTTCAAATTTTACTACGTCATGGTATTCGGTCCGGAATTCTCGTGGTGGCGTCTGTACTCGCATTATGTTGTCGCGCGTTTGCCCGCTTACCAAGCGTCATGTCGTGGTAAGAGCGGAGTTTCGAGGATTGTACGAATACGCGAAAAATCGTTTTGCCCTTTAGGGTCCCTTTATTGTGTCACCATGTCAGGTGTACAGAAAGCGTTCGTTTCTCAAGTGTTGCAGAGAGTCGCGAGATTTTTCTATTGTGCCCTTGTTCGCCTCTTTACGTTTTTCATGATGCATCCCTGCCAACTAGCTCAACTTTCTTCAGTTCTAAGCTGCCCCGCCGCGGTGGTCTAGTGGCTAAGGTACTCGGCTGCTGACCCGCAGGGCGCGGGTTCGAATCCCGGCTGCGGCGGCTGCATTTCCGATGGAGGCGTAGATGTTGTAGGCCCGTGTGCTCAGATTTGGGTGCACGTTAAAGAACCCCAGGTGGTCTGAATTTCCGGAGCCCTCCACTACGGAGTCTCTCATAATCATATAGTGGTTTTGGGACGTTAAACTCCACATATCAATCTTCAGTTCTAAGCTTAACCTGTTCATCTTTCTATTTACAGGTATTTTAGAAAGAAGAGCACAGCAGCGTCTGTTGCTGTGCCGCATGTAAATAGATGGGCAGCAGTGACGGTGAAAGCCTCGCGTTTCTTCTGGATGTCCCTGACTGCGGAGGCTGGCCAGTCGGATGGTCCAGTTGCGTCGAGGAGGCACGTCGGGAAAGTTGCTCGATTCGAAGTGGGGAGCCGCTGGCGGCATGCAACGCACACTTCCACGCTTTAACCAGCTCCGAAATCCTGGCGAGAGCATTTATACTGCGTCACTGCGATCACGTGATTGCGCACAAAACCACCAGTGGAAGGTATCATGTACTCCACTCTTAATTGGAACGCCTTAATTGCAATCCTGGTCTGCGAATGCTCATCATGATAGCGTCAAAATTGTCTCTCGTGACGAGACCGCACAATACGGTGTGTACAATCCACACATCTTTTAGTCACCCCTTCAGCTGGTAAGCGGCGACGATTAACTAGTTGCCTTTAAGAGTGGATTACGGCGTAGATCTTGTACAGTACAAGTAGCTGAGAATCGTCTGCCTCGTTTCGAATACCTTTGTTTTATAGCGGAAATGCGAAATTTTAAAATCGGCTCGTATTTGATGTAAAGGCCACAACATTCATACATGCTGTAGTGTAGGATAAGGTTGGTGTGCGCAATATGGGGTGATTGTGGAGGGTTGAGGGTGTGATATGTTCTATTTTATTGTTCACGTACTTTGTTTCGTTTGTGTTTTTTAGCTCACGAATCATTAATTGTATAATATATAGAGGCATGCCAGTCCATTGCCTTCCTCATTGTGCACAACGCCATTCGTGTGTGTGTGTGAAATAAACCATGTTCACCTTTTATGTTTCTTGTATTACTAGATATGCTTGTCGGCACGTGGTGCTCGTTGTACTGCAACCTCGATATTTAGCTTGATCAGAAAACTTTACTTCGTGCATAGTGGCTCGGCACCTCGCTAAACGACGACCACTGTTAACGGTTTACAGTGTACAGTGTTTCGTGACACCTACGCTACATTTGGGTCTCAATATCATGAATAGATTACACGAAAGGTCGCCAAGAGAAGCAGTATTGGTATCAATCAATCAATCAATCAATCAATCAATCAATCAATCAATCAATCAATCAATCAATCAATCAATCAATCAATCAATCAAACTCGACCGACATGCCACACAGAAATACACCAATGCTATAACATCTTTGACTTTCACCACCAAAGCGCTACGAGTGCACTATAGTGTGTGCGTGTGCGCATTTCTTATCGCTTTTATTTCAAATTTCCCCCCTTTCAGTGCAGGGTAGCTAATTTGATTGATATGTGGGGTCTAACGTCCCAAAACCACTATATGATTATGAGAGACGCCGTAGTGGAGGGCTCCGGAAATTTAGACCACCTGGGGTTCTTTAACGTGCACCCAAATCTGAGCACACGGGCCTACATTTCCGCCTCCATCGGAAATGCAGCCGCCGCAGCCGAGATTCGAACCCGCGCCCTGCGGGTCAGCAGCCGAGTACCTTAGCCACTAAACCACCGCGGCGGGGCATTGTGCAGGGTAGCAAGGCGCTGAGATGTCATAGTATCCGTGACTTTTACCATCGCATGGTTTTAATTATAGTATTTAACGGTTCTTTGACATTGTGCATTCAAAACTGGTAATGAGAGAACTGCTTAGACTTCATTTACGTTTACGCTTTTACTCCCCGCATGTGGTTCTAGCTAAGAGTAGACAAAAATACCTTGCTTGAACTACTCGCATATGAGGGAAATATGAGGGAAAGTATGCAGTTGCGAATGATAAAGGCTTACGGTCAGAGTGAAACTCTCGTGCTTTCAGAGGACACGTCGGAATTTTATGCCTGCTACAGCACATTCGTGTAATGCGAAGACCTTCGGCTTCAAAGATTCCTACGTATTTTTTAAGTCTCGGGTTTCCGAATACCTGAGCTCGTTTCCGGGTTCGATATGAGCTGTATATATGCATGAGGCTTGGCGCTTTGCCTTTGCTTTGTTGACATCTATGCGCTCCTTGTAAGCGTGCTTTGAAGATGCCTCACTTTGCGGCAAACGAATTGACTCTCCAGTGTCGGTAACTTCAACTTTCGTTGTAAACTGTTGAACAATGGTACTGGAGGTAAATTCACCTTAGCAGTTATGACGGACCTTTTTCTGAGTTTTTATAGGAAGAGTAAAAAAAAAAACTCCGAACCCACTCTTCCATTTATGTAAAATTAGTGATTGTCTCTTATTTAATTTGAGGGGAGTGGGTAATGCTTAAATGCGATATAGAAACAAGAAAAACGACAAACCGAATTTAATACTCTTTTTGGGGCTATATCTTGACTAAAATTGTAATACTTTGAAGATTGATTGATAGCGCAAACAAGCGCGTAAGGTATTGTCGCGGGCCCAGACAGATGGGTGGTTGACAAATCGCTTAAGCTTGTCTAGTACTTTAATGAAGCTTGCTGGGCACGCTTGCGATTCGTGTCTAGCAAGAACGCGGGAGCAGTGCGTACGTCGAGGTTGCAGCGATGTCGCGCAGAGTGTATGGCCTCAGCGGCCTCATCAATCGCCATAAAACACTGTCAGAGGCGGCAACGCGAATATTGCATTCATGCGATGACGTAACAAATAACTTGTAACGTCATCGTGACGTCAGAGTTTCACATGTGAAGTCACACGGCGTAGCCGTTTGGTGGGCCAATCACTTAGGCAGTGCAAAACCCAAGTGTGGGCATCTTTTGGAGGCAGCAAATTTTGTCGCAGCCTTTCCCCTCCCTGTCCTCATTTTTTGGTAGTCCAAAAAAATGTGCTACGCAATGGACGCCAAAAAAATGGAGCGACAGATTTAGTTGCGCATCCACAGCTGCCGTACGGACGCAACCTCCCATTGCGAATGGCTGGCAGGCTGCGACCATACGGCTGCTGCGGACACACAACTAAATCTGTCCAGTGTTTCCACTCGACGTGCGGCCAAGCGTTGCGGGTGGTGGAGAGAGTGAAGAGAGAAGTGTGTTGCGAGTGGGTGGAAGGGCCAGCAGCTGCTAATCGTGAGGCAGAGAGTGAAGTCAACGCGCACCTGCGACTTGACCTACTTGGCACCGCTCCAACATCTGCGGTGCGACGCGAGCATGCGCAGTGGGGGTGTACGGAGGGACAGCATTACACAGGCTATTCAATGAGCAGACTGTGTAAAGGTACGAAGCAGGATTGGCGCCTCCCCATTGGGTGACTGGGCGGGGGGGGGGAGACTCGCTGTTCGCATGTCCATGGCTGTTCATGATCTCCAGAAGACTGTCCCAAAAACGCCATACGTGTAGCAAACTTAACGCATCTTTACTCAGGTGCAGATATGACAGGCGCTGCTGAATGACAAGAGGGGTGGACAAAGACGAGATTCACGGGTACGGTGCGACATCCGGGCTGAGACAGGTCGCCGTCACTGTAGCTGCGAGCTGGGATAACTAGAGGTGTGAGGCGGCGGCGGCCAGAAGGGTGGCCGTGGATGGTGGTGATGGTGGTAGTGCTGCAAGCAGTCCGAGGAGGATGACGACGGCTCCCTGACCCTAACTGCACCACCGTGGCTCACTGCCATAGCCATCGGCGGGTGCTGCATGCCTGGAGCATGTTCCGTGCCGCCACTACCGCTGTAATCCTGCAGAATGTTGTCGATAGCCGCGAAGAACCTGCATAGAAAGGACACGGGAGCGAATTGTGGTTATCAAGAGCATATAGTTTGGTTTTGTTATGGTTACAGAGAATACAACAGTGAATTAACTACGTGCTTAGAAACAAGACATTTTGGTGCAATGTAAAATAACCCTACAGCTTCAAAAATCTAGAAAGAGAGAGAGAGAGAGAGAGAGAGAGAAAGGGAGGGCCATTTGAAAGCCTTGCGGTCTTATTCTGCTTTGCGCCATCGTCGTTGTTTGGCTGTTCATGGGAACAGATGGGGAGGGGGAGTGTTTAAAGACACACCAACAGAACGGCGATGATGCCTATGCTAAATGATGATGATGCACGTGATCTCGCTAGCTACTCACGCGCTTACAGTTGCGATGTCCCACGTTTTTTATCTCGTTCAACCGGCAGAATATTTCTTGTATAATGTTGTGCAAGAAATATGTGCCAAGCTTCGACGTTTGCATGTGAACAAGCTGTCTCAACATGATTCAGGATCGTCTGGCTTAGCAGAGTACTAGTTCATGCACCGGCGCATGTTCGAAGGCGACGTCCTTCCACAGGAAGTCACGGGATCAAAAATTTCCCTTGTGTCTGCATTCTGTTCTCATTTATAGCACGTCTTCGAAAAACATGTCGCTTCTATTCGTCTATGACCTCGAGACAGTTCTGTACTTTAAATTTACGACGAGGCAACCGCTGTGGCTGTGACAACGCCCGCTTCCTCGATATATCTTTTTGCTCATTTGCATCGGTTAACTAACTAAGAAATAAAATCAGAGGTAAAGTACGTGCTTCGACTAATTCCTTGCGACCCATAAAATTCTGTAGCCACATGAAAACGCATTTTGACCGGCATTCTTCGGTGACACACGCTAATATTTCGTGTTCTTTTCGAAGGTTAAAAAAAGTCATCGACTTATATCTGCAGAAGTGGGAAGTTTTATCACGGGGAGCGACCATGTAGGCTTGTCCTACCCGCTACAACCACGTCTGAGATAAAGAAGCTGACCGACGCGTCGCTTTATCGGCAAGTGTCTCGCGGCAGAAGGGGACGGAAACGAAGTGGAGCATTAAAACTTGCATTTAAATGTGAAATCAATCAAAATAATTCTACCTGAAACAACGGAATTACTCGTATGTGAAAGAGACAGCTGGCACATATGCGGTCACAATGCAATTAAAGCTCCCTCGCTCTGTAAAGTTCTTTTTCTTCTTCTCGTGACAACGCAGACAAAGCTGACGTAAGAAGGACTTGAAATTGTGCGAGATAGTGGTGCAGGTTCATAATTGCACGTTCGCGACAAGCCATGGGCTTGTTCACACCTGCGAATGGCACTAATCGCACGACCAAGTTAGTCGCAAATGGCCGGTTTTGATCGAAACTCGTCCGTTGTGGTTCACGCGCTCGGTGCTCAATTTTTCATTCGCGTGACTGCAGTCGCACAGGGACGGAACTTCAAATTATCTCGCGATGCAGTGGCAATGCGAGCAGACGAATCTAGAGTGGTGATGGTATAGGTCGCGCGCAGGGATGAACAAGGTTGGCTTGAAGAGCCTCTCGGTCGCCAGTCCTGAAAGATCGCGCGAGTGATGCTAGTCACGGCTGTCCATGAGGTAGTCCTTCGTGTGTAATCACACTATTGTAACTATCAACCCACCGAGAACACACTTTTATTAAAATTCTTAGGAGTAAAACTCTTATAGCTCGAGATGAAATGTCGGGTGTCCGCAAGAAGCCCTCTGCGTCGTTGCCTATCGGTAATCAAGCCACAGCAGCGCATCACCTGGGTATGGCTTAACCTCGCCCATCCGCGCATGTGCAGAGGAGCAGCCGTTGCCAAGCCACGGCCGTAGACGGAGACAGTCCACGCAGCCGTCAAGCCGAGTTTGCCCGGCGTGGCTCGAGCCGAGTGACGAAATATCCGGGGGTGCCACAACAAAATTTTCGCGTTAGTTTTTGGCGCCGGAGCATCGAAAATCTTGCGTATAGTCTCTGAGAGGCTGTGGTTTGACTCTACACTGTCTACGTCAAGGGAAGGCTGAGGCATCACCGAACAAAGCGACGTTAAACTACTAATGTCAACCAGGTTCAATGTTTCTTCAGCTTTACATGACAGGTATAAACTTCTGCCCTTTTTTCATGTTAAATTAATGACTGCATGCACAGCACAACTTGGCCATTATATCGAAATAAAAACTCATTTGATACACCCACGAACCTCTGTGAAATATCCGGGTCATCCAGAGACGTAAGTACGTAGTCCTCCTCTCCAGCTTCAGTGAGAGCTTGTGGTGGCTGCGGAACGTCTGTTGGTTGCCTGCAACAGTTTTAATGCGGAGAGGGTCAAGTATATGCTTCAAAGTTTGGGCGGCTTTTTATACACGCCACTTGTGTATATCCTGACCATGGCATCTGCTGAGGCGATAAGTTGATGCCATTTTAGGACACACTGCCTGTACTTTTCAAGAGATACAAGATAGGCAAAAGTTCAGGGAAATATTAAAGCTTGAAGATACGAAAAGTTCGTTGACCTTTCGCTTCTTCAAGGTGTCGCTCAAGACGATGAGGCCGAAGCCCTCAAGATGTCGCTAGAGCCGACTATACGACAAGTGGACTTGCCTTCTTGAAGCCTCGAATAAAACAAGTCTTGCAGATAAGTGGGTGAGTTAGTTTGATTTCATACTGAAGGCACGAGGGGCCAGCCCTAGAATTAATACCATAAGGACGAGATAAGTATAGTGTAGTGTTTTTTTTTCTTTTCGAAAAGGCTGTCTGTCGGCTGTCATCATGATGTTCGTTTCGCACCCTTTGTGGCAATATGTGTACTGATGCTGGTTGTATATAAGGGATGCTTGCCAGTAAGAACTTCAGTTGTACAACGTATGTCCTTGTATTTGTCTCATTCTTTGTATTCGTTCAGACACTACCACCTTTTTCCTTCCGTATGAAAATGATTCTACTTGCCGAAAACATCGCCTCCAGCGATACCCCTTGCTCACAAACATTTGATCTAGTTCAAAATAGGTCAGATAAATGCGAGCGGAACCACTAGCAGCGATGTGCATTTCGAAAGCCTCGCGGCTTAGACGAAGATTCTGGCGACCTTTCTATGGTGCCGTTCCACGTGTGTATAATCAACATTCAAAGGCACAGCAAACATTAGATAAATCTGAGAGATGTCATCCACAAACTTTTTGCATGAAACTACAAATGTAACAAAAATATACTTCTCGGAAATAAAGCTTCCCAGTTAAAGACAACCTATAAGCCTGGCCCGAGGTTGTAAACCCTGAGAAACGGCTTCCAACAGCAACTCCTGGCAGGAGTGCAGCCAGATTTCTTGCCGGGCACGTTCAATCCCTCTTGATGTTATGTTCGTGTGTGTTAGATCATGTAAAACGTAATAAGTTCCGGGGGTGTATCCTATCCTCGGCCTCTGGCTGTACCAGCACTTTCTGGAGCAACAGAGCTAACTATAGGGCTAAGCGATCGCAACTCTTCGACGATGAATCGCAAGTGTGAAGCGCGGCAAAACAATTTTCAATTTGAAGCAAGCGAATACTGAGTATACTTCCACCTTGCGGGCTTCATAACAGCCGATTAGCTATAGGTATTAATGTTTTCTCTCAATTGTACGCGCGTCCTTCACGTCGTCAATTTTTTATTAAACGTGTGGTGTGTGGAATGTCACAAAGCATAAAATGGCCGCTCCGTATAAACAGCATCCTTACACACGGCGCAAATGAACCAAGAAGGACACCGGATAAAGACCGGTGCAACACGAGTGCTGACTCACGACGCGTAAAGGTGCAGATGACGAATCAATCAATTATAGCTGCGATATGGTATATGCCAACCTGCAGTGACGATTTTCTGGCGGCCTGCCGTCCACAGAGAGGATCTTGTCAATGACCTGGAAGACCGTGTCCGCGTGCATCTCGATGGCCGAGGACATCATGGTGGCCATGCTGCACGGGTCCGGCGCCTGCAACATAACAGCGCACATTAAAGGGGATCAATTCGAAGTATAGAGCAACAAAAGCTGCAACTGCAAGGTTACCTTGTTTACGCTGATGTTTTGAAATTGCTGTTTAACTAAATGTACTACACTGTCGTCCTTTATGAAAGGGAACAAACATGCACATGGCCTTCGCTGTGTCGCGGCCGTCTACTGCACCGTCAACCGTCGACTCCGAAAAACACGTCCACTTTTGGCGTCATCTGTTGCCAGACAAGATAATGAGTCATGGCTGTTGGACAAGCACTGCTAGCTAACAATCCCGCGCCGGTATGACAACGCGTGGTGCCGCAAAAAGCGGTGCGCTGTCTTCAGCCGTCGGTTGATGATGCTGTAGGCAGCCGCCGCAGAGCGCAGGCCACGCGCTCGCGTGTTCCCTTTCATAAAGGTTGACACAGATTGGAATGTAATAGTGTGAGCGCGTGGCCGCTTGTGTAAGGAGCACCCGCTTGCGGGCATTTTTGGAAGTAAGTTGTTGCATTGTGGTATACGCACCGTGCATACTTTAGGAGCCGCTACCGTGGCGCACTGCCTCCAGCGCCAAGGCGGCCACGGCAGAATATTTAGCGGTATACAGGAGTATAGACGACGCAAGTGGCGGCAAGCCGCTGCGCCATGTTTTGGTGCTTCACTTGAGGCGTTTTCGTTCCAGTTTGCTTTGAAAAGACGGTAAATTGTTAGCAGCCATGAGAGAACCGTACTGCTCTCACGTGTGTGTGTTTTTAACAGATATTGCGGACCCGGTGAACGCGGCCACATCATTTTTTTTTTTTGCCAAAGCGACAATGGAGGCGACGGGCCCGTTGAACACGGTACGCTCATCATGCACCCTCGGGCTAACATGGCAGCGAACTCGGCAGTATCCTGAAACGGACGACAGCGGCGACTGCACAGTCACGGCCGCGGTGATATCGCGGAGCGATATCTTATGCGATGCTATTCTTATCGTCCAACACTCGTATCCGGCTGATCGCGTTAATAACGCGGGCGAACCGTCACCCTGTCCACTGACCAAGCGCGAAAGGCTCGAAAAGCATTGGCATCGGAAAAGGCATCGTTCCGGAGTCTCTCCCCTGTGCGAGCGGCTGAGAGCATCCTTCCGTATCGGCGCTTGTTGCGGCTACAAGCGCTTTCATGAGTTATGTCTCCCTATAGCGCCTATAGAGCGCGCGAGAGAGAGTGTTTTTGACGCACGACTACTGTTACCATGTCGCAAATTGCGCTGGAATCTTGGTGGGCCCTTACACGCTGACGAAAGCGACTCTGCTGCGCCCGCCGTCATTTGCAGCGCGTCATTCGCAGCACAACGCTGGCGCTACAGTGCACTGCAGAACGACCCATTGGTGACCGGAAGAAGCAACAGTGCGCCAAGACCACTATCGCCACAGTGAAACAGCTGCCTTCCACCGGCACCCACGGTTGACGCTCCTGATATCAGCAGCCACGTGCTTCCACTGTCGCAAATCGATTCGTGAGTACCGTACGCAATTGTCTCTTATTAACGAGAACACGTGAGCGGCGTGACCAGTGCTCTGCGGTGCCTGTTCAGAGTGCCAGAAAGTAGCATTAAGAGGAAGCGCGTCTTCTATTGGAAGCTTATTTTGATATCCTTGCTATCGCTCGCAACAGAGAAACCAGGAGTTGAGGAAAGAATGCCGGTGCCGTTGTCACGCATGTAGCTATCGTAGTGGAGCTTTACGCGGTGCTAGCAAAATGATGCGCCGCTAAAAGCGGCTGTGTGCAGCACAGTCCCAGTTACGTAGCCGAATGGGGATGAACTGCTTTGATCGTTTTAGCAAAGGCATGCGTCAGCGGTACGATCACGCAGGTGGAAAGGTTGCCGCTGCAAAAAAAAAAAAGAAACAAAAAACGCGCGGTATTCCCTAGCAAATGGTCGCCTTTTTTCCTCACAGCCCGTTCCCTTCGTCCTCGGGTGTGATGGCATCGGATGAATTCAAGATATGCCCATTTGGCATCACGTATTGTTAGCCAAGACAGGGAGCAGTGCGCGTTGCACAGTATATGCTTTTGAAGTATGTACAGCCGCGTCCACGTCTGCGTAGAGCACGCGAGTGGTCTGCTTTGCTCTGTGGAGCGACACCTTGCGGCAGTTGTGTGCTCTGAGGTGGTGTGCCCAGAAACATGCGTGGCCTAATAGACATGCTTACCTGCTTCGCACGAGAGAAAACGGTTGACGCTCTACCTTAACGGAAGCTATTTGGCGCACGAAAAATGCGGACTCGGAAAGACGTGACTCGGGAGCTAACTTGCAACGATGTTTATTTAGGAAACAGAGAAACACATATTGTCACGGGGTCATGACGTGGCCGAAGACCGGAGACTTTGCGTTGGGATTTAACTGTTTATTTGGGCGAACCTGTGCCCGGTAAACGGAAAGTCCGATTACAGTAGTCTTGAACTGATAGCGGTGAACGGAGCGTCGGCCGTCGATCAACTACTGACAAGCGGCGAAGCGCGTCGGCATTTATACTCTTGCTATCGAATGTTCTAGCGTTATCGCTGGCAGACGTGCAGATCGCGGGATCAAATCCTGGCTGTAGCAGCTGCACTTTCGGTGAAGGCGAAAGGGCTGTAGGCCTGTGTGCTCAGATTTGGGTGCATGTTAGAGAGCCCCAGGTATGGTCGAAATTTCGGAGCCCTCTACTACGGCATCTCTCATAATCGTACGGTGGTTTTGGGACGTTAAACCCCAGATATTATTAATATTATTATTATATATAGGCAACATCGCTTTTAGACCATCATCATCACTTGAAATAAACATTGTTTCAAGTTAGCGCCTGTGTGTGTCACGTCTTTCTGAGTCCACGATGTTTCGTGCGATAAAAAACTTCTCTGTGACATGCCAACATATCCAAAACGCTATACGTTACTAAGCTTGTTCAACCGAAAATGCATCATCACTCGGGGCGCTTTTGACATCTCGATTCCATATGACGAAGCGTTTCGAGTGATAACAAAGCGCGTGTTATCAGTCGAAATGCGTCATTTTTCGGAATCGGGGTGTCCAATCTCTCCGAGGGTGCGTGCATCTGAGATTAAACAAGCGCACCTTTCAACATTGCCTCTTGGGCAAAGCAGGTCAGCATGTCAAACAGGCCGCGCATACTCCTGGGCACACCATGTCAGAGCTCGAAACTGCTGCAAGGTGTCGCCTCGCAGAACAAGGCCGACTGCTTGGGCACGCTGCACAGACGTGGATGCGGACGTTACACTATTTTGAAGGTAAGCTTTCGTATTTCTCCACCACGAAGTTTTGGCGTACCTGTCGGTAGTCTGGTGTCGAAGCCACCGTAGTCGCTGCCGTAGCCGTGGAGACTCCGCAGAGGCATTCGAATGGTGGGCACGAACACTGCCACCCGCTAGCCACTGGGCCACCGCTTCCAGCTCCTGGAGCCACCGGTGACGTCACTGGAAACAAGATATGCACGCATTTTATTTTATTAAGTATAAAAAGCCTTCAGCTCCCACTGCAGGTGGTCATCATGTGACCATGAGCCTAAGGCCAGCGCCGATATCTGGACATTCAAAACGAGACAACTGGAAATGCATATGAGGTCAACCAGGCATCGTTGAGATCTAAAAACGGGACATCCGGGCAACCAGCCAAAAAGTTTCAAGAACGTTGTGTTTGGCAGTCTGTCCTTCGCGCAGGACTGCATAACTCACCATAGCGATTATTTGACTACAGTGAAACACTGTCACGGTGATCTACTGTTATGGCACTCGACTGCTCACCCAATGGTCTAGGCCTTGAATCGGCCGCGGCGGCCGCATTTTACGCAGGCGAAAGGCCAGAAGTCCGTGTACGTAGATTTAAAAGGACGTTAAAGGACGCTACATGATCAAAATTTCCGGAGACCTCCAATGCGGTGTCGCTCTTATCCGTCGTGCTTATGGGACGTGACGCCGCAATTACCAGAAACTATAAAAAAACCGTGCAGGGGTTCGACATAAAAGAGTGGGATAGAATTGGTGTAAGAACTTCTGAATATGTGTCATAAATAGCGTGACGGCTCACCAATCGGAGCGGTGGTCTGCCGGTGAAAGAATGGCTGCACAGCAGTCTCCGGCCTGGGGACCTTGAGCAGCCCGTCCAGCGGGCCTCGCCACTCCCTCGCCGAGCGCTGGACCTGCGACGCGTTCGTAATGGATGGTCACGTGATCCGTGGTCTCGTGGTGGTGAACGTGTAGCATCCGAGCATAGTTTCCACTTTACAAAAGAAAGAACGACGCGACTTAATGTTCACGGGGCTTCAGTGAAGTGAATACTTTTGCGGTTGTCTTGGTGAAAATACTAGTCTCGTACAAGTTGTGCTGGAGTACATGCACCCTTCTCATACTTGAGATGCGGCAACACATGTGGCCACAGCTGACTGTAAACCGTTACGTAGTGGATCGAGCTACACTGTTACAGTTCTGAGGCTCTATAACGTGACACCACTCTTACTTGTATAGCCGGAGGAGTTGTGGTCAGTGGCATAGCTAGGGGTGCCACACCAAGCCCCGCCATGACACAGATAGCAAGAAATGGCCTTTTTTTTTCAAGAAGTGCCTCCCTTCAAAATCAAGGTGACCCCCCCTCTCCCCGGAAAAAATATTCTGGCTACACCCCTGATTGGGGTATATCTATATGACTTTTCTGCGACAGTTATGCTGTTTTGTGAGCAGGCTACGGAGATTAGGGAAACAGCGAGTTACTCGAAGAAAAGATAAAAGAAAGTACCACTATCTCTCAGCCAGTCTTATAAGAGGCAAACGCTGTTAGCTCTCGTGCGAACGTGACACTGATAAAACGAAACGAAGTGAGCGCGTCGTATTAACTAAGTCAAACGAATCTGATAGCCCAGGTAGGTCTTTCGAGACTCCAAGAAAATAGCTAAGATTGCTCTCATTCAATGCTCGAAGTGTAGTGAACAAGACTACGCAGCTTGAGTACTTATTGCTCTCACACGATCCTCATATAATCACAATAACGGAAACATGGTTACATGAAAATGTGCCGAATGATTGTGTTGTATACCTCCCAGTTACAACACATTTAGAAAGGACCAAGACTCACGGGGAGGTGGGGTGTGTATTTTTTTATTTTTTTATTTTATTTAAGTGTACTGCAGACCTTCTCGGTCCAAGCAGGAGTGGTACATAGGATATACAAACAATGATGTCCCGTACAGAAAGGCACCGACACAATCCAAGAAAAGAAAAAAAACTATTGAATTCCAAGTAGTCAAAACAACAGTGTCATAATGCAACGTTCAGAATCATGCTAAAAGGACAAACCAGTCAAAGGGAAAGAAACTGCTCACAATAAATCCCTATTCGTACATTTGCGTCTATTGTTCAAAACTTATAGTTTTAATCTTTTCAATAAAGGATTCTACGGTGTCACAGTTCACAGCTATTAATGGAAGTTGATTCCAATATGCAATTGATGACGGAAAAACAGAGTTTTTGTGAATGTTGTTGTGACTTGTGGACAGTCGTATTGTCTTATTGTGGTTAGTTCTCGTGGAATGCCTGAAAGGTTCAAGAAGATAGTCTGATCTGGATATTGTATATTTCCCATGATAAAGAAGATACAGGAATTTAAGTTTAGAATGTATTCTCCGTTCGGAAAGGCAATGAAGTTCGGCTCTTTTGCGCAGATTAGTAACACTGGTATACTTGGAGTAATCGGACAACACAAATAGAACTGCTAAGTTTTGCACTCGCTCAATTTTACTAATGAGAAATTTATGATGGGGACTCCAAATTATATCGGCGTATTCTAGTGCTGGTCTAATCAGGGTCTTATAGGCGGTTAGCTTTACTGCAGGGGGAGTGTTACGGAGTTTTCTCTTTAGGAAGCCCCATTTACCTTGCGCTTTCGAACAAATAGCAGTTATATGTGGATCCCAATTAAGGTTGGATGTTAATGTAACTCCCAAATATTTAACTTGATTGCTTTTGGTAATTTCTAAATTGTCTATTGTATAAGCAAATTTGAGTGGTTTTTTCTTATTCGTGAAAGTTATGGCTACGGTTTTCCGCGCGTTCAATGTCATTCCCCACTGGGAACACCAGGCTTGAATTTTTGTTATTGAGTGATTAAGGTTAATCTGGTCCTCAGTTCGATTTACCCTTGTGTACTTATGGGACTTATAGTGGTTAAAGGTTCTGTAAAGGCTTCATTGATTGATTTTAAAGTACCAGAGACCCTCTGGTGCAGATTAACTTGTGACAGTGCTGTTTTCCTTATTGGAGTTGTATATCGACCACCCTCAAGCTCCCCTGAGTTCCTGAGATGCTTGAACAAGTTTTTATGTGAGCATGCAAATGGTAACTTCAGGTAGGTAATGACTGGAGGTTTTAATATTCAACATATAAACTGGAAACATTTTTCGTACAGTGGTGGGGAACCAGTAAACGGTGAAAAAAATGCTAGAAATTATGTTTACCTACAATCTGAAACAAATAGCGCTTGAGGATACCAGAATTACGCCGACGTAAAGGTCGTTACTAGACTTGCTGTTTTTATCCAATAAGTTAAACGATTACAAAGTGATGGTGTAAAATGGTATATCGAATCACAAGATGATCTGTCTTGAGCTGCGTGTTCGAGCAACGCGATATGTGAAGAGTGATACTAAAGTAAAGGTTGAAAACTATGCCTGGGCCGACCATACATCGATTCTTGACTATTTGAAGGTCCAATTTGAAGACTTCGAGACCACCTTTTGTTTGAAATCGGTAGAAGAGCTATGGCAAGAATCGAAATGTGTTATAAGTTACTGCATAGACAATTATGTTCCATATCACGTGGTAAAAAACAAAACAATGAAGTCCTTGAATCACCCGAGATATAATTCATATGAAAAGGAATATATAAGAGACTGCGTAAAAAGAGCAAGTCGCCAGTGGCTCTGAAACATCTAAAAATTAATCTTAAGCATGCTTTGGCTAAATAAAAAAAAAACGTTTTTTGAAACAAACTCTCAGTAATTTCCTTAGATCTTCGCCCGAGAAGTTCTGGAGGTACTTTAGCGATAGGAAAGAACTAGTCGACGAAATACACGTCTGTAGTGATATTATAACGAAAAAAAGATACTATAGCAAACCATTTTAACCAATTCTTTCAGTCTGTATTTAACCTGCGAGAAACTACAGCAAGTACGGAAGAAGCCTTAATAATTCGTCCTACTGTTTCAATGAAAACACTTGAAATAGCTACGGAGGGGGTATTTCAGCAGCTACTCACATTACATACAAAAAAAATCAAGTGGTCCTGATGATATACCAACTGTATTCCTCAAGCGATACGCAGAATGGATGTCACATTATCTAACTATTATATTTAAGAAATCTTGTACAACGCACTCACTGCCACGAGATTGGCGCACCGCATTCGTCATTCCTGTATTTAAACGCGGCAATCGCAAACTGGCAACCAATTACCGCCCAGTATCACTCACGTCCGTTGCTTGCAAAGTGTTTGAACACAAAATTGCAAAACACATACTCGCATTTCTGGATCAGAACGCTTTTATGTGCCCTTACCAACGTGGCTTAAGGATGGGGCTATCAACCGCGACCCAGTAAATAGAAACAATTCATGATTTTGCAATTGCTATAGATATAAGACAACAGGTTGATGTGATATGTGTGGATTTTGCTAAAGCATTTGATAAAGTATTGCACGTCCAATTAATCGTCAAATTGCGTCATGCAGAAATAAATGAACTCATAATAAAATATATTGAAGCTTATTTAACACATCGTACGCAGGTAGCGAAACTGGATGGTCATTTATCACAACCCTTGGCGGTACTTTCGGGAGTGCCCCAAGGCTCTGTGTTGGGACCACTATTGTTTCTCCTGTACATCAATGATATAAGTAGTGTGGCAGAAGAGGGTGTTCATGTTAAACGTTTCGCAGATGACTGCTTAATCTATGCCGCAATTACCAAGCTAGACGACCAAATAAAAAATCAGAACTCTTTGCAAAACTTAGTTAACTGGTGCAGGAAATGGAAAACGGCAATAAATTATTCTAAATCTACATTTACACACATCAGAAAAAAGAAAACAATCGGTTGCTTTGTGTACAGCATTGAACACTTGTTGGTAAATCCAGTTCAAGTACCTTAGGGTAACAATTACGCAAAAATTGATATGGAATGAGCATAATGTTTGCACGAAATCTTATCAAAAGTTATATTTATTGAGGAAGAAGCTGCAGGGTGCATCGCACGACGTAAAACATATTGCATACACCACTTTCATTAGGACAGTACTAGAAAATTCATCCGTTGTTCGGAGACCCCATCAAGTTACTCTTAAGAAGAAGCTAGAAAGAATACAGAGACTAGCGGCGTGCTTTATTTGTTCAATGTACCGAAGGAAGGAATCAGTCACACTGATGTTACAGAAATGCAACCTAGATCGTCTTGAACTACGTAAAAATAAACATAGGCTGAAAGTATTGTTTCAAATAATGCACGATCAACTGAAGATTGATAAGCTCAAATATTTACATTCTCTAGGCAAAAGAAATCCCCGAACTAATCACGATTGCGTCCTAAAACCATACCGTACAAATACTGACACATTTCGATATTCTTTTTTTCCAGATGTCATAGAAATGTGCAACGAATTCCCGAACAAAATTGTTGTTTTAAAAGATGTCACTGACTTCGAAAATGCTGTAGAAGCGCATTTACGTGATTGCTAAATCAATTTTTTTCAGTGCCAAGTGATGTAAGCGACTTCATGTTCATAACAAATATTTTAGAAAATGACTGTGAATGCTGAATCGTTCGTGAATTGTTATTTGAATGTTGAGTTGTTAATCAGGAGAATACCAGTTTTCATTGTGAGTTGTCAAGGTATTAAGAAACTTTATGAACATTGTACATTCTTTGTGTATGTACTCTCTGTTATGACCCTCTATGCGGGTTGACAGTATTACCAAATAAATAAGTCACGTGAGTTTGAATATTGAAATAAGTTTCTCCGCTGCTCTCAAATCAGGTGACGGAATCACTCTCTTTCAAATAACTGGACCCGAGTGACTTTCGCATGTAAGGAGTGAAGCGTCGCTTGATTCTTGAACTGCCAGCACTTTGCATTGCCCGGCTATAGTAGTATACGTGTGCAAGTGAAAAACAGACACTTTGCAACACAATGTAGTGGGTTAGCATCGTGGTGTACTTCACCATCAAGTTTTCTGACAAAACAAGCAAGAAGCTGTGTCAGTGCTTTTCACGACTTTCAGCATGTTCTCACAATAACAAAATGAGCCATCACTTATACCCTTCCCTACGCTGACGTAGTCGGTCCCGTCGATGATGTAAATTGCTGAGACACGATTATCTGCTGCGTACAGCGCTGTAATATTTGACTCGCGAGTTATAGGGGCATCGGCGTACCGATCAGCAGCGTTTTCGGAATATGTTCGAAATGTGTTTTGTGAATGAACCCCAGATGATGAAATTTAGTATGATGTGCCACCTGCGGCGTGCATCATAATCATATCGTTGTTTTGGTCCTTAATACTAAGTTTCATCTGCCTACACTTCTAAACCGGCAAATGAAGGAACATATAACATTACAATATTTGGTACAGAGTCCCTGAAAGAACTGATTTGTGTGTGTATGACGTCCACCGAGGTGGTCTAGTGGTTATAGCACTCGAACGCTGATCCGGAGGTCGTGGGATCGAATCCCGGCAGCAGCGGGCGCAATTTTAGATGGAGAAGAAAATATTTGGTGCCCATGTACTCACATATTGTTACACTAGAAGCGAAATTCGGGCTAGTTGGTGGTTCATGTTTGGGATGTAACACAGCGCAAAAATAGGGAAAACGCCTAAAGAAGAAACCACAGGGCCCTGCCGTCTCTTTTCCAATCTCTCTTTTCGCGCTGTTTTTACATATACCAAATACAGTTACACGTTAGAGAACACTATATAGGTGGTCGAAATTTCCGGAGCCCCTGACTATACACAGCACCTCATTATCATGCCGTGGTTGTGGGCGGTTATACCCTACCAAATATTGTGTGTCTCATAGTCATATGGTGGTCTTGAGTCGTTAAACCCCACAAATCAATAAATCAATCTCAACATATGTGATATGGTGACTGCTTTTTTCTCTGTCCTCATTGTAATGTGTGTGTGTGTTTTTTTTTTTGCAGGGTGGGGGGGGGGGGGGGATGACTAAGTTTTTAAACGCATACATTTGTTCTCCGAGTAGGTTAGCTTGGCCGCTCGCTTCTTTGATATACTCAATGTACTTGCTTAGAGGTTCAAGGCCCCCTCAAACCGTTTCATTCTCCTCCTAACATACCCTTCTTGCGGAACAAAATTTCAATTTGAAGTTCGATTTGTTGAACAACCAGCACGCACCCTACAGCGGATGCGCCGACGCTGTGGGAAGATTCCATTACGAATACACGCCGTTCCACGCTGCTTTCGCTTACGCACGTCGGCAGCAATCGTGTCGGCGGCGTCAGCTGTTCGGTGTAGCCGAGCGTGCAATGGATGACGGGAAGAGCAACGCTGCTTGTCGTCGGTCGGCGAGGAGAAAAGAGACGCGGCCAGCTCATCAGGCTGCGCAAACATGGCCCTGCGGGCGCCACCGAGATCAAAGCGCGCGCGCGACCCCATCATCGGCTCGGTTGTAGGACGAGAAAGCAGTACGGTATCCCCGCTATACTGCGGCAGCAAGTGACAGCGTGCTTTCTATAGGGTCGCGATCAAATCTGTGCAGTTGGGATGGAGGCGATTCAAAAACAGCGGGGCTATTAGAACCTGATGCGTCTGTTACTCTCTATAAGGTCGGTAAGGAAATCGGTATGTAAATTGGAGTTGAATACATATTACTACAGAAAATACAACAGGAACGAAGCACGAGCGATTGTTTTGTGGGCAGTAGTTTTATCTTCGGTGGTAAAAACGTATTCAAGTCCAAACCAACCAGCACAACTTCCGGCGTTAACCCACTACGAGCGGCAAAAGTTCAACAAAAGAGGAGGCCAGCAGGGAGCTTTTTGAAAGGAACTTGTCCTTAGCCACCTTGCAACCAAACCCTGCCAGTCGCGTTACTCGGTGTACGGAGACTTGGCCCGTACCTTGTCCTCGCACAAACTATGGATTTGAAACACTACGTTACCGCCTTCCAAGTGTGATGAATAAATGGAAACTAACGACTGATAATCTGCGTATATTGTCTAAAACTGAAATGTTAAATCGGATGTGCTGATTGTGTTGTAAATGAATGTCGGGTGATTTCTCTAATGGTTATTCAGTTTTTATTCTTTCATGCATTGCTTTGTTATGAATATTTTTGTGTGTATTTTAGAGTTGTGATTCTATTATTTGCTGTCATGGGCCACATGCGTGTTTCTTTTTGTATTGTCGCTTTCCGCTGCCTGTAACTTTTGTAACTCTTTGTAAATTTGTAGTTTAAATTTCTTTCTGGGTGAAGGGGCCAGTCAAGCTGTGAAATGCAGCTTTTTTCCCTTCGCACCAAACCGCGTAAACAGTGTATTTCGTGTACTTGTCACGTGGTTAAATAAACTCAAACTCAAACTCTTGAGTTTCACGCCCGGTCATTAGACTAGTGTAAACACTGTAACAGCTGCCCTCCTACCAACAATAGTGGGCCAAAAAAAAACTGCAGTTCGTGACAGACAAACGTTCGCATTATTCGAGATAAACAAACAGCCCGCACTTCCAAGTGGCGGGCTTTCGGCGACTGATGTCTGCTTACAAATGCAATTTCTAGGCATTTGATAACCTTCGTAAACTGGGTCGGCGACTAGGAACCTTCCTTTTTCTGTACGCGCAAGACAGTAAGCTCCGCGAAGTGACTGCATGTTGATATCGCGGCAACAAATATCGCGAAGCATCTGTAGATCGATCAGCCTGCCAACATGGGACATAAAAGGCCGTGTTGTCAGACTCGCTTTCGTTCAGCCTATCTGCAACGATATCACTTTACGCTTTCTTTTCGCTCATCCGCAAATGCTACAGTTCCTAATCCCCAAGACATGAAAAACCCTCGAAGGTGGGTGACTAACCCCCGCATTCACAAACGCTCCTCGACTCGACTTTCACCCTTCACTTGACTGAGCTGCGCACTGCGCCGCTGCTCGGCTGAAAATTACGCTGTGCTACTCAAGGATAGCAGAAAATTATCACTGATATGCAGTGACTTTTCCTGCCTAGAGATAGCGCTCCCATCGGCTTTCTCAAGTGAAGGTGGAGCGTTGACTCAAGGGGCGTTGTAGAATTCGGGGGTAAGTGTGGCTGGAGCTAAAGTTTACGCAAGTGGTTTCGTCGCTAAAGCACAAACTTCTAAATCCTGGCACACGTGTAATTTTAACTTGTGTTTACGTGCCCCGCCGCGGTGGTCTAGTGGCTAAGGTACTCGGCTGCTGACCCGCAGGGCGCGGGTTCGAATCCCGGCTGCGGCGGCTGCATTTCCGATAGAGGCGGAAATGTTGGAGGCCCGTGTACTCAGATTTGGGTGCACGTTAAAGAACCCCAGGTGGTCTAAATTTTCGGAGCCCTCCACTACGGCGTCTCTCATAATCATATAGTGGCTTTGGGACGTTAAACCCCACATATCAATCAACTTGTGTTTACGTATTTACGAGTCCATAAACTATTTCAGCAGAGTAAATACCGATAAACTTCATGCCTTTGTAGAGCTTGCATTTTAAGCGTGTTTCACACCTATATCTCCACAGCATTATTTGTCCCTAGCTTCTCTCTCACCTGTACACCTTCTGCCATTTCTCTCTCATTCAGCACAAAATGACTCGGAAAAAAAAAAAACGCAGTGCTCTATCAAGTGTCAAACGACCATCATCCACCGGGAACAGTCACGGGCTTAACATGTGGGTGTTTCATCCTTGGAGTCACCATCTCGAAAAATTTCATTTTTGCATACATGCACGCATCAAACGCAAGCACGAACATGAACAAAGTATGGTTGAAATTCACAGAAAAAAAACACACATTGAACTGTGAAACAGCCTGGGCCACATTCGTTCGTTGTGTAAAACTGGGATTTCTAACAAGTTAGTAGGTTGTATACGATAATCCTGTACTATTCTTTTATTGCGTGTTAGATTCTTGGAAAGTGTTTGTATGTTTCTCTCTTTTTTTAATAGGTTTAAGGACTGATGTGCATTTACTCAAGTGTGTGGCACCAGCCACGTATCTCCTCTTACGTGATGTCAGCGCACTATTTTCAGCCATCACAAAGCTATAAAAATGAACACCTACATAAACATTAATGCCAGTACTACATGTACAGGCAAACAAAACAAATCATAAATGTTCCCTCACACGAAACGTCCACACAAAACAGAAGAGTTCATCATTATGTTTACACAACAGACACTGGACATTCGCAAATTGTTCTCCCAAAATGCCGCACTCAAATGTACAACTTTCATGAAGTTGCTGGGGGGAAAAAATGCCCGCGTCCTTTACGTGGCAGTCGAGTATTTCATCACAGAGCCACACCCATGCTTGAAACTCCTTCGCAAGCACATCCTACACAGGCGTCATGTCGGTCGAGGGACTGAGTTTACGTATGTAATGTATAGCGTGGCAGGAGAGTGAAATAACCAGTCATCACACAATGCTAACTGCGCAACCAGTGAGTGGTTTAAAGCTTTCCATCAACTATAAAATCCACAATTCTTCATCGTCATCAGCCACGACATCAACAAAGTGCGTATAATGCCTTGTAGCTTGATTGACACCACCCGCCCCCCTCCAACCTGGCTAAGCCAGTGTCTGCGACAGCTCTGCTGATGGGCTACTGAATCTAAAGTTAGAATAGAGTTATCTAATCATCCTTATGGGAATCTTTCACAATGACTGTTTTTGTGCGAAACCACGGCTGGCATCATGGCATGCATATTTCCACAACATTTTTCGAACCAGTTCTAGGAACTTTGTATTTCCACTTGCATAGTATCAGTGACCCACCCAAATTGAGGCGCTTCTTCCTTCTGAATACTGAAGAGATCACACCGATGCGCATCCCGTAGCCTCAGCAGTTCCGCACATTATTAGTGAGCAGCAGTAGGTATATACTTTAGGGCCGTTCCACGCGCTACCCGCACAGCCGCAACGCACGTGCCGGGACCCCTGCCGCACGCAAGCGGAGGACAAATAAGCCAATGGGCGACGCTCTTTCACCCTCTGTTTGAGAGCGGTAGCTGTGCCGGCACGTGTGTTGCGGCTGTGCGGCTAGTGCATGGAACGGCCCACATGGAGCGGCCCACATGGAGCAGTCCACGTGGAGCGGCGGCACGCTGGCAGCGAGAAGAACAGCTGCACGGATGATGCTTCGTCCTCCGCCTCGCCGGGCTTCAGTTAATTTGAGCTCCCTAGGATGGCCTCGAAATTGAGAAATTCCTATTAAAGTGCATGCATAACACGCCTGAGTCGATAAATTACTTTACACTCTCTTCTTCCGTCACACGAGTGGCATATCGCGATTTTTTTCGCAAGGTATGTTTTAGCAGTGGCGATGTATTCTCAAGAGGTGGTACTGTTTTGGTGCTTCCACGGAAATTATTTTACATCGAGAGCCTCGAGGAGCGCAGTGTTTCGAGCGCATCAAGTCACTTCACACGTTCTTCACGTAGAGGTCCTCGAATTCTTGACCAAAAGGCTTTATCACACGTGAGGCATGAGCGCTATCTGGCAGTAATCTTGTAAAACGATGAGCGCACAGCGTGCGCGCCCATCTCGGAGGTGATGCAGTGTAGAACGCAAGGCGACGGGTAGGTGCCACAAAACCGGGCCGTCCTTAGCAAAGCGTTGGAAACACTCGCCTTTTCGTGTAATAATTACATCTTCAACGCAGCGTGATAAGCGCTACGGTCCTTAGAATTACTTATGTATGCTTTTCTAGTAAAAAGGCACACATACAGGCTATTGACACGTTGTTATTGTGCCTCAGATATGCGCAATAATTGCTTTTTAATTTACAATCGCACAAATATGAACGCTGAACCTTGAGAAATATTGGTGGGCACTGCGGATGGGCTCGGCGGTTTGATTTATCGTCAGGTGCCGTTCGAACTTTAAACCTCCACCACTTGAAATACAACGGTTCAGCTGACGCTTTATTCAAGCAACAGCAAGATGGCGCCGGTGATGAAGAGGAACGGGGCGAAGACTGATGATGGTTATTGACAGATGAGGAAGATGACGTCCAATGAATTCTTACAGTATTGTTAAGAGTGGACAAACAGACAAAAGGACAGACAGGCAGACCAATATTTTCTCGTCGAAAGTCCCCAAGACAGACTATCGTCTTCAAAAAATGCCCGGGTTCTTTACGTGGCAGTTGAGTATTCCACAACAGAGCCACACTCATGCTTGGAACTCCTTCGCAAGCAGATCCTACACAGACGTCATGTCGGTCGAGGAATCAAGTTAACGTATGTAATGTAGCGTGGCAGGAGAGTGAAATAACCAGTCATCACACAATGCTAACTGCGCAACGGGCGAGTGGTTTAAATCTTCCCATCAACTATAAAATCCACAATTCTTCATCGTCATCAGCCACGACATCAACGAAGTGTGTATAATGCCTTGTAGCTTGATTGATACGCCCCCCGCCACCCCTCCAACCTGGCTAAGCCAGTGCCTGCGACAACTCTGCTGATGGGCTACTGAATTGTCCTCCCTGCCAGTACATTTGTGGTTTAAAAAGGTGGAAGCCGGTACCAACTTTGTATGTTGCGTGCTTACCTTTTTCTTTCTTTTTCGTGTTTTTTTTTTTTCAGTGTGTGCACATGTGACTGAGACATGTGCCTCGTTAATAATGTAGGTCCATAATTGTTATCATTTTATACCATGATTTTTTTCGTACCCATACAATTGTATAAGTATGTGAATATAGAATGTTTGTTGACACTTTCCAACCCACTCCTGTAAAAATCCCTGACGGGACTGACAGTAATGTTAAATAAACAAATAAATAAATAAATCTAAAGTTAGAATAGAGTTATCTAATCATCCTTATGGGAATCTTTCACCATGATTGTTTTTGTGCGAAACCACGGCTGGCATCATGGCACGCATATTTCCACAACATTTTCGGAACCAATTTTAGGGGCTTTGTATTTCCACTGGTATCAGTTACCCACCCAAATTGAGGCGCTTCTTCCCTCTGAATACTGAAGAGATCACACCAGTGCTCATCCCCTATAGCCTCAGCAGTTCCGCACATTATTAGTGAGCGGCAGTATAGGTGTATACTTTAGGGCCATTCCACGCGCTACCCGCACAGCCGCAACGCACGTGCCGGGACCCCTGCCGCACGCAAGCGGGGGACAAATAAGCCAATGGGCGACGCTCTTTCACCTTCTGTTTGAGAGTGGTAGCTGTGCCGGCACGTGTGTTGCGGCTGTGCGGCTAGTGCGTGGAACGGCCCACATGGAGCCACCCACATGGAGCAGTGCACGTGGAGCGGCGGCACGCTCGCACGCTGTCAGTGAGAAGAACAGCTGCACGGATGATGCTTCATCCTCCGCTTCGCCGGGCTTCAGTTCATTTGATCTCCCTAGGATGGCCTCGAAATTGAGAAATTCCTATTAAAGTGCATGCATAACACGCCTGAGTCGATAAATTACTTTACGCTTTCTTCTTCCGTCACACGAGTGGCATATCGCGATTTTTTTCGCAGGGTATGTTTTAGCAGTGGCGATGTATTCACAAGAGGTGTTACTGTTTTGGTGCTTCCGTGGAAATGATTTTACATTGAGAGTCTCGAGGAGTGCAGTGTTTTTTTCTTTGTTTGTGCGTGTTTAAGGCTGATGTACGAGACCTTGCAGGCCTGGGCCGGCAAAACTTGTGGAGCTCACTCAGACCCACTGATCAAATATATTGTCTGCTTAGCGCTTACTCTGAATCGGACACACCATACTTTTCATGAGCCGGGCTCGCCCGGACTCGACCTCGGCAAATAATTATTGCCCCGGACTCACTTAGACTCATGGCTCGATGCGAGTCAGACTGAATCTGAGTGAGCTGGCTAGTTAGTCAGCCTAGAATCGACTTTTTCGACCACGTTGTCAATGCAATGCTCTTCTACACCAATGTGACGTAATTATTTCCCTCCTTGGCGCCTATTGATATAGCGCTCGCACAAGAATTTTCAGAAGGTTTGCATGCTAACATGTCATTCAATTCTGTGTGTAATTTTGAGCAATGCTTTCTTTTTAATAACGGAAAGTATTTTTACAGATTGTGTTTACTTTTTGTAGCTTGTTTTACGTACATTTGTTGCTATCTCGGCAAACCGCTATGATATCACGTGAAACAACTATTTGATGGAGTAGTAGGTGCATAATGACAAAAGTTATTGTCCATATGGCCTAACGAAAGCCCCAAAAGACTAATCTTACGTCGTGTTTATTCCATGTCGGAACCTCCTTTCGCGTATCAGAGTTCACAACGCGACATTGACTTGCTTGTCCCCCACAGCGTTGTAGCTACACGATGCTCGACATACTCTCTTGTTGATTATTTTTCACGTTCTGGGCTGGGACAAGGAAACGAGAAAGAAGAAGAGCGGGAGCGAGGGACGCGGGGACACTCAAGTGAAAGCAGAACGCTTCCGAACGCAGTTAAATAAACAAGTTTTTTCCCCTTATACTAAAGACGGAGTTGAGTCTGATCGCAGTGTCTGGAACGCCATCGTCTAAACATTGGTGCCGAAGAACCGGGATTGAAAACCAGGACCCTACAGACGGCTACCAGTCAACTGCAGCGGCATGGAGCGACTGAAGTCGAAGTGGACATCGCGGCGAGCACAGAACACGAGGATTATAAACGAGGCAAGTGAGCTCCTCGCTAACGACTCTGCCTCCTATGACCAGCTCAACTCCATATATGAGAGGCTGAAGGCTAATAACGAAGAGCTTACAACCTGAACAACGAGATTGAGCCGCATATACCTGACGAGGAGTTCGAGGACGAGTATAACGCTGTCTTGCAATACGAGGACGTTGCTACGCGCATTCTCGCTGAGATTCTCAGCAAGAAAGATCGCATGCTAAGGACATCGACCGGAACTCAAGAAACAGTTGCCCAGACAGTCGTAGCACCATCAGACGGAACTGGAGTTAAATTGCCTAAACTGGCAATAGCTCCTTTTTTTTGGAGACCTATGCAAGTGGACCGAATTTTGGGAACAATTTTACCAAATTGTTCATAGTAACAATCGCATCACTGCCACAGAGAAGTTTCATTACCTGCGACTGTATCTTAAAGGAGACGCTGCGTCAATAATTCCGGGCCTTCCGACGACAGAAAGTTGCGACAGTGACGCCATCAAAATGCTACAGAAGCGATTTGGGGACAAGACGCGCCTGGAGCAAGAATATTTTGCCAAGCTACGGATGTTTAGCCCTGTCCGTTCATCGACTGACACCAAAGCGCTACGCAGCTTGTACGACCAAGTTCTCGTGAATATCCGAGGCTTAGAGACTTTGGGTGTGCACAAGTCGTCTTTTTCGTCAATGCTCTGCGACATCCTACTGCGTGCTCTTCCACGGGATATAGTCGTGCAGTATCATCGATCATGTGCCGTCCAGTTGGCATATGACTCGAGAGCTGAAGCTACACCCGTGGGACTAGACCGTGTGCTCAACCTCCTGTGTATCGAGCTGGAAAGCCTGGAGAAGAGTGATTTTAAGGATGCCAAAGGACGAGAACATGGAACACTCCCCATGGCCAGTCAGTCGACGTGTTCTCGGCGTGGGAAACCGACGTCATCTGTGCTTCACAGCAACTCGGTACGAGAAAAAAAGGACAACTGCGTATTCTGCTCGTCCAGCCATCACGAATCGGAAGCCTGCACAGCTGACTTGTCACTGACGCAGAAGAAAGAACTGCTTTCCAACGACAAAAGGTGTTTCCGCTGCACCACCAAAGGACATCGGGCACGGGACTGCAAAAAGAGTATTTCCTGCTCCAGATGTCAAGCTCGACACGCTACAAGCATGTGCGATCCCGATAGGTGTTCGCGAAAGTCAGACTATGCTAACAAGAGCTACGAAAAAACTACGACAGTCTGTGCATCACTTGGAAGAAGACCCGTCAAGGAAGACTCTACCACTTCCGTTTTTCTTCAGACTTTCAGAGCATGGGCCATGAATGATGACACCTGCCGCTACATACGAGGCATTTTCGATGGTGGCAGTCAGAGGACTTTCGTAACTGAAGATCTGTCCAAGCACCTCAAGCTGAAAAGCGTGGGAGCAACTCGAATAGCCTTCAATACTTCGCAAATACATCGGAGCAAGAGGCTAAGAGGCATTGCATAGTAGAACTACGACTGCGAAGCCAGTTTTCCGACGCGGAAATAGTCTTGACTGCAATAGAGATCCCAAGCATCTGCCAAGACATCGCAGAGACTGCAATGAACGTAGCCTTCGTTGCGTCTTTCAAGAAGCTGGGAAACGATGTTGCCGATGAGCTCCAACATCCATCTATCATAACTAAGAGTGGCATCAGCGTACTTATCGGGTCCAATCAAATGTGGAAAGTGTTGACCGGCGAAGTTTCACGGTGCGAAGGCAACGAATAACTAATTGATCGCACTGAACTCCAAGCTTGGATGGACCTTCCAGGGAAGCACATCGCACTTGGTGTCCCGCCCAACTACTTCACAAATGATGGTGTGCGTGCTAAAAGCCCAAGCTACCGATTCCGACGAGATTTTGTCTCTTTTTGGGAACTTGAAAACATAGGAATTAAGGACACGATGAACAAGCCACCTGAAATGAGCAACACCATGAGGCATTTTGAGCAAACGATTAGCTTTATAAACGGAAGATATGAAGTGACCCTCCCTTGGAAGGATAATTTCGAGCTTGCAAGCAACAGGCAAGTAACCGTTACTCGACTGGACAAGCTTGTCAACCGTCTCAACTTCAGAAAAGGACTGCTCGAAACGTATGACCGTACCATAAGGGAGTACTTGAGGGCAGGACACGCTGAAGTAGTCAGTGACGTACCTGCAGAGGTGACGAAATGATATTACATGCCGCACAAGGAAGTCATGTGTGAACAAACACTGACGACGAAAATGAGAGTGGTGTTTGACGCTTTGTCACATGCCAAAGGATGCAAGTCCCTTAATGACTGCCTTCAAAAGGGTGACAACTTATACCAAGACCTCGTGCAAATTCTGCTACGCTTCAGAACGCACCCGGTGGCAGTTATCGCGGACATAGGAAAGGCATTCCTTCAAGTTGCGATTCGGGAGGACAACAGAGACGCTTTCCACTTTCTCTGGTTTGCAGAAGGAGATTTATCCAAAGGCAAGCTGCAAGAGTGGAGGATGACACGAGTGCCTTTTGGAGCTACATGTAGCCCATTTTTGCTCACAGCTACTATTCTCTACCACGTGAAAAGAGCACCGGCTGTCATGGCACAAACAGCGCAAACTCTTGCCGAGTCGTTTTACGTGGATGACTTAGTCACTGGTGCCGACACAGAAGAGGAAGCCGCTAAACTATGCCGAGAAGCGCACACAATAATGAAATCAGCCGGCATGACATTACGAAAATGGACAACAAATTCAGCAAATTTGATGCGCACGCTTGAAAATCAAGTGGAATCTACTAGTAATGAGATGGTCGTTCGTCACGAAACGTCGGTCAAGGTCCTGGGTTTGGTTTGGAATCCTGCAAAGGATGAATTCAACTTTTCGGTTGAAAATCTACTCCGGTTTTTGACAGCACAGACGGGTACAAAACGATTTGTGTTGCAGTCAGCATCAAGAATATTAGACCCGTTGGGATTTGTAAGACCATATACTATTGCCATACGAATATTGTTTCAGAGACTGTGGATACGAGGAATTGGCTGGGATAAAGTCCTACCCAATGACCTGCAAAAAGAATGGAATGATTGCGTCATCCAGCTGCCTCAACTGCAAGACGTCGTCGTTCCTCGCTATCTGGGCGGCGGAGCAAGGAAGACCAATTTGCTTCAAGTACATGTTTTCTGCGATGCCAGTCCAGTGGCATACGGAACAGCGATATACGCCGTATCAAGTCCTGAGGAGCCGATACTGTTGATTGCGAAGTCCCGTGTAGCACCCATTAAGGAGGCAACGCGGCCGCGATTGGAGCTGCTGGCTGCCTTAATCGGCTCAAGAATGTTGGCATACGTGATAAGGGCTTTGAGGAATGTTCAAGTTGACTACACGATGTGGACAGATTCCGCCATTGTGTTGTCATGGATAAAAGGTGACGTCAAAAAGTGGAAACAGTTCATAGCCAACAGAGTCAATGAAATTAGGTGCACTACAGATCCATCAAAGTGGAGATACTGTCCTGGAACGGACAACCCGGCGGACCTACTCACACGTGGCGCGACGCTTGAAAGACTGCTGTGCAGCTCAAAATGGTGGCATGGTCCCGAGTGGCTAACTAAACCGATGTCTGAATAGCTCCTACAGTTCTGTGAACTAGACATAGCGGAAGCCACCCAAGGTGAAGTTACAACAGTCCACGTCGCACTAATGACACGCTTCTCAGTTCTGATAATTGATATTCAACGGTACAGCAGGCTTCAACAGCTACTCAGAGTCACTGCGTGGATTTTCAGATTTACTGACCGATGCAGAAAAAGAAGTAATCATACAGGAGATCTCGTGGCAACAGAAATCCTGAACGCTGAACAGTATTGGTAAGATGTACACAAAAGCAAGGCTTTCTTGAAGAACTCACCACTTTGACCAATGGCCAACCAGTCGAGTCTACATCTCGAATCGCTGAACTACGCCCTTACATAGACAAAGACGGAATTCTTCGGGTTGGAGGCCGTTTATCTCTCATGCATTCCACACAAGATGTCAAGCACCCAATCATAATGCCGTCAAGTCACCACTTTTCGACACTTTTGGCAAACAGAGCCTATCTTCAAGTTTTACATGGAGGAGTTAGAGATACACTTACGCAGCTTCGGGAACGCTACTGGATTTGTCGAGCTCGCTCTTTGGTAAAAAGAGTGCTGCATGGCTGCAATATATGCAAGCGTTTCAGTGTGGGCCCAGGAACTGCTGAGACTGCTCCGTTAACAAGTCATCGAGTGACACCAACGAACCCGTTCGAAGTTGTAGGAGTCGACTTCGCGGGCCCTCTGTATGCACGCACGGAGAAAGGGGACACGAAGTGCTACGTTGCACTTTTTACGTGCGCCGTATCTAGAGCCGTGCATCTCGAGCTTGTCTCGGAAATGACATCCGAGGCTTTCCTGCTGTGCCTACGACGATTTGCAGCTCGGAGAGGATTACCTAGGGTGATCTATTCTTCTGACATCGCACGAAGCTTTCACAAGACATCGGCAGACATAAAGCGGCTAAACCGAATGTTCTCTGAAGAGGACGTCGCTGGTCACCTCAGCACCAACGGCATTTCGTGGAAGTTTATAGCACCAAATGCTCCTTGGTGGGGTGGGTGGTGGGAGCGCCTTGTACGATCAGTGAAGCTTCCGCTGCGAAAAATTATCGGCAAAGCTCGTCTGAACTACGAAGAAATATCGACAGTGCTGGTGGAGGTCGAAGCAGTCGTAAACTCTAGGCCTCTGACTTTCATCGAGACAGATGCAGGATAACCTTGCACTTTGACGCCAGCCGAACTTCTCCTTGGACGAAGATTGACTTCCATACCGTATGCGACCGCTGACGAAGTCAACAGTAATTCCAAACGATCAGACGCCATACGCAGACACAACTACAGGAAGCTGCTGGTTGAAAGTTTTTGGAAGCGTTGGCAAAAAGAATACCTGTTGCAATTACGATCTGCACACTTAAATCAAATACAGCATTGAAGCAAGGGGACATCGTTCTCGTGCATGCGGACAACACGCCACGCCAGCTATGGAAGCTTGCAAGGGTCACAGAAGTGTACCGCAGCGCAGACGGTCTCATTCGTTCTTGCAAGATCAAGTTGCAAGGCGGTCACCTTGCGATCAGGCCGATACAAAGACTGTACCCACTTGAACTATCTGTTTAACTTTGCGCGGCCGGGAATGTTGATTATTTTTCACGTTCTGGGCTGGGACGAGAAAGAAGAAGAGCGGGAGCGAGGGACGCGGGGACGCTCAAGTGACAGCAGAACGCTTCCGAACGCCGTTAAATAAACAAGTTTTTTTGCCTTATACTAAAGACGGAGTTGAGTCTAATCGCAGTGTTTGGAACGCCATCGTCTAAACACTCTACATATATGGCAGCCGTGCTTCCCACTGAGGTGTTTTTTAACGTTGACGTGCATCCATCTTGCGACCATGCTAATCGCATCTGCAAGATTCTGCGTTTTGAACTCTGGTTCAAAAGCATTATACCTAAACTGGTAGAGTTGTGCCGTCTGTAACCTCCTTCTCAGTCACGTCTGTTCAGCAACTATTTTCAGTAGGGTCTCCTATTTCTGAGATGATGATTCAGACAACCTAGTCAAGTGCGTTTGCTAAAGTGTTTTCCTCACAAGTGAGGGAAGGGAGCTCTCACGTGTAAGTCTCCGTCGCTTGCCCGTTCATGTTAACACGCCGAGACCAATACTGCACTCACCGGACCACTGGAACAAATTTCAAGTCTTACAAAAGCTGTCCTCAAAGAAAACCTGGCAGCTATGAGTGCGAAAAAAAAAGGCCCAGAATTGTCTTTGGAAATTAATTACTACTTGATTTCAATGCCGTACGTATCAGTTCTCACAACGAATATGGCGTTATCTTGGCGTCAGAGAACACCAATTCCGTCACCTAATTGCACACCGAGCCCAAATAAGCTATAGCCACGGTGTTTTTCTCGCGTGCTCGTAAGACACAAACGTATATAGTACAGAACCACCGGTACAGACACACGCAGTGTGCAACCACGGCTGCGTTCGCACCAATAAACCAAGCGCATAGAGGCGCAACAGAGGGCGCCACGGGAGCACGCGCATGCGCAAACGCGCCTCCGGTTGCGGCCGCACCGCGGCGCCTGCGCGGCGCGCATTCGCTACTAAGTGGCCCATTTTTGGCGTCATTAGTCGCCGAGTCCCGTGGGGAGAAGGGGGGGGGGGGCGACCGGACCGAAACCTAATAATGCTAATGGGCGGTAATTTAGCTCGCCCCCTCTGCCTCCCGTCATCTATACAGCGCGAGGCTTCCACAGCGAGAACAAGCGGCGTTTCCTGTGAGTGCGTGCGCATCGTATAGAGGAATTCGCTCACGGAACACCGCGATCGTGAAAACCCTCTGTCGTGTGTGCGAGCGTATACCGCTGTGCTGCAGCCGTCTCCTCAAAAGGCTTCCAACGCGCTGTAAGCGCCGGAGCACATAAACACGCAAGAAAGGCAAGAAAGATGAAACAAATAAGGTAACTGTGAGAGTAATAAGTTTAGTGCTGCACTTTGTCTATTCCACGCTCTTTCTACAATGCACTTTCGTTGTTTTTTATGCATGTAAATGCACGAATGCAGCTGCACAGACTGACGAGCCCAATTTTCCATCCTCTTTCTTGCGGCTTCGAACAACATCCGTACAGATCGCGCCCACAAGATTTTGCATTCGTTAACTGCCGTACCAATGCTCTTCTTCCGTCCGAGCGAGAGAAAAAAAAGGTCTATTTTAGTGGCGCGGTTATCGGCGGTTATTAGCTTTTACCGAACGCTCGCCGTGTATTGAGTTCGCCGCGCTTACACAGTTGCAGGTCGTACAACTTTGAGCTACACCTATTTGCGGAAAGCAAGGTTTTAACAGCGAGATCCGCCATCTTCTGGAAATGGCGCGCTATAATAACGATGTTCCTCGCGATACAGATAGCTCTTTCTTCTATTTTGTTTTCTTGCTCTTTCTTTCATACTCTTCTTCACAGGCGTTCCGATTTTCGAGTTATCCGTCCTTATCGAGCTATCTTCATGAAATTATTTTGAGTAATTCTGTCGCTCATTCCAAGTGAATGCCAGTACTTCTTTGACCCACTCCCGCAGTAGTGACGAAAACAACCCCTGCTATCATTGTCATACAACTAAAGTGATCCACCACAAATCAATCAATTAACTTAAGTAATCTGCTGAAATACAGGTAGTTTGTCAGTGCGATGTTAGTTTCCTTTCACTGCGTTGTTATGATTAGCGCAGATTGATTTGATCTAGTTTTCTGACAGCTTCATAAAATTTGTGCGCATTTCTCAGTCAACTTTTAGAGAAACGTAAACACCTGACTAAGTTTTAAGGAGCACGCAATCTAAGTAACGGACCGATCAGAACTTGACATAGATAACTTCTGTAGGTTTGTGATTACGACTTTTCTTGCATAACCAGAACTTGCTTGCGTCATTCCCTGGTAAAATTAACTAGGTGTGGTTTAACCCCAGTCGATTATTTGTATTTCCCTCGATTGACGTCGTCCATAAAATAATTGTGGTTGAATGAAATAAACTAAAAGCATAGACGAATATTACTTGACTAATTACTTTAGGTAATATTTCTTTGCTAAGTGATATCTTCGCGTTATGATGACTGTGTGTATGACCACATGAACGCCATGCGTTTATTCGTTTGTTTCAGTTTGAGTTTTGACGCACCACGACAAATATGTTGCCGTCGCAATTCAACCGTGGCCTTTTCTCTTTCTGACAGAAATGACTTGGAATCGCATGCTTACTATTGTGCAGAGTCCTGACTACATGATAACCACGTCACAAGCTCTTTTTCGGCATCCAAGCTTTATGTAGTGAAATATCCAGTCAAATTTTCAATAAATAAGTAAATAGTATCTGCTCCTTTATTGATATTGTGTCAGCTAAACATGGCTGTGGTGACAGCTTTATTGGGGTAATAATACTTTCAGACGTGTTAGGTAATTTTTCTGATGATCTGTTCTGCATCGTCAACAAACATACTGGTGGTTTCTCAACATCACTGCGAAGAATATTCGCTTACTTTCATTCGCCCAGAAACACCCATTTTGGTATAACAACTACAGTGTTGCATCGATGAGCTCGAAAGAGGTTCTTAGATATGAGGTTGTTTTACGCTTAAGTGCACAAGAAATCCAGACTGTATACATAAGTTAGTGCACACAATGTTCCTCGCTGATACGTAGCCGAGAATTCTAACGGATGGACAACCGTCAGCATAGCCGATGCTGCCGATACTACTCGTGCCGATAGCTCATTAATCCCTTTCTTGCCCACTGGACTAATTCTCTCGTTTCCAATGAAGTAAAGAATATCGCGAATGGATCATAATGAATCGCACCATGAAATAGAAGAATCACGGTGTTATTTCTCTTAAGCTTTTTAAGTGTAACCATGTATGTTAGGTTCCCATGCTGGCGAAGACACCAACACGGCAACCTAGCAAACTCTAGAGCTCCCATCCAATTCCCTTCTGCGAGCAAGAGGTATCAGGTATATAGCTCTCTCCCAAGTCGGCCGCACCCCGTATCCAAAAGACCTGAGGGTGCGGGACATCATCCTTATACTTCAATACCAAAGGTGTCAGCTCGAAGGTTACGGAAGAGATGTTGAGGACAGCAAGGGTGTTAACCTCCGAATCTTCTTTTCTTCCGTACTCCTTGCGCATGACACCTTCAAAACTGAGCCATGTTGCCCAACATTGCAGGCTATGCTGATCGTCCTCATACCATCACCATCCGCACAGATTTATCAGGACTATTCGCACTCAAGCCATCATGCAACGCATTACACTAGACAAGGATGAAATATATAGAGACATAAAGAAATCCCGACTGGCTTATCAGGAACAAGAACGACACCAATAACGTGGTGATTTTAGAGACAGGACTAGCACTTGACCTGTCTCTCTCATGGATTCTTCTTGTTAAGCGCTGAAATCCCCACGTTATGTAATTACCAACTCGCCCAACAAGCTCTTATTGAGTACTTAAAATACATCATCATCGTCATCAGCCTGACTACATTGTGGTAATTGGCCGCGTGGTCACCTTGCTGTTTTAGGTCCCTTCTTCGTCCTTGTATAGTTGATTGATTGATATGTGGGGTTTAACGTCCCAAAACCACCATATGATTATGAGAGACGCCGTAGTGGAGGGCTCCGGGTCCTTGTATAGTGTCGCGCATTGAATTATGGTTCAGTACGATGTCGCTCACATGCCACTTCATTCGCTCAAGTCCATCGCGGGGCCAGACGACACATTGACGCGAACACGCTGGAAACGTGGGCACCACAACATCGTCAAACACGACACGTCCTCCTCCCGCCTTTTTCGCCATCCTGCACGATTTTGAGGGATCCGTGGCACATGATTCATTTTTATTCTCTTGTTGTCCTCGCTGCCCGGTTCCGTCATCGATTCTCGCGCGTCGCATTTTGCAACGCAACAGGCGCGAGCGGAGGCCACCACAGGGAGGAACGCGGAGAGGAGAGAGAAGCGTGAGTGGCGGCTCCTCGGCAGGTAAAGGCCGAGTGATCGACTGACGACGTTTCGGCCTATTCGGCGAAGACAAGGAGGGGGCCGAGACGCGGCCGTTTATACCGGGAATGGGAAGGCGGTCATTTTTCAACGGGAGCCGCTCCGTTTGAGAGGCAAATGGGCGCTTGTTTGCGCGTCGTCTGGGGCCGCTGTCCCTCCCGCCTCCCTGACAAATGGAGCTCCTCGGCCGGCCACCGCGCCGATCGCTCGACGAACGGAGACGAGCTCGTTGCCGCGGCTTTACAACGCGGCAACGAAATACGCTGCGGTGGAGACCCCATATGGGCGTCGTCTCGGTAGAACCGTGCAGCACCGCGGTACATGTGGACCCGGGAGGACAGAAGGGACTGCCTCGTACAGAAGTGCCCGGCGCAGTGGTAGTGTTTAGAACAGCAGAGAGATGAGTTGGTTGGTAGGTATTCATGCTAAAGTGAAAGGGAATGTAAACGCGAACACAAGATGGAATTGTCACCGCAGCATTTCTCATAAGGCACTGCGCCGTGTCGCCTGTAGGCAGACAGAAATTAGGTGCCTTCTTCCTTTTCCTCATGAACCACTAACAACATTTCTCATGTCTTCACTCTTCGCGTCAGTGCTTACACGCCCAGTCTCTTGAACAACAGTGATAAACGTGTACTTCGGCCTCCTTGTGTCGCCCACACCGAGCTCATGACTTTCTTAAAAAAACCAAAAACTTGTATTGTTTATGTTCTATTTCGGATTGGCCAACGTATAGTATTTAAGGAGGGATGACACGCAAATGAGGCATTTCGTCTATCGAATACTGAAACGAGGAGGTTGTGATCAGCGCAGCTGAAAGAATGTCACACTTAATGTTTCCGCCCATGGTCACGTCTGACGACTCGATCTAGCCTGTGGGCAAGAACGACCGAGACCACAACTGACACTCTCGAAAACGTAAACTGGCCCGTGATTGTGCGCGCGATTGTATATACAACGCGTTTTGCAATAGCTTATCATGTATATGGGCGAAGCACACATGTTTGCATTGCCACCACATGCTTGTCTTCACGTGACACATCCGCGAAGCGTCCAATCGAGTGACGGAACACAAAATTTTATATCACTGAGAGCAAAACTGGTTTTTAAAGGCGGGCAGTATGTGCCAACGGTGCATGCGATGTAAACGGAAAGGTTCTCGAAAAGACAGACTAGGTTTAGAGTGCTAATGCTGTGGTTTGAAAAGAAGACTTGCCCCATCCAATAAAGGATGTCATTTCCTATCGCGATGCGGTCGACTGCCCCTACACTGGTTGCGGCAGCTTTTCGCGACACTGCACGGAATTACCGAGGCGAAGCAATATAGGCGAGGATGACCGAAGCAGCTGCGCCCATCGGGCCACCGCCGCCGTGGCTTTCGAAAGTTGCTCGCGCGCGGTCTTCAGCTCCGGCGCCAACTGCATGCCCCTCGCCCGTCCAGGACAGGTCTTCCTGGACTGCGTCGGCGCCCTTTGCCCACTTTGAGCGGAGGTCGCGCGCCGGTGGGTCGATATCCGCCGGCCCAGGTCATCATTACTGCACACCGAGTGGAAGACGACCTTCTTCGAGGTTGTGGCGCCGTCCGGAAATCGCCATAATAGACGCTTGAGCAGTAATGACACGTGTTTTTTTTTTTAGAAAGGCTTGCGAGTGCTAGCAGCGACCTGAGCTGTTCAAATCACTGCGTCTTTATAACAGTCACACTTTGGCCGAAAGCATTTCTGGAAAGTCAGAAGGGGGAAGGTAATGAGATGGCGTTGCTTATTTTTTTATCACTATTTTCAAGGGCGGTTTTCCGAAACGGCTTGGATATAGGTGCGGAGAACTCCAAGGGCGTGTATCTCTGTAAACAAGTCATTGAGTCACACCGGAACGCGCACTGTCTATGCGAGCAGGCATACGTGAAGTATGCCTGCTTGCAACAAGCTTATCAACAGCCTATCAAGAGCCACAAGCCTATCAACCAACTACAAGAACCAGCCAATCAACAGCAACAAGCCTATCAACCAAAACAAAGCATGTATTGTTACATATGTTAGATAGGGACAGGAGAGAGAGAGAGAGTAAAGACATAAAGAAAAGACAGGTTAGGTTAATCAAAGGAAGCCTCCGGTTTGTTATCTTCATCTTGGGAAGCGGGTGTAAAAGAATCAAAGCGAAAAGGAGGAGTCTGTGACGACACTTAGTGACACAACAAACAGAACAAAGTCATGAGTATAACATCGTACAACATACTAACACTGTATGTGGAAAGCACGGTGTAAGAAAAAAAGTTATTTTTCGTACACCATGGTCAAAAGTAACAATTTATCACGAAGAGCAGAATAACAGTACACAATCTGTACTTGAGACAATGCTTCTGAGCGAGGGACTTCTCTGAAGAAAGCTTATACAAATGTGCACGCTTAGAAAGAAGGTGATTGAAAGGTACGCATGCATTGATCGAACTAACTGGTTCATCGAGGACTGTTTATCGTAGACGGCCCCGCCGCGGTGGTCTAGTGGCTAAGGTACTCGGCTGCTGACTCGCAGGTCGCGGGTTCGATTCCCGGCTGCGGCGGCTGCATTTCCGATGGAGGCGGAAATGTTGTAGGCCCGTGTGCTCAGATTTGGGCGCACGATAAAGAACCCCAGGTGGTCGAAATTTCCGGAGCCCTCCATTACGGCGTCTCTCATAATCAAATGGTGGTTTTGGGACGTTAAACCCCACAAATCAATCAATGTTTATCGTAGACGGTTTATTGCCACCAATTATTAATATAATTAATTATACACCATTAATGTAATGTTTCCCATTGCGACTGCACTTTGTCAGCTACCCAGGCACAGAGAGAGCGAGACCAGCATTATTAAAAATAAACGAACCCCAGTCCGGTTTCTCGCACACAAAAAAAGCAAGGCCTAGCAGCCAGACAGGCGCAGCAATTTCATATGTCCGAGTAGTCCCTTCGTGATGTCCCTTCGGGATGTCCGCTGCTGTCACTCCTCCATGGTTGCTTGTCTTAGGTCTGGTAGGTATGTGTCTGAGACTCTCGTCCATGGCTGTAGCGGCCACCAGAACAATGCCACAGAACGTGGGCCTTATCCGGGAAGCTGCCACATGCCACGCAGGCAGGAGAACCCGTACCTGCCTTCCCTTCTTTGAATCAAGTACAGCGGCTCACGCAGAGGATTACGAACGACGACGCAACAGGATGCACACCGATGTGATGAAAGCCCTGAAATTTTGCGACTGTTCGAAACGTTCCAAATATATGCCATGAATGTCTCGCCTCTTTCAAGGTACACGAACTCTTCGACGTCATTCTCAAGCCTGCGAATCAAGGTCTAAGTGAGGACAGATGTCTTACCTTTGTGGAGTCCGGTAGTCCCGCTCGCTTTGCCCTGAGCGCTCGGCGAGCCTCGGCCGTCGCCTTGGGCTCGGGTGGTGGGTGGTCGTGAAGACCTTTTGCCTGGAAGAACACCGCCTGTTCAGTGTGGCGCCAGAAGTGAGTGACCGGGTATCCGCAGTGGCCTCGGCACGGCTGCACCTCTAGTCTTCCGGGACAGCGACGGTTGGGACACTGGTTTGCCTGCGTCATGATGATAATAATCGCGTGCTTATTACGCAGTAGTCCAAGCATGACGGGTTGAGACTGGTTGGAACACTTTCATGCCAGCGTTTTCACTAGTAAAAAAGCAATGAAGGAAGGCAAGGGAGGAAAAGGAACGAAATGCACGAAGGTTAGCCAGATGAATGTCCAGTTTGCTAACGTAAGCTTGGCGAAGGCGTATGGAGGGACTAAATGACAAGGAGATAAAAAGAAGGGTGGGCTTGTACAACACTGTTGCGTTCCACAGTGCTGGACGCAGTATTTCGAGCGCATCAAGCTACAACGCAGATAGTCAAGTTATTGCACCTACCGAGGGTTCGCAAGTACTGGACACAGAAAATCCAGTGCCTGCTGTATGCGCTGAGCGTATGGCGATCTAAGCTTGCCGATGAACATGCGAAGTGTGTCTAACACTGAAAGTGGCACTATGGCGATTGATTATTCTTCAAGCAAGTGCTCAGCCATAGATTCATTGTTCACTGTTGCTGAAAGTTCTCAGCAGTTCCGGCTGTCAAACAACCGTTTCAACACTTTGAAGTGAGTTATCTTTGAATGGAATATGCGTAGAAGAGTATTTTCATTGCATAGCCTGTTTTGAAAATTCTGCTCCCAATTAAAGCGGTATTCACTGTTCTAGGCCGGTTACGTACTTCCTCTTTCTGTTCCTTAGACTTGCACTGATATTGATAGCATCAACATGATGTCACATAATGGCAAATTTAACTGCAGGTTAATAGTATAGTTTCACCTCGGTATGACTACTAAAAGAAGGTATACATAATTAAAAGAAGGTATACATAAGGAAAATAATTTGCAAAGCCACCAACAGCTGAAACCGTTCACATTAGTGTTGGATTCAGTAATACTGAATGTTCGGCTAGTTGTTAATATAATTTTAATTAATTTCACTGCTATCAAGGGGATTGGATGTAGTGAAAGGAACACTATAAAGGCGCTCACTCTCAACTGACGATTCATTGCAAGACACAAATAATACACCGATACAGGTGAAAGTTCCGTTCCACTCCGTTTTCAGCGCCGTCTATTTCGGCAATTACGTTGGCTGCAGCGTCGAGTCTAATCGCACCTTTTCTTGCCTCTGGGATCTTTGAAGTACACACGTACCCTGCTGCTTCTTGCGTGCCTTGTCGCAAATGGCCGGCCTCAGGTGGACGCGGTGTCCACCTTCGGACGAGCAGCGCAGGCTGCACACGAGCACGCCCAGGCAGGACTTCTTGAGGATGTGCACGTTGTGGTTGTTTGTGTTTCGCATGGCCCAGCCGGAGGCGTGCCTCCGGGCCTCCTCGCAGTCGGGCCGGTACACGTAGCGGCAGTGGCCGTCCGCCCACTCCTGGTACTCGTCGAAGTGGCTCACCTGCAGCGCATCGCGTAGTTGCTCAGGGTACGAAAGGCAAACAACTCGGCAAGAATAATGCCTACGTGAAAACCTCCAATGTTCATTTTTTTTATTGGACGAAAGACTAGTATAAGAAAGGTTAGTGTATACATTTCTTTTTGGACATTGTTAAATCTTATCAATTAATGTTCCTCAATTTGAATTAACGTTGTTCAATCTGAAAATTAGTTATTCAATGTGATTATTTGTTAACTAAGTAAATAATACAAAATAAGTGGAAAAGGAGAGAGAGGTGACAAAGGAACGGGAGGTCAGTAGAATTGGGAGGCTTGAAGCGACAATAGGACATATAATGTATCTGGCGGTGACGTTTCACCAAGTTGAATTTTTAAATTCGCTTTTACAAATAACCAGAGGGAAGGGGTAGCAGTCAGCAGCAAATATTATCAATGATACCCCTTTTTTCTTTCTTTAAATCACATGTTTCCACAACGATACTGGCCTGAAAAGAAGTCCTCTGTCGAAACCATGGGCTGAGTGGCATTCCTTGTACGATTGCTTGTCATTACACCGCAGTGTAAAAGCAGGAAGTTTAAGTGTAGGCTGAATGCAATTACATTCCTTGCATTGGAGAATGAAATGGAAGTTAACAATGAGACGTAGATGAGAAGTTGAGGGTGCGATGCACTATATAAGCGAATTGTTTCGTTATACCGTTCATCTCACGACGTCTAGACACTAGCAAATCTGAGCTGTGACAGTAAGTTTGTACATTTGAGCATTTTCACATGGTGGACACACGATAAACGTCGTTGAGCGGCATTCATGTCCGGGCATGTGTTATAGAGTCACATCATTGCGCTGTGACACAAGTAAAAACGAGAATCTACCGACTAAATACGCTGAGCCATTTTTACAAAAAAACGGTTAGGAAATATCAAGCTTTTCGTATGCGTCTGTCACTGATAACTATGAATGTGATCGCATCGCTTGAGTTTTCTGACTGTTCGTCTTCAACGCACGTTCCCAGTTATGCTATGCAATCTTGATCTTTCAACTCAATTCAACGTCAAGGAACGGGAATGCCATAGGCGACAGCCGACAAAGCCCTCGACAGATTGCGGCTACAGATAAAATGAGTGGTGCGTTTGCCAACAGCCTTCATGAATGGATCGGTGGTTAGCCCGCAAAACGGTAAGGTGGGTGGGACGCAGAAATCGTGCCGATCAGACGGGTAACAGACATGTTTTTTTTTTTGGTAATGTTTTTGTCACCGACTTGACGTTAGACATCTGAAGTCGATGTCTCGTCTCTTTGAATGCATGAAGGCTTTGGCAAAGGTCCCCGTCAAGCGGACGGTTTATCATCATCTGCGTCACACTGCGCGACGAAAACCACCGCAGGAAGCGAGTTCGTATAGAATGGCGTTGGATAGATCGCACAGTAATTGCAAAGTGCGGACCCCGCAACCACATCTTTCCAGCTTTATGAGACGTTTGCTATGCTCATTGTGCTTGAATTGTGACAGTGGAGTCAGTAGACGGTTTTACAATAGCCGGATCTACAGCGGACATAAAAAGGGAAAACTTCATCCTTGAAAAGGGCACAAAAGCTCGGGATGTAGGAATAGTTATTTGAACTGCCTTCGCTGACGGCAATGCGAAGTTTTTATTGGTTCACTTCAAGCGATTTCAGACGAGTGTTTTTTGTCGCTTGTTTAACATTATTCTATTTGCACGTAATTATATTCATGCATATACATCATACGCTTGCTCCTATAGTGTCTTTCACATTTGTACATATGAATCATGTGCCCCGCCGCGGTGGTCTAGTGGCTAAAGTACTCGGCTGCTGACCCGCAGGTCGCGGGTTCGTATCCCGGCTGCGGCGGCTGGATTTCCGATGGAGGCGGAAATGTAGGCCCGTGTGCTCCGATTTGGGTGCACGTTAAAGAACCCCAGGTGGTCGAAATTTCCGGAGCCCTCCGCTACGGCGTCTAGCTCTCATAATCATATGGTGGTTTTGGGACGTTAAACCCCACATATCAATCAATATCAATCAATATTGCTACATGCATGTTCATATTTTGTGGGACAATGCGCGTGTGTGCCTGACAAAGAGGAAGAAAGGTGCTCTCCGCTCTTTCGCTGGTGAACCGGTCACGCCATGGTTTTAAGTAAATCTCTTCCACAGCCTCGTCGATACGACGTCGTGTCCTATTCGTAACAATATGAATCAAGTAATTCATTTATCATTTCATCAGAACTTATGCCCTTCTGCTAACGACGAGAGACTCTGAAACGTTAACCACCAGAGCAATGCATTGCGCTCGTAAGCTTCAGCGCTTCAGTTGCAAATAAATGCAGAGGTTATGGCTTCTCTCGAACCGATTTTACATGGATTTCACATGATCGTTTCACATCAACAGGAGTTCACATGATTCAGTGGCAATTCATCGGCTATTAATGAAATACAGGTGCACGCCCATAAAGGCATGAGATAAACAGAACTTATAACAACCATTATTGTTCTTTATTAGTTCTTAGTTGCTTCTGACATAGTTATTCTTCTATAATTGGCTCGTAAATTAGGTGGCGACTTGATGAGAAAAGAGAAAGCCGATAGGTAGTAAAAACAAATCTAAACAGGAACAATGCAGAGATTGCGAAAATCAAAAGGAAATTACATTTGCAGACATAATTGGCTAAGAATACCGCTTCAGAACAAAGAGTGCATTTCTATTTCTCTGTACGAACTCTAAGATTTTGTTGTAAGCTTCTAAAGCATTCTGGGGAGCACGCTTGTTTTAACATCTCAGTGTTACCGTCTATTTCCTCAGAGTCGCGGTGTCCAACTGAGTCGTCGCTTAACGTCACCTCCCCTCGTCCCGCGGTGACGCAAAACGAATCTGCCGGGTGATCTCATCGCGCGATCCTGACACGGGATTACCGGACGGTACTTCAATCGCTGAACCTACATCAGGCAATGCGAAGCGCGGAGGGGGGATCAGTGTGGAAAGGACCAAGGTTGACGGGGTCAGACAACCATTGTGTGCGGAAGCTGGGAGCGACTGCCGTGGCGCCAACGGTGGCGGAGGATCAGAACAATGTATGGCCCCCCCCCCCCGCGATGAGAATCGCACCATCAGTGGCACGGACAGAAGGGTCCGATAGGAGGCGCCACGAGGAATGACAGAACCGTCTACAAACATTCACGTAAACCCCGGCCCGTTGATACCTCGACTGGGGTCTGCAAACACCCGCCGACGAGGTCTAGCGGTTATGGTACACGACTGTTGACCCGCAGGTCGCGGGATCGAATCCCGGCAGCGGTGGCGCCGCCTTTTAGGTGGAGGCGAAAATGCTTGATGCCGTGTTCTTGGATTTGGGTGCACGTTGAAGAAATTTTTGGAGCCTTCCGCTACGGCGTCTCTCATAGTCATATGCCGGTTTTCGGGACGTTAAACCCCAACAATTATTATTATTATACGACGTAGTTCTGGGTACTCGCACGCCCGCATTCATAGATTCATATTGGACTTCGCTGTGAGCGTCGGCGCTTCTTATCACTGTCATCATTTTAAGCTGTCTTGGAACTATATACTCCTCTACGAAAACGGCGCGTCCTTCCTTTCATAAGTTAACGTTGCGGTCCGTAAGAAAGCACGAGGTCTTATGTGTGTACGCATGACAATGCCTTATTAACTGCTGAAGGAAAGCATAGCATTTGCAACTGGTGACACCTTGCAGCCGTCGCAGCAGGATACGAACAATCAGCGAAAAGAGAGAGCAAGACATCTAGAGTAATGTTGGTACAGAATTATAGTAAGGCACTGGAAGTATATGACAACAACAAACCTTATCTATAGCTACCGTTGTCTATAAAGACCACGAAATGCTAACGCCGACAAGCTTCTATCACTATAGCTAGAGAGTGGTGGTATGTCGGTCAATAATGAAATTTCATTTCTTTCTTATTTACTATCTGAGAACTCTGTAGAAGAGAGTTCCTGCTGCAATTTTTTTTTCTGTATTTTTGCGACCGTATGCATTCATCGTCGGTGCACAGGTCACCTGCGTGTGCTTTGATGAAGGGTGTATTCCATGAAGGTATGTGGTCATAACAAACATGGCCACAAGTTCCTGAGCGATGAGAAAAAACCTATCCGACACTGTCTTCGCTAGTAAAGATGCACGTTGCGCATGCCAGTATTCCTTTAGTTTGTCTTTCCCAAAATTCAATAAACTAAGCTCTATGTAAACTAAATGTTCTATATACATGGAGGCTATCTGAAAAGTTGACTGTTAATGTTTAGGGCCATAAACTACCGCTTTGGTGCCACAGTGCCTTACTGGTTCGCTCAGCCGCATAGCTTGTTATACGTTGTCCTAACTTGTAAAAAAAACAAGAGTTATTGATGGCGGCTATTGAGAATCCTTGAAAGACCATAAGAAGTTTCACTCATCGAAGCTTGAAACCAAAAAATCACATTGAAAGAAATTAAAGGCTTAACAGTGACTGACGTTAAGGAAACATGGTGTATAAGCAAGGATCCAGCTATTACATTAGTTTTCAACAAAAGCGTGTCTAAAGTTCTCGTTGAAAGCCGAGGAGCGCGCATGCATCAATCGCTCGAACACACCATGCGCTTTTTTCTCGCCATACACAACTTACAGCCCCACATTATCGCTGCATGTACGGAGTGCATCCGCGCGTGAAATGGCCGTATACATATGCTTTTCTTTCCTTCACAGTGTTCACAGAATCCTGCGGTTCGCGCGCCGAACGCAAAGGACCGTGCAATGAGAGTGCGCGAGCTCACGCATTCTCGGCTCACTCCACGACCGTCAACGTCTGCAGCTCGTTTCCTCCCGCTTGTCATGGCGCTGACTGACGCGCCCCGCGCACCCTTTCGGAATGGTACTTAAGTCCCACTCCCTCTTTTAGACCACAGAATCAACGCGTCATAACATCTCCTCCCGCCTCCGTATGGCACGGGGGAGGACAGCGCGAGGTAGCCGCGCGCAGTTCTCGTCTGTCCAGGAACGCGCGAGACAGCTAAGCCTAACCGTGAAGCGACGGCCGCTATCATTGCGCGCTCTGCCGCCGCTCTGCTAGCTGCGGTCAGTGGTCGAGCTCAGCTGGTCGCGCCCACAGTGGTGTACTGGCGACTTCTCCTGCAGCCGCTGCGGCGATTGCCGTATACAAGAATTCGCAGGCTGGTCTATACGTGCGCGGCGCGTGTGTGCAGGTACGCACACATACGTAACGACCGGTTGTCGACAGCGGCGTCGTCCATTACGCGCTCGGGCCACCCCTGGACACACGCGCGCGCTTGGGGGCCAAGCCGACGTACACGCTGCCACCGACGACGACGAGTTGGGTGCGCCGCTCATCGCGCCTCTGCTATAAGGTCTTCGAGGCGCGCCGTCTAGCGCTTCTGGTTTTCACTTGAGGCGCCGCAGGAGAGCTGCCGCGGACCGAGTGAGAAGCGGGATGAAGAGTGCGAGTCCGAAATGCGCCCAGGAAGAGCAGTGCATGCCGCGGAGAGTGAATTAATGTTTGTCTGAAAAGGACTGCCGGACGGCGCGAGTATTCGCCAGGAGTGTGTTTTCCTTTTTATTCGCCACGCTGATTGCTCGTTGGACTTGGAGAGATTTGGAATTTCGGCTGATTGTACCGCATAATTAGAACCGTTCACAGTAGAATGTTACGAAGAGGATATCAGGAAGGAAGGTGGATATATGACGCTCGATTGCTCCACCCCTTCGCCACATAGCCATGCAGCAACACGTGGTACATAGATATTTGGGACTCGTTAGGACCAGATTCAACCTGGGCTTCAACCTTTCCGCATTTCTAGCCAAAATCAAACATATATATTAAAAGGGAACGACCTATAAAATGACCAGTGTTCTGCCTCTCGAATGCAGCCTTCAGAGCACGCGAAATCAGCCTGGTGAAAAGTGCGACCAGTTGATGTGCCATATGCGTTGACGTGCTCAGACTTTCTCTTCAGCGGGGGGGGGGGGGGAGTTAATCATAGCGACCCCCCATCAGTAAGGTCAAAGTATCGGGCAATCGCTGTGCCCCCCCCCCTTCCATGTCCTCACGAAGGGCAAGAGCAACACGTACCTTGGGTACGTGGCTATCGTTGATGTCCCAGTCAGCCTGATGGCCCGGCCCAGCACTGCAGGCCTGGACCATGGCCGTACCTCGATGACCCGTGGTGGTAGCTGCTGGTGCCGCCGGTGGCCTACTCGTGTCGCTGCCACCACCACTGCGCTGCAGCAGCAACTCGACAACGGCAAACGCTCGGTGTCAATCGCGATGCCGATGTGGACCGCCGAAGTGATCTCCTGCCTGCACACTGAGCACCGGTGTCACCATGAACGAAAATTTTCGAATTATTTCTCATTCTTCGTATAGGAGTGCTTAGAAAATGGTTGACCCCTCGGTAGTATGAATCGCGCATAAAAAAAAATGATGAAAAGTCTCTTCATGTAAGTTTGTGCAGCTCTGTTGTACGTTAAGAAATGCAAACAAATAGTAGCATATGATGATGATGATGATGGTGGTGGTCTATATGAATGGCCCACACACACTGAGGAACATTGGCCTATAAACGAATAATTAGGTAAAAAGGATCAAGCATTAATTGTACATCTAAAACATTATAAAATGTTTAGAAGAAATCAGTTTTACTAGTTTAGAGAATTGCGATCCAACGAGCCTTTCCTGTTCTTCTTGACCTCCGCACATGGCACACACCCACGGGAGGTTGAAATCCACATGCAGCAAACCTCATTTCCATCCACGTCGTTCTACCGTTGCGTGCAGTAAGCTAGTAGCATTAATAGAATAGGGGTGGCATACTAGCAGAAAGCAGGGATAGTAGTATTGGTAGTGCTAGTAGTAGCAGCTGCAGTAGGGTTAGTAATAGCAATAGTATAGTAGCAACGGAAGGCAGTAGTATTAGGGGGGGGGGGGCGTGTGGTTGTAAGGCTATAGTGGGGAACTGTGCGGGGGGGGGGAGACATGTATTCTATACTTTGGTCTCTCCCCACTACTACTACTACTACTACCACCACCACCACCACCACCACCACCACAACAACAACAACAACAACTACTACTACTACTGCTGCTACTACTACTACTACTACTACTACTACTACTACTACTACTACTACTACTACTACTACTACTACTACTACTGCTACTACTACTGTATACTGCAAATACTACCATTTCTATGTATTTCTTACCCAGCGTGTACAGCAGTCTCGCTAACGAGCATCTACATGTCGCCTTAGCTTGGCCAACGCATTTCAAGCCCTACAGACGCCTTAAAGCACGTCGGATCCTCCACGAAGAGATTTCGCACCGACTCGTCATGCACGAGCAGTGATTAAGTCCGGTGGGCTTCCGACGAACGTGATAATTTCTGTCGCGCATATCCTTCTCGCACGCTCTTTCGCGGCGCAACACAATAGACATGCTCACTCGCGATGCTTCTTAGATTCTACAACGCGGTGCTCTGCATCACCCTTCCAGAGAGAGCGTGGAAATGGTCCCGAAAACACGGCCTGGCCCGAGGGATGCCATCGAGTAATGCGCCGTAATAGAGTGAAGGCCACGCATGCCTGCTTCGCGCTACACAGCGAGGCATATAAGCTATCACGAGCTTCGCACGCGTGACTAGAACACCACGGACGGAGCCGTCCCTCGTCGGCGCACACGATCTAGTTTGCGACGTCAAAACCCGCTGCGGTGGCAGGTCGCACGGATATATTTCACCCCCTTACCTCTACCGCCCTCCCTACACATTTTCCTATGGCACCTTCTGTCTGCGGCATCGATTCTTTCTCTTAAATTGCATGGCCTCGCCGTTTGTAAAGCCTCGTCCTGTAGGTCCGCTTATGAATACTACTCCTTTATATATTTTTTTGCTTTGTTTTGGCATCGAGACGGGCTTGTATGTACACGGTGTAGTTATACGAGGACGGCTGAGACCCCTCGTAGGACTGTCGGGGAAGGACCGATTCCAGTCGGGGCGAAAGCATTCCTCGGCGTTGTTGCAGGATGGGTTCGGTGGCGCGTCACGAAGGCATATTAGCGACGCGCTCTCTCGGCGGGCCACACCGGGGGCCGATGTGCTCGCCAGATTTGATTCACGGTTATTGGAGGGAAAGAGGGAAGTAGCCGGCGCAGCAGCGATCACGACAACGCCTCGGGGTATGGCACCGCAACTGCGGAGTCGGGGATGTCCCCTGGACGTCGAACAAAGGCTGGCTCCAAGAGAGCTATAACAGAGTCATGTTCGAGTGAGAAACATTGGATTAGTTCTCTTGAGAAGTCTCCTAAATAACACCTCAATATACAAGCAAGCTCCTGCAGCGTTCCACCGTCTATTTGCGCAATTCGTGACATCACAAGTTCGTTCACGTGAAGTAGGGATGAAATCAGCTCTCGACTGGTCGATATATACGAGAGATATTTGTTGCGAGTTGTCCCTCACCCTGCATGCTCTACCGTGCAGCCGCACGCCTGGTTCGCCTTGGCTCCCTATCATAATGGCCATGATGGCTATCATGGCCGATAAGCTGATTTCACTTCCTCTTTGTGTGCGTTTGCGACTGCGCAAGCGGACGTTCATGCAGCCGAAAAGCGCAAAATCCTCATAGGCAGAAAGGTAGGAATAAAGAAGGGAGAAGGCAGGGAGGTTAACCACACAGCAGTTCGGTTGGCTACCCTACGCCAGGGGAAGAAGGGAAATGGATTGGTAAGATTAGATAGACAGAGAAAGGGCATATCAAAAAGAAAAAAAGAAGAGAAATTGATCAATAAATGCACTGACACTTGTGTGTGGTTGGCACTGCACAATAGTCACAGATGTTCTCAAATGCCCATTATTCGCAAAAAAAAAAAAAAAACGTAATAGCACTTCAACTGCCTATAGTTGGCCGATGAGAGATGAGGACGGTGCTGCAGCAGCATCTGCACGGAGAGCGGCCTATCATAGCCCAATCATCGCACCACATCAGAAAGCGTTTATCTTTCAGAGGAAAATCGGGGGCAGTGGCGTAACAGGTGACCAATGTCTTCCTCGGTGCCGAAGATTTCGCATGCCACACTGTCTGTCATTCGAATTAATGCTTAGTCGGTCGTTCGAATTAATGCTTATGTCTCCGTAAAGGCAACCCCACACGAAAGCCTACAGAGAAGTGAAGATTTTCTGTAGGTTTTGGTGTGGGGTTGCCCTATACTTTCCCCATACTTTTCTTGGCACCATTGTCGGCTGTTTCTCATTAATATGATGTATGTTTGCGTATTCTGTCGTTTTTTTCCCTATGGCTGGGCTTCTATAGGCATACGTATAAAACAGTGTAATAAGGAAGTTGAATGCCACCTATGTAGTTACTGGCCGCCAGTATCGAAATCAAGCCGCATAGAGGTTACACTTACGAGGCTTTGAATCGGACACACCTAGATACCTCCTGTCAGGCGGGGACCCATTTATGTGTGAGAAATGTGGCGAACAAGTCGCCGTTCTCCACATTCTCATCCAATGTAGTGGATTAGATCACATCAGGAAAAAAAATTCCTTCCCATTACTGTATACCGAGAAAGAATACCATGCACTTCACCCATCGATGCTCATTGCAAAGAACCGCTTTTTAACCATCAGTCATTGTTTGCCTTTTCAGAAGTCGACAGCTTTCGCGTCATATACCCAGGCTGTATTCGTTAGCACAACCTCTGAAAAGAGGCTGCGGTAAAGTGTTGTAGAAAGCTGCCTTCTTACTCCTAGGCCTGAAAGGCATTGAGGAGGCATTTGTGCTGTCCGAACCCTCACTTGTACATATCATGACTTGCAGCTCAATACGCATACATAACCATCACTGCCATAGTTTTATAGTCCATACACAGATTTAAAGCTTGTTCATTTGATTTTTGTGCCTCTTTATAGCCATATGTCATTTCAAACATTGATCCTCGCCTAAGAGACATGGCGTTATTTGGCGATTCATGGCCCTTGCGCCATAAAATGCTACTTATAATCAGGAAGTTGAGTGCCGCTAAACTTCATATAAACATTTTTCGCCAATTTTTTGTCATAACTTATTGGAGAATCTGCGAAGAAAATGCTCCCTAGTTGTCTGTGAAAGTACAAGTACAGCGAAATGGTCATGGTTAGTAGTATAGTATAGTGAACATTTCTTTCAGGAATCTCTGTTCTAATGGATAAAATATTACAACCTTAAGAAAGCACGTTACAGCATGCTCCAATAGTATATGTTATGTCGGTGTCCTTCAACGTGGTTTTTAGTTACAGACGTCCCATTTGTGACGTCCTCTTGCTTGCTCATATGGGTGAATTATGCATCCGTTTTTGTACTCAGTGGAAGCTGACATTGTTCGAAGATACTTTCCGTCTTATCCTCTGATTCCCTCCAAATTTGTATACTAGTGTAGCAATATGGGCATAGTTCAGTCATCGCCATTTAATTATAAATCATCTTTCTCTCGATTGGTTTAGTAGAAAATCCTTAACTTACACGATACCCTAATAAATACTTCTACTAAGTTCAGTTGCAGATGTCATATTTGCTTATACTCTTGTTTTCATTATTTTCTTCTATACTCTTGAATTTTTCACCGTCCCATACTGAATCCCTAAAGACATAGTTTATGCAAGCGGTTTATAGCATAGAGTTTCTAAAATTAACCAAAGGGAACTCTGGCTCGGCTATCGTTCAGCAACCTTGGGAAGGATGTGTATAATACACAAATTTGTCTGTAGTTTTCTTGCTTGCGGGATTCGAACGTACTTGTAGCTTTGTTTAGTGCTGTGTTTCGGTTTTTTGTATCAAATAAAAGAATGGATAATTGTGAACTTCGTCACTCAAATTGAATCGGTCATCCCGAGAGGTGAAGGTGGTGAAGCGAGACTGCTAAACCTTTGCTGGTTGTCGTCTCGTGACGAAGCAACTCCAAGCCAAGCGAAGCCAAACGGAGTCGAAAGTACAGAGATTAGACAAATTTGCGTAGTATATCCACCACTTCTACGCTCGCCGAATCTTTGTGCGTTGCCGCTCATATGGACACTAGCGCCAGAGTTTGCTCAGGTGTATTTATAGGAAACTCTACGGCATATGCATTTCAGCAAAAATCTGTTTTTTTTAAATAAAGAGCGCCTGACTCTCTCTACAGCTCTATGGCGTAGTGCATTCGGAATACACACTGGTTCACAACAAGTGTTTTAGTTAAACTCCCGTGAGTTCGTAGACAGAGAATGGTTTCTTTCTCGTCTTTCACAACTGTGCCCTTCTTGCTCTTAATTTCTGTATAAAACGCGTGGACAATTAACTACAATCGTAAGCGTTGAACCTAAAGTATCCCGCACTCTTCGGCTGCACGCTGTTATCCTGGCTTGCGCAGTCGAAAACGCGCAAACCCAAGTGAAATTACTTTATCGCGCACGACAATCGTGCGGGACAAGGCAGAAGGCGCAGGCATATAGCTCATAGAAGACAATTCCCAACTCATATGGACCAATCGAGAACTTCATTTTAACATATGGTGTAGTAGCGCAAATTCGACAGGGACACAGAGTGACAGGAAAACACGACACTCGCTACATTCGTAACTAATTTCATTTCAGAAGCAGCACTTCATATATAACCCAGCGCTGTCTTTGTTATATCATCTATAAGTTATGTGTTATGTTACACATAATATACAACAAAGCCGATATTGAAAGTATGAATAACGAACTTTCCTCTTTTTACGATTGGTTTCTCATAGATTTTTGGACAGATTTTCTCATAGATTAATTGGGCACCCCACATAATAAACATCCGTAACGAAGCAAATAAAGTTCTTGGCTACCTCAGACGAAACTTACGCCTGTCCCTCATCCTGTAAAACGTTTAGCCTACCTAACATTAGTACGCCCGAAACTCGAATACGCTTGCGCCGTCTGGGACCCGCACCAATCTAATCTATCTAAAATGTTGGAATCTATCGAGAATAGGGCAGCAAGGTTCATTTACTCTTAATATTCACATCACTCAAGTCCAACACCAAGCCCAACTTCAGAATCTAGAATTGCGACGCAAGGCCGCTAGACTAACCCCTTTTCACAATTTTTTTTTTATTGATTGTCTGACGCATCCGGTATTTTGCCCGCAGATAGAATCTCTTCTCGTACTAGCCACCGCAGCACTGTTTATCCTGCGCGCACCCGCACAACTGCCCACCTTCGCTCGTTCTTTGTTCAAACAGCAAAGTATTGGAATGATCTTCCGCCCCGGACGTCGTGCAGCACACAAGCCCAGTTCTGTTCAAAACCCACATCGAAAGAGTTTTGTACCACAGCCCACCCCTCATGTAGCACGCCGTACTGGTTCATATGAGGTATATACCGTACTGGGGCATTTGAGGTATAATAAATAAATAAATAAATAAATAAATAAATAAATAAATAAATAATAAATAAATAAATAAATAAATAAATAAATAAATATTATTGTGTCTAAGCTTATCTATCGTGTACTCTATCACTTGAAAACGGTTTTTTTTTTGGCAATGATTCTATGTTCGTATAGTTCTTTTCTGTGTCGCTAGAGATTTTGGTTATACATGAAGGGCTGCTTCTGAAATAAAATTAGTTACGAGTGTAGCGAAGGTCGTGTTTTCTTGTCGAATTTGCACTACTATATACTCCATATGTAAAAATGATATCTCACCAACTAGCCCAGCTGCCAACCCTACTGAATCGAGAGCTTATTTTCTCAAGACGTCAAGTGACCAGAGTGCTATAGCGCCACAAATTGTGCCGAAAATACCGCGAACGCCAGCAAAGAATAATACGCTCATTCACGGTATTTAAAGAGATTGTCTATTGGCGTTTTAACGATTCATACGCAGCCCCGCCGCGGTGGTCTAGTGGCTAAGGCACTCGGCTGCTGACCCGCAGGTCGCGGGATCGAATCCCGGCTACGGCGGCTGCATTTCCGATGAAGGCGGAAATGTTGTACGCCCGTGTGCTCAGATTTGGGTGCACATTAAAGAACCCCAGGCGGTCGAAATTTCCGCAGCCCTCCACTGCGGCGTCTCTCATAATCATATGGTGGTTTTGGGACGTTAAACCCCACGTATCAATCAAGGGATTCGTACGCAAGGACTCAAGCATACATGGCTGGAATAACATCGTTATTATGTGATTCAACACACATTACCTGTGAGTACGCTCACTCACTCACTTTCTCACTCACTCACTCACTCACTCACTCACTCAATCAATCAATCAATCAATCAATCAATCAATCAATCAATCAATCAATCAATCAATCACTTTTCGTGCACAGATAGTAAGCTCACTGACTCGGGATGATTTTCACGCGCTTGTTGACATAACATTTAACATCGTGCCTTCTGCTACTAGACACTCTACACAATCATTTAACATGGATCCGTGTTTCCATGAAAACACATATTTGTCGCACATGCATAGAGCATTCGTGGACCTTTATTTAATATAGACGTAGCACATATGACACGCATGAGTACGCATGCATGATCACACGCGATGTACCATTTCATCCTGCGTAATTGGACCCGCCGAGCAATAATATTTCATATGGAATACAAAACAATTCTAATGTACAAGGCTGTACAGTTGAATCTGTAGTACTGAAGAATCCGTAGATCATCGCTCTGAAGCAGCCGCACACACAGGGCAGCAAGCAGCAATGCACCCGACATAACGGCTGTATTCATGGCAGGCTCTTCAAGACCAAAGTGGCACTGCGTAATATCCGCCTTCTGTATACCGTCGTTTTGCCGGGAAAGCTGTATTTTTCGAGGGCGGTGAATTGCAGCGTTCGGCCAAACTGCCGGGCGTTAAAAAAGGTATCGCCCTATAGAAACACGGGACATGTTTTTTTGAGCTGACCAAAAAAAAAAAACAAAAAACAACGAGACTGAAAAACTGAGGCCTCGGTGGCCCTTCCTTTTCCAAGGATCCTCGCATCGTCTTAGAAGGAGGGGTCACTTTAGCGGCGCACGGTGACAATTTGCATTAGCATGGGCCGTTAGTAGCATAAGTGCGTTTTCGCCGTATAGACACACACGCGACCGCTTCAGCGTGTGATTATACGTTTCCCATGGAGCAATGCGTTTCCTCTCGTTCAGCGAGTGGTGCAGTGGGTCACAAATGGCCCGTTCTTAGCCCCGAAAAATTGTCTTCTTCCGTGATGATGACCTGTACGTACGGATCTGCGTGCCGCGCTCGATCAATCACTTTTGACGTCCGGCCCAAGACTCTCCGCGTCTTGTACGTGAGCCGAACTCTTTGAAGGGTGTAGCTTTTTTTTTTCTCTAAAACATTAGGTGGGTTATTGCCTGTACTAGCGACGTGCGTGGTCGAATTGTTTGCCGTCCGCTTGTATGGCCCGAAAGCCACGAAGACGCGATCACTCTCGCTGTCATTTATTAATCACAAATTGCGTCGATTCAGATATGAGAGCCCGAACGTCGGTTGCAGAAACAGATTTCGGAGTGCACTCGGAGTCTGACAGCGAAACATTTGAAATAGCTTTACTGTTGTGATATTACTAACAGTGAAGCTGTTAAAAATGTTCGCAGCGAAGCGTTTGCTAACGGCGAAGCTGTTCTGGCTCGGCGTAAAAATATGCTTCGCGATTCAAATATATTGCTACGTTGTGCCACGGATAACTCGAAACTCGATAAGGAAGAAGACGATGTCGGAGCTCTCGTGCAGACTGGGTTCCATCTTGTATGCCTGCTTGTTAAATCGATAGTAAGCATACTTATCCGACGCCTTTCAACCCCGTAACATTTTGGTGGAGGGTGTGGGTCCTCCCAAAATCAACATCCACGACGATTCTACGAAGCGGGCGTTCCTTGGCTGCCTCTGTACGATGGCTGATCACGACGAGAACGAGGATTCGTCGGTGCCTTCCCCAAGCGTGCCTCGTCAGACCGCGCAGCGTCCAACAGCGTCGCATCCAGCCGTCAGGAACCGCACCGTCGATCTGACCACTCCACGTGACTCAGGAACCTTTTCCGGCAACGACGACAAGGATGTAGAAAAAATGGCTTCAGCTATACGAACGGGTGAGTGCACTATACAACTGGGACGCGACGCTCATGTTGGCCAATATTGTATTTTACCTTGAGGGCGTGGCCAAAGTCTGGTTTTCAAACCATGAGGAAGAAATCACGAGTTGGGATATTTGCAAACACAAACTCATCGACCTCTTTGGCAAGCCCGTTGGGCGTCGTCGTTCGGCGCAGAAAGTACTCGCGTGCCGACTGCAGTCCTGCACCGAGTCGTACGTGACATACATTCAGGATGCGCTCGCCCTCTGCCGCACGGTTGACGACAAAATGCCGGAATCCGAAAAAGGTCGCGCACATCCTCAAAGGAATCGCGGATGATGCCTTCACTCTCCTTGTGTTCCGCAACTCTTCGACAGTGGACGACGTCATTAACGAATGCCGATGCTTTGAAGAAGTGAGAAGTCGTCGTATTATTCCCCAATTGTCGCGTCTTCTCAACGCGGCTGCCACGTCTACCACGTCTACCTGCGAAGACGCCCGTCTCCCTGCAGCCGCTGCTACTTCCGACAATATTGAGCGCGTCGTCCGCCATGAAATCGAGGCCACATCTCCTATTGTTAATCATACCCGTGCCATTAACGATTCTCGTGCAACAATTTCTTTAATACAGACCGTTGTCCGCCAGGAACTGGCCAACGCCGGACTACAGGCGCTCTGCCCAGTTAACAGACCTGACCAACTATAGTGTACCTGATATGCCCCGCGGTCCGTACAACCGTCCACGTTACCGGAACTTGGTTGATTGGCCGATGATAGACCTATCTGCTTCTGCTGCGGACGAGTCGGCCACATTTCACGTCATTGCCGTAATTCCTGGAATTGACAGCCATGACCGCACTACGCCAACACCCGGCGCCCACCGAATGGTTCCCACATGCCAATATACGTCGACCACGACAATGCTTCGCTACCCATTCCCGCTCGACCAAACCTCTCGTCGTCGCCATCCGTACGCCTGTCCCGCTCACCAAACCGTCGCCGCTCTCCCTCTCCCTCCTACCACCACCAGTCCTCGGAAAAATAGTGGGCGCAACTCTTATGTGAGCCTGCCTTGACGACCCGACCCGAAATTCCTCTGCGCACGCTACCCGGCCATAAGAACTTGATCAACGTAAATGTAGATGGCACACCTGCAATAGCACTCATTGACACTGGCGCTCACATATCTGTAATGAACTCTAGTCTTCGTGCTCGGCTAAAGAAAGTGCTTACGCCTGCTCCTTTCACTGTAGTCTGAGTAGCTGATGGAGCAACGTCAACTGTCACTGGGATGTGTGCCGCCCGCTTCACTGTGGCTGGATGTTATACTTCTGTTCTGTTTTACGTCCTGGACCACTGCCCACATAATGTCGGAGCATTCCGCCCTAATTGACTGTTCTGCTGGTGTTGTTCAACTTGCTTTACCACACGCCGTTGACCATCCTGCTCCTGCACCGGCAAGGCTATGCTCCGTCGAGTACATTCGCCTATTATGTCGAACGTATATGGACGTCTCTTCCGATCCGCCTGTGGTCGATGGAGATTATGTGGTGTCACCTAACTCTACCGCCCCCTCTTCGTTCAATGTAACGTTCCCGCACACAAATATCACCCTGAAGGACAACTTGGCACGTCTCCCTATTGTGAAGTTTGGAATTTGCGCGCAAGTACTGCCCCGGGGAATATGCCTAGTAACACTTGCCTCGGCCGGCGACTACAACATTTCCGCTTTAACCATTATTCTTGCACCGTGGCTTTAACAGAGGATACACCATCACCTCCCAGTCTTGAGTTGGGCACTACCCGAGATGGCATAATGAAAATGATCGCTTCTGATCTCCCTGCCAGCATGTGCACGCAATTAGTGGCCTCCTTGCGTCGTATGTAGACATCTTTGATCTCCATGACCGACCACTAGGCTAAGCGACCGTCGTAAAGCATCAGATTAACACCGGCGATGCAAATCCGGTACATCGGCGGCCCTATCGAATATCCTCCTCCGAACACCACGTGATTAAGAAAGAAGTCGACAAGATGCTTGCTCGGAACATCATTGAGCCTTCTTCAAGCCCCTGGGCTTCACCTGTCGTTCTCGTCAAAAAGAAACATAACAGCTGGCAATTCTGTGTCGACTACCGGAATCTTAACAAGGTAACGAAAAAAGACGTGTATTTCTTGCCACGAAGATGACGCCCTTGACTGCCTTAGTGGAGCAATTTATTTTTCTTCCATCGACCTCCATACCGGCTACTGGCAGATAGCAGTCGATGACATGGACCGTGAAAAGACAGCATTCATAACTCCCGACGGACTCTATCAGTTTAAAGTATAATGCCGTTCGGGTTATGCAATGCCCCAGCTACATTCGAACGAATGATGGACGCTCTCCTTCACAGTTTTAAATGGTCAATCTGCTTGTGTTACCTAGATGACGTCATTGTCTTCTCACTGACTTTTGAAACACACCTCTAGCATCTCTCGACTATTCTTTCTGCTTTCCGCAAGGCAGGGCTTCAGTTGAACTCGTCCAAATGTCACTTCGGTCAGCGCCAACTCACTGTCCTCGGTCACCTTGTTGATTCTTCTGGTGTTCGTCCCGACCCTGAGAAAATCCGCGCAGTCAAAGATTCCCCTTTACCGACATCCGCGTATGAAGTTCGGAGCTTTCTGGGCCTCTGCTCCTAATTTCGCAGATTTTTGCGGAATTTCGCTCACGTCACGCACCCACTCACGGAGCTACTGAAGAAAGATGTGACTTTTGTATGGGGACCTGGACAAGCCAGGACATTCGCTGAGCTGACCGCCAGACTCACTACGCCACCGATTCTCGGCCTCTTTGATATGTCCGTCCCAACCGAAGTGCGCACCGACGCAAGTGGCCATGGAATCAGAGCAGTTTTGGCACAAAGATAGCATGGCTGCGAGTGCGTCATTGCATACGCTAGCTGTCTCTTATCGCCAGCGGAACAAAATTACTGAATGATGAACATGAATGCTTTGCGCTCGTCTGGGCAGTGGGTAAATTTCGGCCATATTTGTATGAACGGCCATTCACAGTTGTCACTGACCATCATGCCTTATGCTGGCTGTCGTCCTGAAAATATCCTAGTGGACGTCTTGGCCGGTGGGCTATATACGGCTACAAGAATATTCGTACACATTCGTTTACAAATCGGGCCACCGCCATGAAGATGCCGACTGCTTGTCGCGTCATCCAGTCGACCCACCGGACGTTCCTGAGAGTGGTGAGTCTACTTGCGTGCTGGTACTTTCCGCCTTCGGCCACATCGGAGATGAGCAACGCCGTGATCCTCACTTGAGAGAGATCATCCTTGGGCTGACTGGTCCCACAACTCCTCCGTCTCTCCGTATGTTCCTTCTCCGAGACGGCTACAGCATGCATCCTGACGGACCTGAGCTGCTACTGGTCATGCCCCAACATATGCGTCAGGCTGTCCTCGCGCATTTACGTGCCATCCCAATGGCTGGTCACTTAGGAGTCTCAAGAACTTATGACCATGTTCGACGTCGCTTCTTTTGGCCTGGTATGTACCGATCCGTCCATCGCTGCATCGCTTCTTGTAAATCCTTTCAACACTGCAAAAAGCCAACAACCCTTCCAGCAGGACGCCTTCAACCCATTCAGATACCACCCATTCAGATACCATCGGAACCATTTTATAGGGTAGGTCTTGACCTACTTAGACCTTTCCCTTTATCGGCCAGTGGGAACAAGGGGATAGCAGTCGCCACAGACTACACCACTCGGTATGCCATCACGCGGGCCCTTGCCAGTTGTGCAACCGACGTCGCCGACTTTCTCCTAGAAGACATCCTAATACATCACGGCGCCCCTCAACAACTACTTACCGATCGGGGTCGCTACTTCCTATCCCAGGTTATACAAGACATATTGCATTATTGCTCTACAAGACACAAGTGCACAACAGCCTATCACCCTCAAACCAATGGGTTCACAGAACGGCTGAATCGAAGTGTCACAGAAATGCTCGCCATGTACGTTTCCACCGACCATCGTGACTGGGACGCGGTCCTGCCATTTGTGGCATTCGCCTATAATACGTCCCGGCATGATATTGCAGGTTTCTCGCTTTTTTTTTCTCATGTATGGACGAGAACCCACGCTACCTTTTGGCACGCTCCTTCCTACCGTTACCCACACATCAAACTACGCCCGAGTTGTTATCTCTATTCTAGAGGCACGTGAAATTGCTCGCCTGCATCTTAGTGATTCGCAAGACCACCAACGACTGCTGTACAATCCCCGCCACCGCGATGTCAACTCCCAGCGGGGTGACACGGTCCTTCTCGACAAGCCATCACGGCGAGTTGGCCTGTGCGAAAAGCTGACTTCGCCATACTTAAGCCCGTAACGTGTCGTGCGCCAAGTTGATTGATTGATTGATATGTGGGGTTTAACGTCCCAAAACCACTATATGATTATGAGAGACGCCGTAGTGGAGAGCTCCGGAAATTTCGACCACCTGGGGTTCTTTAACGTGCACCCAAATCTGAGCACACGGGCCTACAACATTTCCGCCTCCATCGGAAATGCAGCCGCCGCAGCCGGGATTCGAACCCGCGCCCTGCGGATCAGCAGCCGAGTATCTTCGCCAATAGACCAGCGCGGCGGGGCATCGTCGTGCGCCAAGTTACCGACGCGACCTATGAAAGTGATACGTTTCACAGCACCAGCGCCCGCTCGTATTCTGACCTTGTGCACGTCTCTCGGCTGAAGCGATACCACTCGGACCAACCGAGCACCGGGACGGTGCCTTCGCCGCCGGGCGGTGATCCTAGATGGCGCCACGGATAACTCGAAACTCGATAAGGAAGAAGACGATGTCGGAGCTCTCGTGCAGACTGGGCTCCATCTTCTATGTCTGCTTGTTAAATAGATAGTAAGCATATTTCTCCGCCACCTTTTTCCCCGTAACAATATCGTCATCATTAAACGGCATCGTGCGTTCTCTTGTGCTTGGGTCCCAGAACGCGTGCGTCCATTTGACAGGGGAATAGCAAGGCCGTGAAAGAAAAAGAAAGAAAGAAAGAAAGAAGAAAGAAAGAAAGAAAGAAAGAAAGAAAGAAAGAAGAAAGAAAGAAAGAAAAAAGAAAGAAAGAAAGAAAAAGAAAGAAGAGAGAGAAAGAAATTCGCCTCGTATCTGCATGTTTCACTGCAAATGTCGTCGAAAGGACGATAGGTCTTGCGTGTAGAGAGAGAGTGAACAAAATGTTTATTTGATGTTCTGCGCGGGAAAATCGGTGAATTGTATTCTGGAAAGCGCTGCGTTAGAGAGTCGCGATCCGTGCAGCGAAGGCGAACGAGCGCATCGAGGCACGTTATAGACCCGAGCGTCATCTGGCAGTTATCTTCGAAAACTAAGGAAGGCGTGAGCACCCGCGGAGAAAGATGCGCGCCTGTCTTGGAGGCGATAAGGAGTAGAACGCAAAGCGATGGGCAGGTGCCACCACCGTGTCGTCTTAGCAAAGCGTTGGAAACACTTGCCCTTTTGAGCATCATGTTGCACTGTCAGCGCAGCGTATAATAACCGCTAAGGTCCTCAGAATTACTTGTGTATGCAGTCTCTAGTATAAAGGCACACATGAAAAACATTGACGTATTGTTATGGTGCCTAAGATATGCGCAATAATTACTTTTTAATTGACATTCATACAGATATGAACGCTGAAACTTGAGCAACATTGGTGGGCTCTGTGAATGGGGTTGGCCGTTGGAGGCCAACGCCATTCACAGACAGACAGACAGACAGACAGACAGACAGACAGACAGACAGACAGACAGACAGACAGACCAAAATTTTGGCGTCGAAGGTCCCTAAGAAAGACAGAAGGAAAAAAAAGACAAGGGGAAAATCTTGGTAAGAAAAAACCCCGAAAACACGATCTGAAGGCAAGCGTCTCCACCATGCATTCGGCTATCCACGGGCGCTTACATAACGCTGATAGCCTTGTATGGAAAGAGGATTCAGAAGGAGGAGGGTGAGGAGAGAAAAAGTAAAGGATAGCATATGAAGAATGAGAAAGACGAAATAGAGAGAGAGAGAGAGAGAGAGAGAGAGAGAGAGAGAGAATCGAAAAAAGGAAAAAGGGACGCCGCACTGAACTATCTTGGTTCTCTGCGGCGTCCCTCATTATCATATGGGGATTTTGGGACGTAAAACCACAGACATTATATATTGTGTATATAGAAAAAAAACATGCATTTTGGCACTCTACAGGAAGCAGCGGAAGCCAGCACATAAGAGTTTGAGTAGGGAACAAGCGGTGACATGGAGAAGACTATACAAGCGGGAACCTACCCGCACGGAACATTGATGGACGCTATACATCCGGGAACGTTCAGGCGGGGCTGCAAGTTTTGCCCTCCAGACACGTGGAGCACTCTGCGCCACATGGTGCTGGAGTGTCGCAACAATCGGGACATACCACCGTCATCACCGCCAAGTGCAAACGCAAACGAAGAGAAAGAAACGGATAAAGAGGAAGCATTCGAAGACCAGCGGGAGGCTCTGCTGGTGACACAAGACCCTTGGCAACCAGCTGCGATTGGTGAACCGGGCTCGAGCGACGGCAGCCAGCCATGGCTATAGCTGGACTGAGGAGGCCACCCACCTTATGGCTAAAGTACAAAGAGCCTGGTCCAAATAAGAAAGGAAGGAGGAAGGAAGCAACAAAAGGGAAAAGGCAGGGAGGTTAACCAGAAAGACAAGGTCCAAATAAAGTTCACTTCATTCATTTCATGCGACAAGAACGACTTCACTTCGGTAAGGCTTGAACAATCGCGATGAAAGCTGGATCAATTGATGTGTTATCGTTTCTAGCAAACTCGCAGCAAGCAGGGCAGAACACAAAGAACATGAAAAAATTCAGCTGCGCGCTCCACAACGTCAGATTCCCATCCAATATAGTTCAGAAAAGGTAACCAGGTGTAGCCTGTTTCTAGCATACCTGCGTCGGAGCGTCTGTTTCTGGGCAAAGATGAGTAATGTTCAGTAAATATGAGTTTAAGCTATGTGTATACTACGCAGTACACAGTTCGTATTTGTGTAGGTGCATCCTCCTTTGTTCTTTGAGTTAAATTTAGCTCAGAAATTTTCACACACGCACACACACACACGCACACGCACGCGCGCACACACACACACACACATACACACACACACACACACACACGCACGCACGCACACGCACGCACACGCGTGCACACGCACGCACACGCACACACACACACGCACACACACACACACACACACACACACACACACACACACACACACACACACACACACACAGTCTTGTAGTTTTCGCGGACATATTAGAACCGATGTGCCGGCGATGTACGAACGTAGAACAAAGAAATAACAACGAAATGAGATATTTAAGGGCTACACGTTTGTGACGATTGTGACGACATTGCAAGTTGTTTCATGAAACTAATGTATATATTTTTCTCGGTAACATTTTTTTACATATCGCGCATAACTATAGAAAAATTGTATGCAGTTATAGACAGAAACACCGTGTGCATAAAGGAGAACACGGTAATACGATCTGGGTGAACTGGAGTGTGACATAGAGTAACTTTGAAGACGTGACATCGCGGAATAAAATCCCAGTATTTTCGCGTGGATAAATCATCTACAACATATGCAAACTATTTAAATACCGTGCGTGTTTCTGTATGTATAGGTGACATAATGTCGACAATTTCTGCTGTCAAACGGTGACAGAAAAAAAAAACTACCATTGCTCAAAAGGCTCGGGTGTCCAACAGGATCATAAATGGAAATACTACACAAGATGTAGAAAGATTAAATTAAACCAAAAGCGAGATACGTGTAGATGATTTATGTACGATAAGAACGCTGAATATTCCTTCGTTCCTGAACTAAACACTCACTGGAGCATCAGTTATTTCATTTACATCCTTACTTTCCTTACATAGTTTCACAACTTAACAAATGAAGTATGTTAGCGACATGTGTTAATAATTTATGATGCCTATTACTTAGCTTGTAACTATTATATGTTCAACGATTCATCTATAGCTTACGGTAACAATACGCCGTTCACATTCAGGGTGATGCCACGGTATACATCATTCTTGAAGACCGTGAAAATGTGATCATTGGAAACGTATCTACGCAATGCTTCCTTATTTGAATACAATAACGCAGCATCACCTAGCTTGTTTTCTCGCTAGCTTATTAATATTTGATGAAGTCATAGTATAGGGCAAAATAAACAAAAAACAAGACAGGAGACTGTAAATTAGGTGCTATGCAACTTTCTTATTTTGCCCGCGGAAAACCACAAGAAACGTTTGTTTACAAAAGCATTTACAAAAGTAGCGCCCGTATTGTCCGTACTGCATCACGATTTGTATTTACTACAGCGTTCGACGACTTCAAGCACTAAGTTCATACTCATGGAGCACAGACTTTGAAATTACGACGTAAAATACTTGGGCTTAAATATCTTTTTCTCCTAAAAATAAGGTTTTTTTTTTTTTCATCCTGCCCATATCGACGTCCGTGAACAAGAAAGCGATAACCAGACATCATTACTCGGAATCCTCAACTTCAAAGTGAGAACGATGATGATTCCGGGAAGAATGGCACAACCCTGAACGGGCGATCAGCCATAAAACGTGGGGCAGTATAATTAGTGAAGAAATAAATAATAAATAAATAAATAAATAAATAAATAAATACATTGGTTATCGTGGCGTGCACTTTTTTTAAGCATGGAGGCATCACTTACGTTTGCGTGATTTGACCTTTTCCCACGACGTTTGTGTTCCACTCTGTAGAAGTAAATACGGAACGATACAATCCATATACCTGATACATATATACTTTTCTAAATGAACATCTGCAAATTCCAATCAATGTGAATGAACTCGCATAAACCTCTCTCTAAACATGTTCTTAAACGATATTTGTTCAGAGTATCAGCATAGTATAAGCAAGACCTCAAGCACCATGTGGTTTACAATCTTCGTATTAAAAAAAAAAACTTGCATTGTTTTTGTCAGTTATATCAGCTGTTGCTAATGATTCTGCGTTTTTTTATCTCGTCTGTGCTTGCGGTTTTTACTGCATAATTTCTTAATGATCTTCCCGACCCTGTTTAAGTGCTTGGGTGCATGGTAGGGCCATCTTCAGACAGTTAATCTCCTTTTAGCCCATCTCTTGACATGTATGTGGTTAAAAAACAATAAAATGTAATTGGCACACTGCTGCTGGTTTCAGGTTGACCCTAAGTGATTCAAACTGCACAATGGTTTCTGCCTGCATTACTGAATTCACGCTTTGAGGACGAAGGACATAGACGAGACTACTGTCCTAAATTACCTGATACGTACATATATAGTTGTTGATGCAAGGCTACACATGTGACGTAGATTCAAATAATGTCGGGAAAGGCCACCTTAATTTAAAACAGTGAACATTACCAGACTGGAAAGTATACTGTTAGCGCACGTTAAGCCCTGCAGGAAACTTTGTGTGTTTCGCAACATTCCATATGTCAAGCAAAAAGCGTGCCTTCAAAGCAGACGTATATTCTCTATTAGAAGGGGTGTCATGTGCCACCGTGGGCGCTTTCAACATCACACATTATAGGAAAGATTTCAGGGAGCAGCCACATTGCGTCAGATATTACATAGTGTTTGTCTTGAAAACGTATTTTCCCGCTTGATTGGTGTTTAAATATTCACTCATACCGGTAATCAGTGACACCAGGATCAGCCGGTGGTCAGTCGGGAACGGATGAAAAGACACAACTGAATCAGGCGAAAAGAATGACTAGTGTATCATACGAGCGAAGCATTTGACCATCGTCTCACCTCGCGCCACTTTCACAGGTAAGAAGGTCCCCAAAACTGAGTGTTCTGCGAAGGTCCCCAGGTAAGAAGGTCCCCAAAACCGAGTAGATTCTGCGAAATACCAGTAAAACTAACTCACCCGTTTTGCGTGACACGGCGCTGTATTTTCGTCGCTCAAGCAGTGGGGGGCTACACCCAACGGTGCAGTCTTCTCTCCTCGTTACGTGGTCATCGGCGAAGCCACCACTGCCCGGCGGTCCGGCGGCACGCCGCGACCTGCGGCCTCGGCCGGACCTGCCAGACCCCCTCCGTGACCGGCTCCGCCAATGGAGTCACTCGCCGGGCATGCCCCTGCTGGAGCCGCCCAATCGGCGAGCAATGGTAGTGCGCCGCCAACGTCTGATAGGCCAGAGCGCGCCCGCACACCTGGTCGCCGGCATCCAATCGGAGCTTCGCGGCTCTGACGTTGGGTTGCGGACCGGGGGCTGTCTCCGGATCGAAATACCTGCTGTCGCAGGCGGCCTCGTTCTTGGAGCGTGAGCACTGCGGGAGGCTGGCTCGGCGCAGACGAGGCCGGCGTGCTGAAGGGGGGAGGGGGGGGGGGAGTGATAACTTTTCCCATGAGAGGGGAAAAGTGTATACTGGTGTGCGCCTGATGTGTGTGCTTCACGCCCACTCTGTTTACACGAAGGATTGCCGCTAATGACATTAACTTAACTGACTTCTGACAAGCAACTAACAATGATGAAAAGAGGACACACACAGTGCGTCCGTGCAGTGTGTTCGAGTTATCAGCACCATGCCTGTCCCGTTGATGTCGAAATGTAGTGGGAAAGAACAGCGGAACAAACTGTAGGTGAGGCAGAGCCTGATAGTATAGTTAGTTTTTACATTATAACGAGTAGGATAGCACTGTCGCGTTTCTGTTGTTTTGTTCTCGCAGCTCTAGCTCACAGCTAGCATGTATGCATAACGCGGCATAGCATATGTCATATCATTTCACATCATATCATATTACATCGCATCATATCATATTACATCGCACCGTAACAATATCATAGCATAGCATAGCATAGCATAGCGTGTATAGGTTTTTATGGGTATTGAAGAATTAGAATTTTTTGCTGGCAGTTGGCAAATAAAGAAATAAGAAGGGGTAGTAAACTGAATCCTAACCGCGTGTTTATTGCCAGAAATTATAATACTAAAAATAGTAAAATGGAAGAATTCAGGTGGAGGACGAATAATTGCAAAGATTGTCCACAGTTGCTCGAACCGAATGCCACTCATGGTGTGGAAAGAAAAATGTATGAAGGATAATGAAATACGAGGTCCTGGTTCGCCATGCTGCGCTAGCAAGACGATAGAAAGAGAGAAAAAAAAACCCAACGTGCTTCAGTCTTTCACCTCCTCCTCCTCCTCCTCCTCCTCCTCCTCCTCCTCCTCCTCCTCCTCCTCCTCCTCCTCCTCCTCCTCCTCCTCTTCTTCTTCTTCTTCTTCTTCTTCTTCTTCTTCTTCTCTTCTTCTTCTTCTTCTTCTTCTTCTTCTTCTTCTTCTTCTTCTTCTTCTTCTTCTTCTTCTTCTTCTTCTTCTTCTTTTCCTTTTCTTCCTTCTTTTCCTTTTTCTCCTTTTTCTTTTTTTTCCTTCTTTTTCTTTTCCTTCTTTTTCTTCTTCTTCTTCTTTGTCTTCTTTTCTTCTTCTTTTTTTTTCTTAAGACACTTACATTTATGATGAATTTTGAGTGAACTACATCGGCAGTGTGCTGTGTGCTTTTGTGTGCCGAACATTAGTAGTATGCGGTGTTCGAACAAGAACTTTAGAACTCGCTAAATGTAAGACCGTATTTTTATTCTTTCTTTAACTTTTATTCTAACAAACCAGTGGAAAGTTCTAGCCATTGGCGAGAAGTGTTGAAAGCTCTTTCATAGTTTTTTTTGTAAAGTAAGATTCATGTGTATCAAGAAGAACAAAATGAGAAGGGTATATATAGCTTGAAAGCAATATGTTTGCGGTTGTCTCATTCACCTTGCTCGGACATCGCAACGCACCACCGACGTGATGTCATACACCAATAATAAACACGTGGTTATGAACTGCTAGTCCCAGACTTTCAAAGTATTCGAGCTTATAAAGAGGGAGGTCTGCAAGAAGTCAACGTTTTGGTGCGTAGACGCCACGCACACAGTTTCGTGTATATGTATAGAAGAATCTCCTTTGCTTTCAACCGATTTCTTCCCATACATGAAACATCTTTGGGAGAAAAGACGGTGTTCCTGTGTGGAAGGGAAGAAATACCAGTTGCGAGGCTGGGATGATACATACCTCACTGAACCTTTAGAGAGATAGTTTAGCTCAATCACTTTTATGCCTTCAATGCAACGAGAGTGATCCTCTGGGTCCTTTATTTTTGACTTCCAATGGGATGAAGTTCTGAGGAAAGGACTACCAGAAGAACCCCTCCTAAAAGTGGACTTGAATTTGGCGGTTCCAGTGGTTATTTTATTTGGTGGTATACCGTGCTATATGTTATAGACGCGGGAGCGTTCTCGATGCTGTATGCAATTTCCTACCGGAGGCAGAAAGAACTCGATGTTCAGGACAACCACATTCAGTTTCTTTTTCGAACGTCTTTTCGATTACAGTGGTTTACTTAATTATTGTCTGACAGTGCAGCTGTGTGTGAGCTATATAGGCAAAAACTGTGGGATCGTCCTCACAAAACTGCGTGAGCATGTGCCACAAAAAGCGGGTATGTGACAAGCAGCTCCGAGCACAATATATAGCCGTACATAGTATAGCAAGTGCGTGGAAAATCTGGTTAGCCTCCCGGCCGTTCTTTTCCTCCTGTGTTCCTTCCTTTCCTTCTAATTCTAAACGCGTGGAAAAGGTAAGTGATGGTGAAGAATGGTTTAAGAGTGAGGAGGAATGAGAGGAAGATCATCATCATCATCATCATCATCATCATCATCATCATCAGCCCGACTACGTCCACTGCAGGACAAAGGTCTCTCCCATGTTCCGCCAGTTAACCCGGTCCTGTGCTTGCTGCTGCCAATTTATACCCGCGAACTTCTTAATCTCATCTGCCCACCTAACCTTCTGTCTCCCCCTAACCCGCTTGCCTTTTCTGGGAATCCAGTTAGTTACTCTTAACGACCAGCGGTTATCCTGTCTACGCGCTACATGCCCGGCCCATGTCCATTTCTTCTTCTTGATTTCAGCTATGGTATCCTTAGCCCCCGTTTGTTCCCTAATCCACTCTGCTTTCTTCTTGTCTCTTAAGGTTACACCTACCATTTTTCTTTCCATTGCTCGCTGCGTCGTCCTCAATTTAAGCTGAACCCTATTTGTAAGTCTCCATGTTTCTGCTCCGTTGCTAAGTACCGGCAAGATACAGCTGTTATATATATACCTTCCTCTTGAGGGATAGTGGCAATCTACCTGTCATAATTTGAGAGTGCTTGCCAAATGTGCTCCACCCCATTCTTATTCTTCTAGTTACTTCAATCTCGTGGTTCGGCTCCGCGGTTATTACCTGCCCTAAGTAGACATAGTATTTTACAACTAGAAGTGCACTATTACCTATCTCGAAGCGCTGCTCTTTTCCGAGGTTGTTGTACATTACTTTCGTTTTCTGCAGATTAATTTTAAGACCCACCTTTCTGCTCTCCTTGTCTAACTCCGTAATCATGAGTTGCGATTGGTCCCCTGAGTTACTCAGCAATGCAATGTCATCGGCGAAGCGCACGTTACTAAGGTACTCTTCATTAACTCTTATCCCTAACAGTTCCCATTCTAGGCTTCTGAAAACCTCCTGCAAGCACGCGGTAAATAGCATTGGGGAGATTGTGTCCCCCTGCCTTACACCCTTCTTGATTGGTATTTTGTTGCTTTCTTTATGAAGCACTATGGTAGCAGTTGATACCCTGTACATTTCTTCCAGGATGTTTATATATACTTCATCGACGCCCTGATTCCGCAGTGTCTGCATGACGGCTGATATTTCTACTGAATCAAACGCCTTCCCGTAATCTATGAAGGCTATGTATAGTGATTGGTTATATTCTGAGCATTTCTCTATTACCTGATTGATAGTATGAATGTGGTCGATTGTTGAGTAGCCTGTTCGAAATCCTGCTTGTTCCTTTGGTTGATTGAATTCTAATGTTTTATTTACTCTGTTAGCAATTACCTTTGTAAATAGCTTGTATACTACAGAGAGCAAGCTAATCAGCCAATAATTCTTCAGGTCCTTGTCATCTCCTTTCCTATGGATTAAGATGATGTTAGCGTTCTTCCAAGACTCTGGTACTCTTCCCGTCAGGAGACACCTCGTAAACAGCGTGGCTAGTTTTTCTAACACAATCTGTCCTCCATCTTTCAGCCGATCTGATGTTACCTGATCCTCACCAGCAGCTTTGCCTCTTTGCTTGCTCTCCAAAGCTTTTCTGACTTCTTCTATCATTACTGGTGGGGTGTCATCTGAGTTACTGCTAGTTTTCATAGTATTAAAGTCGTGGTTGTCCCGACTACTGTACAGATCTCCGTAAAACTTCTCCGCTATTTTAACTATCCTATCCATATTGGTAGTTATTTTGCCTTCTTTGTCCCTTAGTGCATACATTCGATTTTTGCCTACCCCACGTTTCCTCTTCACTGCTTTGACGCTTCCTCCGTTTTTCAGAGCGTGTTCAATTCTTTACATGTTATACCTTCTTACATCGGATACCTTACGCCTATTAATCAACTTTGAAAGCTCTGCCAGTTCTATTTTGTCTGTTGTACTTGAGACGTTCATGATTTGACGCTTCTTAATGAGATTCTTCGTTTTCTGGGAAAGCTTGCCAGTGTCCTGTCTAACTACCCTGCCTCCAACTTCCACTGCACACTCCGTAATGATGCTCGTCAGATGATCATTCATTGTATCAATGCTAAGGTTGGTTTCCTCACTAAGAGCCGAGTACCTGTTCTGAAGCGAGACTCTGAATTCCTGTACTTTCCCTCTCAGTGCTAGCTAATTGATTGGCTTCTTGCGTATCAGTTTCTGTTGTTCCTTCCTCAAGTCTAGGCGAATTCGAGACCGCACCATTCTATGGTCACTGCATCGTACCTTGCCAACCACTTCCACATCCTGCACGATGCCTGGGTGTGCACTCATTATAAAGTCTATTTCGTTCTTATTTTTGCCATTAGGACTCCTCCATATCCTCTTGCGGTTTCCTCGTTTTCGGTAGAAGGTATTCGAAATCCGTAAATTATTGCGTTCTGCGAATTCTACTAGTAGCTCTCCTCTGGCGTTTCTAGTACCGATGCCATAATCTCCTACTGCCTGGTCTCCAGCCTGCTTCTTCCCTACCTTTGCATTAAAGTCTCCCATCAGTATTGTATAGTGTGTTTTTACTTTACTCATTGCCGATTCCACGTCTTCATAGAAGCTTTCAACTGAAGCGTCATCATGGCTGGATGTAGGCGCGTAAGCCTGTACCACCTTCATCTTGTATCTCTCATTCAGTTTAATTACGATACCTACCACCCTTTCATTAATGCTATAGTATTCCTCTATGTTGCCAGCTATGTTTCTGTGAATTAGGAACCCCACTCCCAGTTCTCTTCTGTCAGCCAAGCCCCGATAGCAAAGGACGTGCCCATTCTGTAGCACCGTATAGGCCTCATCTGTCCGCCTAACCTCACTGAGCCCTATTATCTCCCATTTAACACCCTCTAGCTCCTCGAATAGTAGAGCCAGACTTCCCTCACTAGATAAGGTTCTATCGTTAAACGTTGCCAAGTTCAGGTTCCAATGGCGGCGTGTCCGGATCCAGAGATTCTTAGCACCCTTTGCTGCGTTGCAGATCTGACCGCCGCCGTGGTCAGTTGCTTCGCAGCTGCTGGGGACTGAGGGCTGTGAGTTATTTGACGTATGCATGTGGGAGGTAGTGGCCAGATACTGCACCAGGGTGGCCAATCCTTCTCTGGTGAGGGAGTGCGTTCCCGGCGGTGGTCACCGGTGAGGCTGCACCTCAGGCCTCGTAATGCAGTTCCATCACCACGCGGTTTTTTTTTTAGGGGCGAAGCTCCTTAGGGCGTGGGCTGTGCGTCCCCTGTAGCCTGTATGTAGCCACCTCTAGTTTAGTTCTTGCAGTGTTCACTAGATGGCGGTACCGTCCCCTGTATGTAGCCACCTCTCGTTTAGTTCTTGCAGTGTTCACTAGATGGCGGTACCGTCTCCTGTATGTAGCCACCTCTCGTTTAGTTCTTGTAGTGTTTACTAAATGGTGGTACTTGTAGCTGATGATGAAAAGATGCAAGATGTTATAAACTAGAAAGCGGTACTTGTAGTTGATGAAAGACGCGAGATCTTATAAAATAGGAATGATGTCACATATGGCGCGTGTCATTGGTTGAAGGCAATCGTTCGATTTAGTGCGGCGACGTACGCTAGGGGGAGCGATGTAATAAAATCGAGTGGGCAAAATGTACAGAGGATTCATGGTTTACCAGGTTTACCGCCGGAGCTTCACCCACTCATCATCATTCACTTCGTGGATATGGCGGAATTTTTTTTTATCCGGTTGGGAACTGCGCGGCACCGGGATTTGAGCCACGGACTTTTTGCATGTGAGGCGGATGCTCTAACCACTAAGCCATCACTGCTCCATCTGCTCCATCTCAATCTGCTCCAGGAAGATGGAAAAAAGCAAAGTGTGACATAGCCATGTGTAGTATATAGCACGTACAGTTTGCCATGTATAGCATGTATGGTGTAGCAAGGGAATGGGACAGGAAAAAAGGGTGTGGATAACGGTTGATAGGTTGCAGAAGAGGGAAAGGTTGTGGTGAACCGATGCATAACCACGTACAGTATAGCATAGCAAGGGGGATAAAGAAGTAAGGGCCAATCAGCTCCAATAGTTTAGCTCAGGCATGCATAGTACACCAAATAAGCGGGAAAGGGAAGTGAGGATGAGGAGAGGAGCCTTTGGGGTAAGTAGAGACAAAGGAGGAAGGCAAAAGGAGATAGCCTTGCATAGCATAATGTGGGAAAGGGAAGTATGGGTGAGGAGGAGGGAAGGCCACCATGCAGCTTTGCTGTTTCCGCAGTCTTTGAACCACAAGTGCTTAGCTGCCCTAATGTTTTTATGTGTTTTAGATGCGACGTACCTTACGTCGTGGGTTGTATGTCCCGTGTCGTATATAGTCGTCGTAGTATAGCCAGATGCATTGCATTGCATGTCAATAAAAATGGTGTCACAGCGTGTCGACGGAGTGAATGACGGTGAGTGGGGGTGAAGCGTCCGTCAGTCTGTTCATGCTTCCGTGCGTCCGTCCGTGCGTCCGTCCACGCGTCCACCCGTGCGATTGTCCATCCGTCCGTCCACTTCACCCCACTCGTCATGATTCACCTCGTGGATATGCTCCGATTTTTTTTTCTGATTTCATCGTTTATATCGGCAATGAGTTACTGCTGAACTATCGATTTCAAGACGTTTCAAGATAAGAAAAATTTTAAACACTGCACTGTCAGACTCATGGTTGCACCATGTATATGAACAACAGCCGCATCCTCTTATTGCTGTTGGTCATATGCAGATGGTGCCAGCCATTTTCACCGGTACAGTGGTGGCATCAATGTTTTGCCACCTATACCCCCTAAGTGAACCCCTGAGCGCAGTAAAGTAGCTGCGGCATTGCGCTGTGAGTAACAGCTGTTCACGGCGAACAGATACGCTCCCCTAAATCGAATCTGCGCGCGCACCCATACCGAAATCACCTGCCGTTCCAGCAGCGGCCAGACGACAGAACTTCCACAAGTTATCTTCGCGTATAATACACACACGAATCAATCCTCCTTGCTCCTTGGTCCTTTCACGATCTTTCACGAGCACGCCAACATATACGCACGCGTGCAACCCCCCCCACACACACACAAACACGCACACACACACATACATGTCCACACACACACACACACGCACACACACACACACACACACACACACACACACACACACACACACACACACACACACACACACACACACACACACACACACACACACACACACACACACACACACACACACACACACACATGCACGAAGCAAAGACACTCAGACCCACCTTGTTATGGCCGCTGATCTGCATTTGCGGCGTCCCCAGTATAACGCTTCTTTTGCTGAGCCGTGCATTAAGTAGAAATGCGCATACTGCGAATGCTCCTCGCAGGTCCGAGGGGAGATTTTTTGGCAGGCACATTTGCCGCCCGGTGTTTTTCCCGTGGTGCGTGTAGGAAGCGTAGCGCAGTACACGGTAGCATCGCAGAATGCAGCCATTTTATTTTCTTTACTTATTGTTCTCCTAATTTCGGTGGTTCTCTAAGGGCGTTTGCGCAGGCGCGCTTACGAAATAAGCGAGCGCTGCTGCCTCCGCGGGCTTCGCTCAGAGGGTAACGAGGTGCCGGGGTCGATGAATGAGTCGCGGCTCGCTGACAAATGGCGGCCGGACCACCTGGGCGGTCTCGCGACGGGTGTCGACGCAGCGGGGCGCACGAAAAACTTGTCTCGGCTGGCTTCCGCGCACCGCCACGTCTGGTTCGGCCACCGGGCTTCGCTGATGTCCCCACCACGTGACTTATCATCGCTTGCCCGGGAACGATCAACAAAGGTGGCGCGTAATCTTGTTATATCCTTAACTGCAATTCTGATGGTGCCGGATGGTCCATCTCGCAAGCAACAACTTCGGTGAAAATGATTTTCGTTTTCGTGTTGTTGTTTTTTCGACGTCGAATATGGGGGGGGGGAGGAAAAGTGCGACATCATATCATGATTCTGAGCCATGAAATGCCAACAATTGTCATTTGAGCCGTTTATAAACAACGGTAATGTTTGTACTGCAACTATCCAAAACATAAAAACACAAGTGGCGGGGAACTTCGCAATCAGCGGAGGAAGACCATAAATTGGTGGACACGGATGGCTCACTTTCGGCTATTCGAGACACCTCTTTAGCGGCCATCGATAGGCTCTTATCGATGACGACAGCGAGGACCTAAATCGCCGCACTCCTTCCGCGCTTCCCCGAAAGGCAATCAAGGGTGATCCTGTGAGTGCGCCGCTTCTCGCGCAATAAAGACGAGCGGCAAAGCCCAACGCGTGTACTGCAGGAAAGACTGCCGTCGTGTCAACGGCGTCGCTAAGCTCTATGGTGCGCCTCAGCTCAGCGACGATACAATGCTGTTTGACCGGGGCTTCGATAAGCTCGATCCCTGGCTGTTTTATGGCAGGATCTTCGCCGACGGCTGACCACGTCCCGCTTATCTCACCAACTGCTCGTCTCTCAGCCATTGGACCGGCGGGGCTGTTTGTTGCTGCCGTTGCGTCCTGAAAGATAGCCACCTAGCAAAGCCCTCTTTGTCTGACTGACCGTCCTTACGCGTCGTGTTCGTGTAGAGCTATAGAGCTAGATGGTCAGGAGTTTATGCGCGCTATTTAGACTTGACAAATCCTGTGCGCTTTCAACGAGATAGCTTTCACATGAACGTCATGCTGACGTTCATGTGAATTTTTGTCGGACCTTCATTTAATGAACAGAACCTCTCCATTTCCTCCTTTAAGCGATGCAATGGCAGAATCGAATTTTTTCGGCTCTCAGTGGTATCTGTCAACTACCTTCACTGTGATCACGGCAGCTTCCGATAATCTCATGCAGGCCATTTTAGTTTTCTTAAAGAACTGAGAGAAGGTGCCTTGATTGCTCATAAATGCGTTTATTTATCAGACCAACATTTTAACATGGTTTAACTTCATATAGGCTATTGGTCAAAGTAATGCAGAATTATGGTCAAACAATGTAGGGTTACAAGTGCTTTTAGCCCGTGTTGCAGGTGTTGCAGTTATGTGCACTGACTGTCAGCTGTAATGGTGACCAATTGCGATGCTCACTGCATACACATACACAAACACACACATACCCACACGAGCGCATGCACATGAATACGTTAAAAAAACACTTTTATAAATATGCTACTCGTGTTATCTTTTACAAGCTCATCTATATGTTTAGAGAAATTCGTCTTTTAGGGGCGAAGCTCCTTAAAGCGGTACCCGTTCGTACTTCGTCATAGTATGTAACATTTCTTACGCTTTGACCTGCAAGTTGGTGCCGATGTGAGATTTCTCCTGTGCGTTGTTGAACAATAAAAGATAGTGCTCAGTGTACACGCCAATGACTGCAAAGGGGGAATGACAGACAGGAGCATTCGGCTTTTAGTTAACGCGCACGCTGCGATCCCCATTAGCAGCCATTGGCATATACATTGAGCACTATCTGACAAGAAAGGGTTGCTATACGTTATACTCGCTGGGCGGAACCTTCTTGGTTTTAGAAAGGTTTAGCGAGCTTGGGCCGCAGTGCCATGAATACAGTGAACTAGTATATACCATGAACTCGAGGTGGTTAAAGGTGGGAGGGGGGGGGGGGTGAGGTGAGAATTTATTAGAAGGCAGAGAGGTCGGCCTGAGCTAGTTCGCTCTAGCCTGCTACTCTACACAGGGTATAAGGGAAAGGGGAAGGAAAGAGGGATGAAGGGTGATGATGGAGACAGGAAGAAGTGCTGCGTACGTACAGTAGCCACTTAGTATAGTACCCTACAGTCTAGTTTCTAGTACAGTGCTTTTTATAAAGTCTAGAACAGCCTTTGTAGCACTTTTTGACACTGTTTGGTCGTCATTGCTGACAATATGTGGCTTTCACTTAATGGCGTTCGTCCGATGCTTGCCAACGTTGCAGTTAGCATTTTTCTTTGCGCCACGTATAATGCACAGTCACAAAATATGTGAGCTATCGTTTCGCGCACTTGGCAGCGTTCACAGTTCGGGCTGTCCGCACGGCCGATTAGGTGGGTGTAGTGGCGAGTGAAGGCGACGCCCGGGCGAATTCGGTGCAGTAAATTAGCATGTCTTCGGCTGATTTTATCTGTAAGACGAAAAGTCATACTGGGGTCTGTTTCTCGCAGGCGCTTGTTCCGGCGATCTGGTAGCGACCAGTAAGTGGCAGCGCATTCGCGAATGAGCGATCTCAACAACTAGTGTGTTAACGTCACTTTGCGGATACGGTACTTTGACGAACATAGGAGCGTTGTATACTGCCGCTCTTGCTTCGCTATCGGTTGTTTCGTTGCCAACCAGGCCGCAGTGTCCAGGAATCCATTGGAGTGTAATCAAGTGACCGCTCCTGTGTGTTAGGTCGAATGCTTGGACGATTCCTAACGCTAACTCGTAAAATTGGCCTCTTCTTGAGTAAGAATGAATAGCTTGAAGCGCTGATTTTGCTTCAGACAGAATCGTCCATTTACGCGGTGCTTGGTCGTTCACAAATTTTATGGCTTCTTGTATAGCAACAAGTTCTGCAGCTGTCGAAGATGACCTGTGGTATAATTTGTACTGTCTGGAAATACCGAGTTGAGGGATCACGAAGGCTGCAGCTGAGGCGGATGAAGTTACGGATCCATCGGTGTAAATGTGCACATAGTCACTGTATTGGTCATCCAAATGTGCCAAGGTGAGTTGCTTGAGGGCAATATAAGAAACACGCGACTTATACGAAATTTCACGTATGTGAAGGCACACCAGCGGTTTAGTCAATGTCCGTGGAGGCACTGCAGGGATTATGGCAGGTCCAAAGCCTGAAGGGATCCTGTGTCTATGCGTATCGAGGCATCGCGAATAGGCACAGCCTGGTCGGTCCACTTGTAGCGAAGGTAACGGGTGCTGTGCATGTCGGGTCAGCAGACGAAGGTGCACTCGAAGAGGCTCACAGGACGTGTAAGCCTCTATAGGGTAGGTGCGGGACTCCTCTATAGTGCCAGAGGTTGACGAGCACCATGGCAGGCCAAGTTATATTCTCAGTGCTCGTGCCTGAAGGCTCTCTAAAGTACGAAGGCACGTTGCCCGCATGCTGGAAAGTACAGGTGAGCTGTACCGTATATATCCCACAAACAATGCCTTGTATAGCTGCAGAAGACTTTTCTCTGAAGGGCCCCATCTCAGTACTGCTATAACACGAAGAACACACACAAAACTGATTAGTTTGTTTCGCAGCACAGCCACATGCTTTGACCAGGACAGGTTGCGATCAATGACGACCCCTAAATAGCGGTGGTGCTTGACCGCGGGAATCACTGCTCCGTGAGCGAAGATTGGGTACCGCGACATTGATTTCTTCATAAATGCCAATGCAGCATATTTCGCTATGGAAAGTTCCAGGCCCTGATGACGCAAGTACTTAGATGTTATTGATGCTAAAGGTGGGAAGTAGGCACGAAACTCAAGCCGTAAGAAAGTGTGCGTGTGCCACCCCTCGTTTAGTCCTTGAAATCCGCTGGATGGTGGTGCTTCTATATGCGGAATACATGATGAAAAGATGCGAGATGCTGGTACTTGGAATGTTGACTAGATGGACGAACGGACACACAGACAGATGCATGGGCGGACGCGCGGATGGCTGCATGGACGGATGGACGCATGGACGGACGCGGGGGCGGATGCATGGAAGAACGCAGGGACGGACGCACGAACAGACGCGCGCATGGACAGGCGGATTGACGCACAGATGGTCACACTGACGGACGCTTGGACGGATGGAAGCAAGAACGAATGAACAGACGGATGCTTCGCCCCACTCTCCATCATTCACCCCGTGGATATGCTGCCATTTTCATTGCTTAATTTGACACAATGTCCTAACAACCATTGAAGTTTTGTCACATGTGCTGCCTTAGATGTTAAGTGGTGCAATTTAGGATATAGCAGAATGCCGATATATTTGCATCCTTTGCTTAAAACTAAACGCCGTGAATATGCCTGAGCGGAACACCATATGTCGTTCCCGTTAGCTACCACGATGTGACCACCGCTGTTCCGGAAAACAAAACGTCATTTATTAGGCATTCCGTGTCACGCGACACTTGTGGATTTGGGCGGGTGACATGCGACCCGACCCTAAATTTATGGAGCATTCTGTCATCCGTGTCCAACGGCAAGGATTGGACAGCTTTTCTTTTTTTTTTTCGTCATTATTCTTTCGGGCGCATGCACGAGTACGCGAACTTGAAAAATGGACGGTCCGACATGTGCAATCCAGGCGAGGTCAAGCCAAACTAAACACACGTACACGCCACATGTGCTCTCTTTGCCAGCTGCAATGTTCTGCTGAAGAGACTTGTAGCAATTGTATCAGCTGTGCAATGGAATTAATAATAACAATCGCGGTGTCCCCAATGCATTCGATTTGCTTCAGACGATTCGAAGGTGAAATCTATCTTCTTCTTTTGAAAACTATAGTCTTTCTTGGGATACATCAAGGCAGGAATTTCAATCTGTCTGTCTGTGTGTATGTCTGTATGTCAGGCGATACAGCCACCCGGCCAAAGTTTAAGCCCTTGCTGAGCGCCCAGTCTGGTAGAGAACTGGTGGCTAAGTTTATAGTTGTGAACATTGTCAATCAAAAACCAAATATTACGCATATCTGAGGCGCAACATCAACACTTAAGTACTATAGGTGGTGTGTTCCTTTAATGGAAAATACGCAGATGCGTAATTGTAGGGACCCTATAGTGTCTTTTAGGCTGTGCTGAAAATGCAACACTATGCACGAAAAAGCCCTCTGGCGCTGATATCGTGCTACCACCTGGCTGGACGGAAATGGTACGAGAACTGCATCACGGGCGGCCGCGCAATCATGAGACCAGGACTCGTGTCGTACAGCTTGCAGGAGACTATTGTTTTTCGACGACATTTGCAGTGAAGCACGCAAATATGCGGCCATTTTCTTCCCCGTCGCAGTCAATGTATTGGTCCTCCGACGCACCGTTCCAAGAACTTTGTGCGCCTCACCTGGTTTTGCATTGCCTCCGTGATCTGCCCACGTTTGACCAAGCGACGACGTCATGTAATGACTTCCCCATGATCTTTTGCGTCACTTGTATTGATGCCGCTGACGTGAAACGCCGACGATTGATTGTAACGTTTTATGAGGTGTCTAAGACTTTCGCCTTTATAAAACCAAGGGTTAATTAAAGCTTGATAGATAGATGGATAGACAGACAGACAGACAGACAGACAGACAGACAGACATACAGACAGACAGACAGACAGACAGACAGACAGACAGACAGACAGACAGACAGACAGACAGACAGACAGACAGACAGACAGACAGATAGATAGATAGATAGATAGATAGATAGATAGATAGATAGATAGATAGATAGATAGATAGATAGATAGATAGATAGATAGATAGATAGATAGATAGATAGATAGATAGATAGATAGATAGATAGATAGACAGACAGACAGACAGACAGACAGACAGACAGACAGACAGACAGACAGACAGACAGACAGACAGATAGACAGATAGATAGATAGATAGATAGATAGATAGATAGATAGATAGATAGATAGATAGATAGATAGATAGATAGATAGATAGATAGATAGATAGATAGATAGATAGATAGATATGCTGTCTTATATAGTTGGAGATTGTTGCTTGATTGACAACCTGGCAAGCAGTTTAAATGCTGTCAACTAAGGTTACCTCGAACAATACCTCGAACAATTTAAATGCTGTGTTAAGGAGGTTGTATAGACAAATCTCACAAATAACACACAAGCGCTTAAAATCTCGCCAAACTTTTTGCACCAAATCAGCCGAATTCGGGTTTTACGGTAATAATCGACTCTGTATATTTTACGTCAATGTTACTCAAAAATGTCGCTTTGGGCTTACAAGCAATGTGCATGGACATTTGTTAAACGTGGGTGCCCATGGGTCGCTTCTCTTTCTATTGTATTCTTGCTTTTCTCTTTTTTTTTTGCGTTCATTGTCGTAAACAGGGATGGTTTGTTTACGCGTGCTAATACGCGAGGACGTGCGTACAGTCTACAAATTCTCAGCGGCTGATCCAGCGGATCCTGCTCATATGACGACCAACCTTCGACGAGGATCATCAAGACACGGGCGTGATATTCTATAGTGCTAACGTCAGCAAACTACAGTTTTAATTTTTGCTTCTTTCTGATCGAGTTAATGCACCAAACATAACTCACTGCGCAATTTATGCGGCTTCGGTTAACTAAAAATTTGCCCCTAATCTGTATGTTACATGTCGTCGAAAGACGATATAGTCTTGCGTCTGGAGTGAGTGAACAAAACGTTTATTTGATGTTCTGCGCAAGAAAATTGGCGAATGGTATTTTGGAGGCGCTGCGTTAGTGCCTCAAGCGTTAGTGCCTACCGCGATTGAAATAAGTAAGAGACGGTTAGAGTATTGGTGGCAGAAAATTAGAGAGAAAGGACAAAAATAAATATTGGAAAAATAAAATATGGACAGTGTGCCGTAAATGGCAGAGAACTTAAGCTGAAAATTTACCTTTTTTTCCATTAAGATAGAATTTATCGAAGTAGAGGCATTAGGCCAACATAAAAAAAAGAAAAAATGTTTTTTTTTTGTCGAGCCTGGTGGCATACTTGTCACCACCCCGTTATAAAGGGGACGCTCATAGCATCCATCCATCCATCCAAGCGTGAGCGCCATCTGGCAGTTCGAAAACGAAGTAAGGCATGCTCGCCCGCGGAGAAAGATGGGCGCTTGTCTCGGAGGTGATAAGGTATAGAACGCAAAGCGACGGGCAGGTGCCGCCACCGTGTCGTCTTAGCAAAGCGTTGGAAGCATTTACCTTTTTGAGCATCGCGTTACACTGTCAGCGCAGCGTGATAAACACTACGGTCCTTAGAATTACTTGTGTGTGGCTTCTCTAGTATAAAAGCACACTTACAAAACATCGACACACTACGGCGTCTCTCATAATCATATAGTGGTTTTGGGACGTTAAACCCCACATATCAATCAATCAATCAATCAATCAATCAAAACATCGACGTGTTGTTATGGTGCCTCAGATATGCGCAATAATTGCTTTTTATTTGACAATTGCACAAGTATGAACGCTGGACCTTGAGCAAATATGGTAGGCGCTGCGGATGGGGTTGAAGTTTGAAGTTTGAAGTTTGAAGTTTATTTTATTTCTTTCTGATATAGAAAGAGGAGTAAGAGCTAAAGGCCGTATTGCCTGACAGAGGCTCCTACTCCCATGCGCATTCGGCATGCGTGTACATGTTTGCATGCGATGCGAGTATACAAACAATAGAGCAACCAGAAAAATCAAAACATGCATGTACATAATTGTCACTGCAAATAAAGCATTACAGGTAGACATCATACATGAAAACTCTTCATGCAAACAAAAATATCATACAGACACTCCAAGAATATATTTCTATACGCATTAAATTATGAACTTTCAAATTGTAGCACAAACTTAATATGCGGTACACGTAGAAAATTAGACGGATATATTTTATTGATAAGTTATCCTGGAATGTAACAGAAAGTTACATTCCACGATTTGAGGTATCGGTAAAGGCGGACAAAAAGACAAATGTACGGACAAACAGACAGACAGACCATAATGTTTCTGTCGAAGGTCCCCAAGAAAGGCTATCGTCTTTAAAATACACACGTTTTCTATGATCACGGTATAATGGGCAATTGTTTTTTCTTCAGTTTTTTTTGTCGCAATGTAGTCCCATTACATTAAATTCGGAATGCAGTCACGTTACAATAAAACGCTACATATCACACAATGTTTCAACTATTTTAAAAAGTCCATTTGCATGAGCTTTACCCCCACTCAAGATGTTGATAGCACACACAAACGTTTGGTGGCGCCGTCTACACGAAACTTTTATTTGAACTCCCAAATGCCCTTGAAACTACGCCGCGTTGGATCGAGAACGCACAAATCGCGTAATCCGGTTTTCGGCGAACGCTCGAATGGCAAATAGACGGCGCGGTTTCGTCGAATAAAGCCGCTGGAACAGATCACGCGCTGTACGAAACTGTGGCTGCGAGACAGTGCCCTCCACTTGACCTCTGTACGTGCACCTCGCCTTCCCCAGTGTGTAACGAGCGTTCAGGTGTACAAGCTCGGTGTCGGGTCAGCCCATCACCAAAAGCCTGTTCGTTATCCTCGGTAGGCGCAATCACGAATCCGAACATCTAATCCGCGAAATTAAACGAGCTCGCAATCCGACCGTGGGGCAGCACCATATGGCATCGGCCCGAATCGTCCAGCGACGTCGGCGGTCCTCTTTCTAAACGCGATGTTTGTTTGCGCAGACGGGGTTGAAGCGGGGAAGACCTACGCGACTCTATAGAAGCTCGCCTCGGTGTAATTCAAACTATATAAGCTTGGATTAATCATAGATACTCGTGGACGTACGAGTGCGAAGCGGGGAATTCAATGTGTCTATATGTTCATATTATTCGGCACAACCTCAAGCTTAAAATGAAGCATTTCGGTTAGGAAATGTGCTTCGGATAACCAAGGCGCTGCGTCTAAAGTGATTTGTTTGTGGTCCGCGAGACGGCTTAAATAATGTAAAATAATTTAGATACGGAATCGTCGAGACGGATTGTGCTTCTGGTGTACTCTAGAAGTTTGATAGCAGACACATATACCACAAGTGTCCATAGGAAATTTACTGTCACGTATTCAGTCAGTACAAAGCATTACTTTTGCTGTAAGACAGAAAGAACGAGAAATCGGTGATGTTGGCACTAAGTCACACAAAGTTTGAAACAGTCATACTGAACGATTCTTGGTTGCTTATAGGTTATTTCTACACCTTAGCTATATATATATATATATATATATATATATATATATATATATATATATATATATATATATATATATATATATATATTGTAGGCATTCATTAAGCACATCTACTTTCTTTACACATATTCATCATCATGAGTGGTCATCTTCATCTGCTGTGGAGACTTGGCTCGTCTGAGTTCTGTGCCTTGAGCGTGGTCGCTTCATCGTGTCTTCTGGGCCTAACAAAGGTTGCCTTCACTCTTACATCACAAGTGGTGGAGTGTGCTCTACGATCTTCCGTTCTCTTCCAGCCCGATCTGCCTCCTGGAGCTCCGCTCAGGTCGTTGTTTGTGCCAGGTGTCCGGTAACATGCCTCAGGACGAGCCAACCGGCGCTTCTGCGTCTACCTCTACGGCCCCGGCTACCGCGGCCTATCCATCGTGGATTATCACCGCACACCAGCGTGAGCCGCCCACGTTCGCCGGACTTCGAGGGGAAGATGTGGAGGATTGGTTGGACCAGTTCAATCGAGCGAGTTCCACTAACAACTGGGATGATCCTACCAAGCTTCGCCGTGTTTCTTTCTATCTGACAGGCGTAGCGAAAACATGGTTTTTCAATCATGAAACGGACATTACGGACTGGACACGTTTCAAGCAACAGCTTCGCCGAATTTTCGGCACCCCGGGGGTTCATTCAGCTCTCGCGAAGAAGACACTGGATGCTCGCAAGCAACAATGCGGTGAGTCTTACACATCCTACATAGATGAGGTGCTTGCTCTCTGTCACCGTTTCAACATGGCCATGTCTGAATCAGAGAGAGCTCGTCATCTATTGAAAGGGATTGGCACGGTCGCGTTCAATGCCTTGGTCATTCAAAACCCGACTACAGTCACTGACATTGTTGCCGCGTGCCAACGCCTAGAGGAACTTGAATCCCAACGTTTACCGCCGGACAGCGCTGAAAACACCACCACGACTGATGCCTCATTGCGTGCCATCATCCGGGCGATTATACGGGAAGAGCTGCAATCTTTCGGCCTCTCAATGACACCGAGTCCACCTCCCCCCTCCAACACTGTTTTGCGCGACGTTATCAAAGAGGAGTTGGCGTCCATGACTGAGCCAGCGTATGTAGACTCTCCAGTACCTCGACCCCAGCCGACGTACGCACAAGTCCTCGCTGGATCACCACCCGTCGTACAACCGATGCCCGCACACTCGACGCCTGTCCCGCTGGCTTCGTTGACTCCCAGTGTGCCTAGCCAACCCTTTCACCCACCGTGGCGGCCGCCTCGTCCAATCTGTTATTATTGCGGCTATCGGGGCCACATTGCACGCGTCTGTCGGAAGCGTCAGCAGGACGAACGTCGTGGATTCGACACCCACGGACGGCATGATGGGACAAGCTGGTACACTTTCCAACGTCGTCCTTATGATCCGCCGCTACGTCGCTCACCGTCTCCAACTGCGACATCGGAGCCAACCAGTTCTTACCACTCTACTAGACGCCGCTCACCCTCACCCCTCCGCCGCTCCACGTCTCCATTGTGACCTGTCTCGCAATTCACCAACCAACGCCCGGAAAACTAACCTCTGCAGCTTTTGGAGGAAAAGCTGCATCGAACGAAGAACAGAAATTCCTCCAGTGCGTCCATTTAATACGATATCTCTTTTAATAGAAGGTGTGTACGTGGACGCTTTAATAGACACTGGTGCTTGTTTATCTGTGATTGATCGTTCTTTGTGCTCACGTTTGCGAAAAGTCACCACCCCTTATGATGGACCTACACTGCACGCTGCTCAAGGGGACGCCATTAGACCTGCCGCTATGTGCACCGCTCGTGTTTTCATAGCTGGTCTTCTTCATTTTGTGCAATTTGCTGTGCTGAGTTCGTGTGCCCACCAGCTTATATTAGGCTGGGATTTTCTGTCTACGGCGAACGCTTCCATCCGCTGTCGAGAAAATGTTGTTCATATGATGAAAACTGACCATGCCCTGTATGCGGATGACAAGCCCGTTCGCTTGCTCGCTGCTGAAGATACCGAGCTACCACCTGGTCATCAGCGGATAGTTGCCATCACTTCTACTGTGATCGACTCTGGTGACGTGTTTGTCCAACCATCTGCACGCTGTCTCGCAAGAGGTATAGCCCTTGCTTCAGGTCTAGCGCGGTTCCACAATGGCTCCGGACTTCTCTACGCTACAAACCAGACTTCTGAGAAAATTCTCATTCCTAAAGGCACCACAATGGCTTGCGTTTCTGAATTTACCTGTCTCTGTTGTCCCGCTTATGCTAGCGTGTTCTGACCTTCCTTCTATTGGACGTTCATCAAGCGTTTCTGTTCTTGCTGCGACTATTAGTCCAGAACTGACCTCTTCACAGACAGATGAGTTGCTTGCCTTGCTACAAAAGCATAGGAGATTGTTTGATGCCCATTCCTCATCTCTGGGACAGACGTCCATTATTAGGCATCGTATCCAGACCGATGGCACTTCCATCGTACGCCGTCGACCATATCGCGTCTCTTCGTCCGAGCGTGAGATCATTGAACAAAATGTAGCCGATATGCTGCAACGGAACATTATACGTCTCTGCGCGAGTCCTTGGTCATCCCCTGTTGTTTTAGTAAGGAAAAAAACATGGCTCCGTGCGATTTTGCGTGGACTACAGAGCACTTAATAAGATTACCCACAAGGATGTTTACCCCATGGCATGCATAGACAATGCTTTAAATTCACTGCAAGGTGCTGAGTACTTCTCAAGCCTAGACCTGCGTTCAGGTTACTGGCAAATACCCATGCACGAGGATGACAAAGGAAAGACAGCGTTTTCAACACCAGATGGGCTGTACGAATTCAACGTCATGTCATTCGGCCTTTGCAATGCTCCAGCAACATTCGAGCGGATGATCGACACTATTTTACGAGGCTTGAAATGGAAGACTTGCTTGTGCTATTTAGACGATATCGTTATTTTCTCGTCAACCTTTCCTCGGCACTTGCAACGACTGGACGAAGTTCTTACGTGCCTTGCAAACGCAGGCCTTCAGCTGAACACCAAGAAGTGCCGTTTTGCGAGCAAGACGATTAAAGTGTTAGGCCACATCGTAAGCAAGGACGGTATTCGTCCCGATCCTGACAAGATTTCCGCTGTCCAACACTTCCCGCGTCCTGAAAAAGCCAAAGATTTGCGCAGTTCCCTTGGCCTCGCTTCTTATTTTCGCCGATTCATTCGAGACTTTGCCTCAATAGGTTCACCATTGCACAAGTTGCTCGGATCAGGCGTCACCTTTGTGTGGTCTACTGAATGTGAAGCGGCGTTTGCCCAACTGAAGTGTGCACTCGCATCCGAACCAGTCCTCTGCCATTTCGATGAAACCACGCCTACGCTCCTGCATACAGACGCTAGTGGTCGAGGCATTGGTGGAATTCTCCTGCAGCGAGACAAATCTTCACGTGAGAAAGTCGTCGCATACGCGAGCCGTGCACTGACCCCCCCTGCCGAAAAGAATTATACCATCACCTAACAGGAGTGCCTAGCGGTCGTATGGTCGATACAAAAGTTTAGACCTTATCTCCACGGCCGCCACTTTACTGTGGTTACGGACCATCACGCCTTGTGCTGGCTCTCGACAATCAAGAACTTGTCCGGCCGCCTTGGTCGCTGGATTCTTCGCTTACAAGAATACGACTTCACGATCACATACAAGTCGGGAAACAAGCATCAAGACGCCGACACACTTTCGCGTTGCCCGCTCTCTTCGGAGCCACTTAACGAACCCGCCACTGCCGCACTCGAGAAGCTTTCGGCCGTCTCTTCCCTACATGCTTCGTCATTATCTACTGTGGACCCAACTTCTCCAAGCGAGTGTGGTTTGTTCTTATCTCACCAACGTGCTGACCCGTATACTGTCGCCGCATCATGGACCGTCTTGACGGGACTTGCTGGCCCCCTAACGCCCGTCTTCGCCGACAGCTAACGCAATTCAAGCTCAACAACCACGTCCTGTACCGTCATATCTACTACCCTGATGGTCAACGCTGGGTGCCCGTTCTACCTCGCTCTCTTCGGGCTCAAGTCCTCAAGACTTATCACGACGACATGTCTACTGGACACATGGGCTTCCAGAAAACGTATGACCGCATAAGATGACACTACTACTGGCCGGGCTTGTCCACCTGTGTCGCGAAGTACGTTGCCTCATGCGCCCTTTGTCAGCGTCGCAAGCTACCTACATCAACTCGAAGTGGACAATTACAACCGCTCCCGTGTCCCCTGCAACCATTCGAGGTAATTGGCATTGGCCTGTATGGTCCGCTTCCTATGACTGTCACGGGCAATCGATGGATAGTTACAGCTGTTGACCCCCTGACCCGCTACGCCGAAACCACTCCCGTGCCTTCTGCATCACCTTCGGAAGTGGCCGACTTCATCCTTCGAGCAATAATCCTTTGACACGGAGCTCCTCGTGTAATCCTGAGCGACCGTGGAAGAGTATTTTTTTCGGAACTCGTTGAAGAAGTGCTCAAGGCATCAGGCACTACACACAAAACAAGCTCTAGTTACCATCCTCAGACGAACGGCCTGACTGAGCGCTTTCATCGTACACTGTCAGATATGATAGCGATGTATATCGAACCCGACCACAGGAATTGGGACACCATTTTGCCATTTGTCACTTTTGCGTATAATACCTCTTTACAGCGCACAACCGGTTACTCGCCGTTCTACCTCGTCCACGGTCGCTTCCCTTCATCTTTCCTCGATGTTTCGTTCTTCTCTGCGCCTGTCAAACCATGTTCATCTTCAAGTGAAGAATACGTGTCTCGTCTACTTCATTGCGGCCAGCTGGCTCGCGTCAACACTGAAGCCAAGCAACAGGATCGCAAGCTTGAATATGATGCCTCTCATCGTGCCGTGTCCTTCAGCCCTGGCGACGAAGTCCTCCTTCTTACACCCATTCGCACTCCCGGAGTGTGCGAGAAGTTTCAATTATGTTTTATTGGCCCCTACACTGTCTTGGAGCAAACGTCTCCTGTGAATTATCGCGTGGCACCCGTTCTTCTTCCGACGGACCGCCGCTACAGGGCAGCAGAAATAGTCCACGTATCCCGCATGAAGCCTTTCATACGGCGTTCATCTTCGCTTTAAACTGCGGCCAAGAACTGCAGTCAGGATGATCGCGCTTTCACGTGGGGGGGGGGGGGAGTTAGTGTAGGCATTTATTAAGCACATCTACTATCTTTACACATGTTCATCATCATGAGTGGTCGTCATCTTCATCTGCTGTGGGGACTTGGCTTGTCTGAGTTCTGTGCCTTGAGCGTGGTCGCTTCATCGTGTCTTCTGGGCCTAATAAAGGTTGCCTTCACCGTTACATAACAATATATATATATATATATATATATATATATATATATATATATATATATATATATATATATATATATATATATATATATATATATATATATATATATATATATATATATATATAGGTTGTTTCTACGTTGATTCTCAGCGCAGATAATTGGAGTTAAAGCACAGTCACAGACACGACACGGATGTCCAACTGCATGTAAAAACAGAACCTCGTGCAGAAACCTATAGCGTTGGCACCTCTAATAGGTCCATGGGTGCGTCGTCATTGGCGTGCGCCTTCTTTAACTTGGTCGTGTTCTCGCGGCCGCCCATTGCGTTTCTCGTTCCCTGGTATTCTCTCGTTGTACGTATAATTAGGGTCTTCGGATCGTCACCGCCGCTTCACTATCGGCTGCCTTCTTGATTTGTATAGTGTACTATAGTGGTGAGCAGTGGCATAAAACCACTTTCTATGCCGCATACCCACTTATGATAGTGTTTTAATCAACTCGCAATTCACGATTTGCCAAAGCTCCACTGTTAAAGGACTAGAATAACATGGGTGACAAGAAAGATAAATGTATGAAAGAGAAACAACTCATTTAGACCTAGTAATGTCTCTTATGCATATGGAGACTTAGATTATACTATCACCTTAACAAAGTACCCGTCACTAGCTGCCGCATTAACTCTGTATCCTTCCTTTGTCTTGCGCACGTCCAGCGACTGTAACCACCTTTTTTTCGACATCGCTTCCGTTACAGGTCATTGCATTTTTAGTTCTACATTATACAATTATTTACTTGATGACACCTAAAGTGTGTAGTGCATGACTTTTTATTTTGTTTGCTCTGTATTTTTCACTCCAACTGTTTTGAATTCAGTTATATGAGCCCCGCATCGTAACTTCATATGTATTGTAGTTGGTTATTCATTTGATATTAAGTTTGCTTTTGTTGGTCATCTTATGCACAAGACTCCTCTCTATGAAGCTTTGTGAATTAAATGTAAAATGAATTCAAGTGAGAGCCCAGTTGTACATCGAGAAGAAATTAACATCCGACAACCGCACGCTAGGATTAAACATTTGTACAGTCATTACACGAGTAACACTGACTAGACGTTACTAGAGATACATGTAGCTTATAGTCACAACGAACTTCAAATAAAAAATTGGAAAGATGGGTACAAGCTCAATTCATGGTGTAAAGAGGCATTTTTGCTCCTGGGCCAACTCGAGTTAAGCAGTTCGAATAAATGCAAAACATCGAGATGCGGTCATTTGACAATCACATAACTGAGTGTACAAAACTATCTTGCATTTAGAGGAAATTATCAATTCTACCCAAAACGGCCTGCATAGTTTTTCTTTATATCTTTATCTGTTACGCAGATGTAGCAAAAACAGTAAACTAACAATAAATTAGCGTACAAAGCAGCCGTTGCCGCCGTAATGCAGCAAAAATGAATATCGCGGTTTCTTAATCTTAGATCATCGTAGCCTTTAGGATAGACATATGTTCTACATACCTCTTAGGGTCATTGCGTAATAATACAAAAGAAAAATGCGAGAGTGCACTAATGCACCATGCTCGCAAATCATCTATAAAATAATGTTTTCTACCCCCTTTTTTAATTGCCAAGTGAACATCTCTACTTTTTACTATCTCTCTCTCTCTCTGTCTCACAAATAAGATTCGTTTCTTGTGGTCGACAGTAGATAAAACTTGGCTCCTGAGTACTTTCTGGATGGACACAACTTTATTGAGCATCCAAGCGATTCGAGCGTTCAAGGACAGATAAAAGGCTGAACATGATGGGAAATGCTGGAACGAGGAAGGCTGCTGGTGCGGGCTTTTCGGCTGGGGTACTTGTCTTCATCATGACGAAGACGACACGCCAAAGAAAAAATTGGTTGAAAAATTGGCTCCTGCAACATTTCCAGACGATTTGTCCACGTCGTAACTATATAAGCTTGGCACACAATCCTCCTTTTTTGTTTTTTTTCTCTCTATTTTTCTTCTCTTTCCTCTCTCTCATCTTTATGCCCCCTTCCCATTCCCCCAGCGTAGGGTAACCGGGATTTGAACCCGCGACCTGCGAGTCAGCAGCTGAATACCTTAGCCACTAGACCACCGCGGCGGGGCACGACGTTACTATATAAGCTTGGCATTAGATTTAGAGTACCTTTCAGTCAAAACGTCAGTGGTTAATATGCGATAACTCCAGTTACGAGTACATCACCGAGTCGGAGCAAACAAGGCGATTCTGCCTGCACCGGCCGGGGGAGACGCACTCGAAAAGTGGAGCGTCGTTCGTGGCTTGGAAATCTGCGCTATACCCGCATAAGGCCCCGGGGAATGGATTTTATTTTGCGCTGGCCGTCGTTACCCTCTCGACTCGACGATGGATCCACACGAACGAATGAAATGAAAATACAGAAATAAAAGAACACGCAGCTGCTTGCAACGACAGTGCTATGCGGGTCGCGATGGGAGCATGCAGCTGTCGCCATTGCGATTACTTCTGCTTCCGGAATAAACGACAAAACGAGCCGCCTGTTCATAAGAGTGGTGTAGTATATATCTTGTCTGAAACGAACGCTAAACTTATCGAGCATTATCCCAAAACGGTTGTTTTACCAGGAGGCACGACGACATGAATCGCAACAGCGATTGCGGTGAAATATTCGGTGGCACCGACCATGCTCCTCCCCGCCCCCCACCCCATCTTTTCTTTATTTCTTGATGGAGGGATTGTTTATGAGCGGTGATTGATATGTGGGGTTTAACGTCCCAAAACCACTATATGATTATGAGAGACGCCGTAGTGGAGGGCTCCGGAAATTTAGACCACCTGGGGTTCTTTAACGTGCACCCAAATCTGAGCACACGGGCCTACAACATTTCCGCCTCCATCGGAAATGCAGCCGCCGCAGCCGGGATTCGAACCCGCGCCCTGCGGGTCAGCAGCCGAGTACCTTAGCCACTAGACCACCTGCGGCGGGGCATTTATGAGCGATGAAAATGGGTGCTTTTCTCGAACAGTCAAAGCTTGAGCACAATCGCGAGTGGGACGAGTTGGTGGACGTTCATCGTGGAATATTTTGTGTCCCTTCTCTGTCCGTATCTAACACGTTGCGCTGTAAAATATTCCACGATGAATAGTTGAAGCTTACAGCAAGTGCGCCCCCTCCCGAGAAAAGCTCACAGGGCCCCTAGCGCATTTACCGAAGGACGACTGACTGACTGACTGACTGACTGACTGACTGACTGACTGACTGACTGACTGACTGACTGACTGACTGACTGACTGACTGACTGACTGACTGATGATGATGATGATGATGATGATGATGACGACGATGATGATGATGATGATTCTCTCGCTGACGGCGCTCATCCGCAAAGAGAGACCAGCCAATAACCGCGTGGCAGGATCATTTAGGTAGAGGGCTGTGAATCTAAAAACATTTACTGAAAATTAAGCCTGAAATGAAATCATAAATAATGAATGAAAATGCTGCACTAGCAAATGATCAGACCATCAGACCACTCGAAGGTGAAAGCCAGGTTCTTTTTTTCTTTTCAGTAGATGTACGTAAAGGCGCAGGAAACCCGAGCCATGACTTCACGTTCTCAACCGATGATGATGATGATTATGATGATCCTTGTTATTCTGGCGCACACCCACAAACGGGGATCGGCCAAGAACCGGACGGCAGGACGGCAGGATCTTTAAGCAAAAGGCTTGTGGTTTTACAAACACGAAGTAATTTTGGACAGAAAAAAAAAAAAATATATATATATATATATATAACAATATAATATATATATATATATATATAATATATATATATAATATATATATATATATATATATATATTTATATATATATATATATATATATATATATATATATGGTGGGGTGATATTCAATGGATCGGTGGAAAATGCAGTATAAAGAGAGGTCGACAAACGTGCGAAAAAACACTAGTTTTACTAACGTTTCGGCAGGTGGGCCTGCCTTCGTCGGAGTGAATGACGTCAACATGTTTTTTGTTATCTGTGAAGTAATGATGACGTCATATGCTGACGTCATCACGTCGTAAAGATTTTATCACATCACTCGTCGTCGACGGTCAAATTTTTCGCTTGATGAGGTGCCTAAGGCTTTCACCTAAAAGGCTTTCACTCCGACGAAGGCAGGCCCACCTGCCGAAACGTTAGTAAAACTAGTGTTTTTTCGCACGTTTGTCGACCTCTCTTTATACTATATATATATATATATATATATATATATATTATATATATATATATATATATATATATATATATATATATATATGATCACAGTTTCTTCCGGCTACCGTAATAAAGGTTATAAACTTCGAGAATAGTGCAGTGTAGGGAACAAAACAATAAAATATTTATTTAATCCTACACTTTCGGCTGGTGGACCAGCCTTCTTCGGAGGATTTCGCTTAGATCCTCCGAAGAAGGCTGGCCCACCAGCCGAAACTGTTAGGATTAAATAAATATTTTATTGTTTTGTTTCGTTTTCTACACTGCACTATATATATATATTATAATATATATATATATATATATACTATATATATATATATATATATATATATATATATATATATATATATATATGTATATATATATATATATATATATAAGGCATTTTAACATGGCATGCTAGGGTGGCCAGCCAAGCGCCGTCTTCATTTTCCACGCGCTTGCTGTTTTTTTTTTTCGCTGCGGCATCATGTGGCGTTACGTCACAGGATGTCAGACCAACATTTGTGACGCCATGATGACGTCAACATGTTTTTTGTTATCTGTGAAGTAATGATGACGTCATATGCTGACGTCATCACGTCGTAAAGATTTTATCACATCACTCGTCGTCGACGGTCAAATTTTTCGCTTGATGAGGTGCCTAAGGCTTTCACCTAAAATATTCCTGCTTCTCTGCGACGGCGAGAACGAACAAATGTGATGACGAAAACAACCCTTCACGTGCTATACTATGCTTCACTCTTACCCATTCTTTTTTCCTCCTCATTCTCGAATAACTCCTCAAACTCACTTTTCATTCCCACTCCCATGCTATGCTATACTACACAGAGTTATTCCATGCTTTATGCTCTCTCCACCTTCGTTCCTTTCTTCTCACCGTCCCCACTCTTTCTCCCTTCTTTGCTATACTACACCGCGGAAAAATAATTGGCAGATCCCGCGTACCTTAGAATCGACGTTATGCGAAGCATGCGGAGGGAAGGTGACCATCTTGCAACTTTTTTTTTATTGAGCGACACGTCATGAAATGACGCTAATTATATGTACGATTGTCGCACGCACAGACATATGTTGAAGGGCCGCAGACGTTCATATAACCAGTTGTTTGCACTTGCGCAACGATGTCAACTGGAACATGCGTATTAGCAACACTAGAAGCTGATATGAAGCGCTGATGCTCGCGAAGATGCTGGCCCTGGACACTGCTACATGAATCAACTTCATCGCATGACACCTAGCTACAATTGACGTTAACTCGACGTGACGGACGTATTGGGTAAACAGCACTGCAACCACTATTGACGTTTTACGAATATTTAGAGTCTATTTGAATAGTTGTTCCAAGACCTGGCGTAGCTCTGTGGTAGAGTGCCTGACTGCCGCGCAGAACGTTTAGGTTCGATTCCTGTTGGGACCTTGAAATTCATTATTTGCATTCGTCGTGAAGTCAACGCTGCCTATTTCAGGTTTTTTTTTTAACACTGACATTTATTCTATGCCTTCGTTGAGTCGACGTTACCCATGTCGGGTTTCGCTTAACGCTCACGCATTCAAATTGCCCATGTGTGTTCTCGTCGTTCCTGGGTAGACTTATAAGTGTCAGTCCACGGTGGCACATACCCGCAGACCAGCGGTACATACACGCCCGTGGGTATGTGCCACTGTCTGGCGGGAAGTGTTTGACGACATACGTGGCGGAATTGTGACATTATTCATGTCTTGACCAACGCGTCATATTCGTCAAACCATCTTACCCTCCCATGCTAATTTTGGTTCACGCCAAGTTAAGGGGGTGACCACGAGAGTCCCCAAACGTAATCGGCTAGATAGATAGATAGATAGATAGATAGATAGATAGATAGATAGATAGATAGATAGATAGATAGATAGATAGATAGATAGATAGATAGATAGATAGATAGATAGATAGATAGATAGTCGCTGAAGTTCGCTAAGAAATGCTTCTCATTTAAAAGATAACAAACGCGTGCAGCCGGGCACTGCAGTAGAAGTTCTGTCTTCAATATTTCCTATTATCATTTCTTGGCCAACCCCCCTGGGTGGGTATGAGCCATGGTAGAGGCCTCATCATAATAATAATCATCATCATCATAACAGTTAACAGCTGTCGGTCTGGTTTCTTCACTGGTATAGCTATCTTCCTTTGCAACACGATGCATGGCTATGCTATGCTAGGAGTTGCTCGGCACATACCCGCTCTCTGTAACGCATACCCGCCGAGTTTTGTGCGGCCACCAAGGACTTACCCTCAATTCAGACCGCTTCGACGTTAAAGTTTGATTTTCGCAAACTTTCGTAGTTTGGCCAGTTGTGGTATAACGGTCAATCTCCATTCAAAAGTCACGTTTGTTCGAATAAACCTCAGTTGAGTTTTCTCGCTTACGTAGATTTCATCTTTCTGCAGTGTCGTTGTAGACTTCGATTCGGTGTGAAAGGGAAGTCATACGGTCTGATGCATCAACTCTTTCAACTCACTCCATCGACGACACGTGCCCCCTCCACACAGTTAGATGATCTACGATATTGCTTTCGCCTCTACGAGTGTACGGCACACAATGGCGCGCGTGCTTGGTTTCGGATGTAGGCGGTAAACTAAGCCGAGCCACGACTCTCCTTACGTCGCCGGCAGTGTAGGGAATATCGCGGGCAGCGCGAGACATGCGCGGACTTCGCTCTGCGGTCCCTCAGCCGCCGCCGCTGCTGCAGCTTCTACTCTTCTACACCTCGTTGCAACTGGTGCCTGTGAAAGAACGTATAATCGGGATAGCGCGTGCAGCTAATCCATGCGAACTCAAGGTGAGATCCGCTAACCTTCTTCTACTCCTCAGATAGAAAGTTTAGTTCAGTTTCAGCTTGCTAACAATTCGGCGCTTGTGTATGCGTCTTTTATGTGCGCGTGTTTTGTATCCTTCTGTGCTCTTCTTCTTCAAAAATCGTGGCTGGCCAAATAGCCCATGAGTCTACATGTTATTACCAAGATTATCAACCAGGAACTTTGAACGCAATAGATATGTACCAGCATTCAACTGCCGGTATAGAAGTATATGTTACCGCTGGCGCTCGCAGGGTTGTCCGGCTTCCAAGCCGGGTTACATCAACGTGCACGTTCTCAGTCACAGCCACATGGACGCTGGATGGCTTCAAACCCTCGACGCCATATACGAAACGTGTGAGAAATTATTTATCTCTTGTGCTAGTCGTTTCTTGCAGTAGTTTAGCGGCTAGGTTGCGCGGCTGCTCACCCTAATGTCGCGGGTACGAACCCGGGTTGTGGCGGTCGCATTTTGGCAGTTGCATTTCGATGGGAATGAAATGCTACAGCATCCTGTACAGTGTGTTGCCAGGGCACGGCGAAGAACACTTGATCGTGAAAAATTTTTATCGAGCCCTCCACTGCGGCGTCCCTCATTATCGCGTGCATCGTTGTTTTTGTGACGAAAAACCACAGTTATTATTATTATTATTATTATTATTATTATTATTATTATTATTATTATTATTATTATTATTATTATTATTATTATTATTATTATTATTCGTGTGCCTAGCTGAGTGCCTTTTCTAAGCCAAGCTGGTGTACTTCGAGTTTCATACCATTTTCTAATAAGCATTACGATTTGTACGTACTGTTACTTTAGGAGGCATGATAATCAAGGTCAGAATTAATTAAAAAAACATCTTAAGCTAAAAATCTTCATTAGAGGAGAGAAAGAGAAACAGAAAAATGTACATTGTTTCAAACAATCATGGTACTGGATACATCATTAAAGATGCGGGCCATCCAATGAGAAAGAAATATTTACGAAGGAGAAGCTAAGCCCGTTATTAGGCGTTGCAGCGTAAAAGAGACACGAACATCACATGTCTTCCAGACGCGACGACAATCTACGACACTACAACGTCAGCCCTGCTCCAGAAATCGAGCCGGCGTTTCGTTTCCTCTGAGAACGTCTTTTTCGCACGCTGGTGGCGAGAAAGACCAGCGAAAGTCAAGGACAGCGTGCGAAAGCTAGTTCTCTCAGGTACGTGACCCGAGCTTTGAGTGAGTGAGTGAGTCAGTGAGTGAGTGAGCGGAGTGAGTGGAGTGAGTGAGTGAGTGAATGAGTAAGTGAGTGAGTGGAGTGAGTGGAGTGAGTGAGTGAGTGAGTGATGGAGTGAGTGGATGATTGAGTGGAGTGGGTGGGTGAGTGAGTGGGTGAGTAGTGGATGATTGAGTGGAGTGGGTGGGTGAGTGAGTGGGTGAGTGAGTGAGTGAGTGAATGGAGTGAGTGAGTGAGTGAGTGAGTGAGTGTCAGTCGGTCGGTGCACGTTAAGGAACACCAGATGGTCCATATTTCATCACCCTAACTATATCGAGGTTTTGGGACGTAAAGCCCCTGATATTTTATATTATACTCAGTCCCTGCGCTACGCCTAAGTGCTAACCTTTGAACTAGAATGCCATTCCCGGGAGAATGCGTGCGCAAAGCTGCCGCAAGACTGAAAGAAATCACGTCCGAAAACCTATCTGTAATCATTTCTTGTCAGAAAGCGTTCGATATCGCAAGCACGCAAAGTCAAAAAGCTCATTGCTGTCAATTCTGGCCTTGACGGACGTAGAACACCGGAGAGGGTGCGCCCTAACGAGTAGTAAATGCACGCAGCGTGCTTATACAGTATTGCGTGACATTATTGTGAAGAGCACCTATAGTTTTCGTTCATTTTCACTTGCTGAATAATAGCTGGAGCTAAAGCTCGAAATATACTTTTTTATTCACCGCGTTGCTTGTTGCATTTCAGAGTGAGATATCATGGTGAAATATTATCACATTAAAAGAAGACCAGAAAAAAAATCATTTTCCTTACTTCTTAGCGTTTTTGCCGGCTAATAGGCTACCTGAAAACATCCTTATTTATTTATTTATTTATTTATTTATTTATTTATTTATTTATTTATTTATTTATTTATTTATTTATTTATTTATTTATTTATTTATTTATTTATTTATTTATTTATTTATTGTACCCTCAGGGCTTTACAGCATTGCAGAGGGGAGCGGGCATTGGACGAACAATGTTAAAGAAAAGAATACATAGACAAGACACTAGAACGTTATTAAACACTGGAAAGCAACTATTATCAACTGCAACCTTGTTATACAGCCAGTAGATTATACAAGAAAACTAACAACAAAATCAAACGTTTACATTTCCAACACCAAGTAGGTTATCGAGCGATGTTTTAAAACTGCAAGGCGAGGTGATGGATGCAACTGATTGTGGGAGGCGGTCTCGCCATGTCCATATTTCCCCAGAAACCTAATAACCTTTTTGCGCATCGCTTACACATAATCCGTAGCATACGAGCTTTTTTAAAACAAACTATCGCGCAGCCTTTCCTGGTTCGTGCGAGTGTATATATATTTTTCTCATACTCTCAGTTGCACAATAGAGTTCTGTGTTTGTCTGTCTTAATTGCACGCTTATGTGTGACGCAGCTTCCGGTTTACCAGTTAAGACTACTTCGACACAATCTTGCAGGACGTCTACAGTTCGTGGGAGGCGGCTGGACACAAAATGACGAGGCGGTGACCCACTACACCGCCACGATCGACCAGATGACGCTGGGTCTCCGGTTCCTCAACTCGACGTTCGGACCCCAGTGCGGCGCGCCCAGCGTCGCCTGGCAGGCTGACCCGTTCGGACACACAGTCACCCAAGCTGCGCTGTTTGCCAGGGTGCGCACTGAATGGCGTTATGGCGAGTGATTTAGTTTCTGAACATGGTATAATATCCTCGTGAAACGGCAATTGCAGTGAAAAAGTTACTTCATATACAAACAGTAATCCGTCTTGTGAGCTATAGCAAGGGGGATTAGAGGTTGTAAAGGATATTCGCTCCGCGTTCTCATCACTGCATAAGTGGACAAACTGGGCGTGCCTTTTCGCACGATTGTAAGAGAGAAGAAATCATGGCAGCACCTATTCAACCAGTTCCTACTTAAGCAGTCGAAAGAGGGTTCAGTTGATTATCCATTCTCTACTAATATGATAATCATTGAAAGATCTGGATGACCGATAAGACTGTAAGAACGGAACAAAATGATCAACTGGGCTAAATGCTGTACGTTGATGTTCAAACGTCATCAAGCGAAACAAAATGCGGAGGTCAACGATGGATGGATGGATTGATATGACTGCACCCTTTCGATCGAGCGGTGGTTAGCGCCACCAAGCCGTAATACTTAGTGAACCAAAAGCTATATTTATGTTTTTTTTTCCTTTAAATAGTGAGGTTGAGGACTCGTACTTTGCAGTGAAGGGTTTAATTTTCACTCGTGCCTTGACTTTAGCCATTAATCAGATAACCTCCTTGTAGTTAATTCTACCCGCTTAAAGTCTATTTAGCCCTCCCTGTCCCTAAACGCCAGTGCTTTGAAAAACTCTGCGCCATCATCCTGACCTATAGGGTGAAGCCCTTTACAGAACATTATCAAGTGTTCGGCAGTTTCCTCTTCCTCTCCACACGCACCGCATACCGTGTCTATACCCCTTCGTATCTGGCCCGATATGTCTTGCTTAGCAATGCTCCCGTCCTGGCCTCAAAAAGTAGAGAACTTCCCCGAGTGTTATCATAGATCCTTTCCTTGACAATTTCCTGCTTAAAAGTTTGGATAGCAGGACAAGACGCCTTCTCGCTACTGAAAATTCATTTGAGCAGGGAAAGCGTTAAAGATAAGGTAAACCTGCAATGATAAGAATTTCTGAAATTTTACCTCCCCACACGACCAATGACCATGAGAGACGCCGTCGGAAACTTCGACCATCTGGTGGTCTTTAACCTGCACCGACATCACGTAGTACACGGGCGTCTATAGCATATCGCCTCCATCGATCCAAATGCGACCGCCGCTGCCGAACTGCAGCAGTCGAAGCACCGAGGTGGTTGGAAGAGACACCTGCAAGAACCATGGATGCCGTTCTTTAAAAGATTTTGCATTTATTTACTGTTAACAGTTGTTCGTTGCCACCTCATGTCGTGGTTTTTCATGGGTTATGAAAACTAACCCATGGCGAATTGTTATTCGATCCTTATTGAGCATGCGCATCCGTTTGACCTGTTCGAATAGGCTTCTCATTTGCAAGTAAGGGCCTTGTTCGGCTGCTTCTTGCGTCCCGACTTTTTTTTTTTTTTTGAAGAGGTACATATTACAATTCTTTTTGAAAATTGACCGTGCTTCAGCCTAACGCTGATTTACTTCTCTAACTCGGCACAGTGGCAGTATCCTCATGCTTCGATACTTGCAGCAATCGCACGACAGACTAAAAACGATGTTGTTGCATCTGCAGACATAAAGCGAACGCACGTTAACTAAACAGTGATCGTTTCTTTGCAGATGGGCTTCAGCAGTGTCATGCTGGGTAGAATATCATTCGACACCAAAAGCAACTGGCAACAGAACAGAAGTATGGAGTTTGTCTGGGAAACCGACAGCCGTGAACAGGGTGAGTCTACTGGCTTACAAGCAAATACTTCTCTAATTCTGCGCGACGTGCACCATCTTCCAGTTGAAGGGTGTGGACGTCTGTTAGGCACGTCCTCGATCTCCATACATGTTCATCAACATGTGGTGTCTTGCGTCACCCGTTGACTGGAATATGGGTCTTGAATGTGGTCGCTTTGTCCTGTCTTCAAGGCCTGTATAAAGGCCGCAATAACTGTTCCGTATAGCAAGTATGTGACCAGTAAATGCCCACACTAATAATCTTTGCTGCATCTACTGTTGTCATTTCCTCTTGTATAGCAATTTCCTACTATTGTTGTGTTATTCTGAATGTGCTGCGGGGCAGTAACTAAATGTCCTAATTAATGGCTGACACTGTTCACTAACCTGCAGATACCATTACCCCTCTGACGTGTTCAAGTGGGCACGCATTTCGTATGCATTGCGCAAAATCACAGCGCTTGTATAGTGCTGACACCAAGTGACGCAAATTGAAGAACTGGGATCCTGCGCAAAACCTTTGCATTCTATTTGAGCAGAAGGTGAAAGCGGTGCGACGCATATACAAACAACTTCGCACGACGAGGTCAGACATATGTTACAAAGCCAGAGCCTCAGTCCCGAAATGCCACTGTCTTCGTAAAACGAGACCTGTAACATCAGCAGTAGAAGTCATGTAAACACGAATAGAAGAAGCTCCTCTTCTTTATTCGTGTTATTGATTGCTGTATCAGACAAGTTTTGAGATTGGGCTAGTATCTTCAATAAGCAGTGCAGGAGGAGACAACGGACAAAGACTCCTTTGCCAGTTGTCCTGCCACAGCGTGACAAATTTCAGCCGGTAGAAGTTTGGCCTTTTGAAGAGGCTCTATGCATGTTGCAGGTGGTGACGGCGTGCATATCTTGGTCTGGGTGCCCGAGAACACGTACACGACGCCACAAGGGATATGCTTTGGCTGGAGTGACTGCCTGCATCCCAGAGTAAGGGAGTGTTTCGAAACAACACCCGAGTTTAAGAGTGAATTTAACTGTTGCTCATCGAGTCCACCATTTCGTGGCTCGTTTAGTTCAAGTTCCGGACGCCATCTCAGGAGTGTCAAATGTTTAACGCGCGAACGACGAAGAAGTGTTTTAATAGTGCTAAACGACAGGGTGACAGATAAGGTGATCTGCTGTATTAAAAACATTACGAGAAGATGGGACTGAAAATGTGTGTTATGCGGCGCATGAAACAATCTGAATTAATTCCGAGTGAGCGGATGCGAGTGAGAAAGTGACGTACATATAGAATGATTCAGTGAAATAGTAGTGAGCTAGCAATAGTGTAAGCTATACACCCATTTTCGTCGTATTTTAGGCTTGGTAAAAAAAAAGGATTGTTTCACTGCAAAGCCGAAGCAATCAAGGCAGCAGCAACAAATTTTAATGTTATTCGAACTAAAGCAGGCGGCTGGCTCTCTCGGATCTTATCTTGCGTAACTCGACAAGTTGGTGTAAGACAATAGATAATTTTAGAACAGCGTACGCAAAGCTTGTGAACGTTGTGGGCCTATATCATGGACACTTGCTCTCAATGGTAGTTCAAAAAAGGTTAGCGTACGACACTTGTTCAACGCAAACGCAAAGATTTGCGTTGCGCTGTTTCGAAACTGTCTCCACTACAGGGAGAGATGCGGTTTTTGTGCAGTATCTTCGCGTTCAGAAAACAGGGCGCTACATATAGTAGAATATACGAGCCATTCGCTGATGCCTGTCGAGAATTCCAGCGCGCCGACGAACGCAACCACACTTTTATAACCAAAGTTGTTGGCTGGAGCGACGCAGCCCCATTCACCTGGCGTCCCTTCATGCTCCCTCAAGAAGAGCAGAACGCCTCCTTTCTGTTTGACAAGCAATCGACGGGAGGCGTCACTGGTGGGCGCTGTTATCGCATGCGCCCTTCGTGCGACGGAGAATAGCCGCGGCTCGTTTCATTTCTGCTTCAGACGCGTTATGCCAGTGTTCGCGTGCTATTGCTCGCCGGTATAACGTGCGATTCGTGGGGCTATGTTGTCAATTTGGACTCTATATACGCAACACGAATGTGGCGGCGGTGGCGAAAACTCATTGATGGTGTTCTTATAGTCGCTACCCTAATATGGTGAAAACTCATTGATGGTGTTTTATAGTCGCTACCCTAATAAATGTCAGGACAGGTACGTTATTCAGACGACTGTTACCACGATTGCGCTTGAGAGAAGAACTGGAGAGAAGTACGAAAGGAGTGGAAAAAGATTCATGCCTTGCATGGAACAACACAACTATTCAACGAGAGACCCCCCCCCCCTCCTTCCCTCGCATACTGACACCGTATTATCGATTTCTCTTAAGTTTAACTATATTGTTAGCAACAGCCTGCTGTGTTATTTTCGCATACAGAACATCTTTCTCGGATGTCCTCAATTGCATTTGTATTGCCTAATCTGACTACGTCATAAGCTTTGTGCCCAATAGTGAAATGCCTTTTTGTTTTTCTTTTTATTTTGAATGGCTTTCGCTGTTAGAAATCAGACACTTGCTACCCCTACGTTCCTTGCATTTGGTGCACACCTGAATGCATTGGAACCTTCTTGACTTTGCGAACAGTCAAGTCAGATTGTATACGCATTACGCCTGCGATAAAGTATAAACTAACCTGGTCACCATGCGATAAGACTGGAATGTGCGGTTGCACGCGTATAAAAGCCTTTATATTTCTTGGACGGACCGACCACTGTGCTGGCTGATTTCATTGTCCTGCAGGTGATCCTTCTGGTCACAAGTTCACCCAAGAAAGAGCTTCTTCACAGGCTTGAATTTCGCGTGTTTAGCCTTTATAACCACATGACAAGAGGCAGTTTTGTGAAATATCTGTGTTTGTACTTACAAGTCTGTTATTTGAGAAAGAAATCGGGCCCGGAAACTATTTAAGTTTCTTGTTTTGTACTTAGTGAAAAAACAACGTTTTTTTTTTCATTTCTCGCTTGCAGGGATCCGTTCAGGCTGAACGTGCGACGGCAGCTACTCTTGTACAATATGCAAGACGCCAGGTATACTTACGATACCATTAGCAAGTGCCGCCTCTTGAAGCTAAATCATTGGTAATAAAACTCGCAGTAACCCTTGTGCGCTCAATCACACCCTAAAAAGTGTATGCGTTACTCTCTAAAGAGACACGTTGACTCTCTTTCAGGGGTAACGACTCCTTCAAGAGAGTACAATAACCTCCAAAGAGAGTTGATTTGTGCCTTTAAACTTTAAAGAGAGTCATATACGTAACAATTCAGGACTCAGAAAAAAGTATCAAAGTATCATAGGCATCTGTTCATTTTCTTAGCGTGGGAAACGACACGAAGGCAAAACCCTTTTTCTTCCCTTTTTTCAGTTGAATATCGATTTATACTGAACACAAAAACTCCCCGTTGGTGGCATCAGCACAAGTAATAAAAAAAATGATCACGAGATGTCGTCACCGCATGACGTTACCATGACGTCGCAGATTTTCAAAACTTGCGATTTCATTATTACTCATCAGAATAGATGATTGGGCCAGTTGGCGGTTCATAATCTAGGTATACGGCTCTCGTTCCCGTGTGCTGGTCGTCCTTGTTTGTTTGTTTTTTTCGCTAAGTTTTTCTAGGTTATTATGGCATTATAATGACGTCATTATGACATCACCAGTACGTCATCATATTGTCTCTCATGGTATTTTCGGGAAAGCGCACCGGTGTGCACCTACCGTCTTCGGTAATTAGGGCGCCCCCTGTTGGGGACATGTTTTTGATGTTTTTGTTGCGTCAAGGTGCTCCGAAGAAATAGGCGGAGTGATGCTGTGCAATCCCAGCATGCTTTGCGTGCCGCACACGTAGCAGACGATCAGCAGACGACGCGCAGCGGCTGGTATTCAATTCGCCCCTCCGCAAAACCGAGACGTTCTGCCCCTTTTTGGTTTTGGGGAAATTCTAGACTGCTCCGCGACTGCTCCGGGGCACAATTCCCGAAAACGCTGTCGGTCAAAGGTGAGTCGATCACGGAGGCAATGCAAAACTCCGTTGGGTGCAGAAAGATTTCGGAGGTGGGCGGGTCAAGATCAACGCATGAATAGAAAAGAAAATAAGATGATGTGTTTTGCCTTTGTGTCATCTTACGCGAATCCTTTGTCATCTTACGCGAATGCATAAGATACCCTGTGATTTTTTTTTTACTATTTCTTACGCATACAAATTGTGAGCGCCTCTTTGCCGTCACTCCGGGATTTCTTTGTAGGCGGACGTCTACACGAACGACACGGTGGCGGTGATGTCGGGCTGCGACCTGTGCTTCGCTGACGGCGACGAGAGGTTTCCGAGGCAGGACGCCATCTTGGCAAAGGCCAACCGGTTGTCCGCCACCCAGCGGACGCGGCCACGAGTGCACGTGGTGCACTCGACCCCCGCCTGCTACGTGGAGGTATAGGGAATGACTAGTGTTACCCCCGTATTCACAAACGCTCCTCCACTCGACTTTCACCCTTCACTTGACAGAGTTCAGCACTGCGCCACCACTCGGCTGAAAGTGACGCTGTGGTACTCAAGAATCGCGGCAGACTATCGCTGATATGCAGGGACTTGCCGTTCCTAGAGATGGCGCTCCCATCGGCTTCTCAAGTGAAGGCGAAGCGTTGAGTGAAGGGAAGTTCTTGAATACGGGGGTTAGTCTCAGATGTCGGGGAGGCTTCGTTCTTAGGCACTCTTATTTATTTACTTTATTTATTTCATTTACAGTATACTGCGGTCACAAAGGACCATGCAGGTTGGAAAATGTACAGTTTCAAATTTACAAGCACAAATGGAGCCGTAAGGCACGCAAGCTCACAGAAAAGGGAAACAAAGCAATCTTACGGCATATCTATAGAAGTATTACCAGCGCAGCCTGTCAAAAAAATAATAATAATACAGTGCTTAGGGAAAGTGACGCACACTATAAAAAGTATAAAAGTAAACAAAAAAAAAAGAACTCTCCCCGGAATACGTCGGGTGCGTAAATGCAGTATTTGCAAACTACGAAGTAACACTGCATCAATAAAACACGTAGTGAAAAAAAAAACGACGAAATGCAAAAGTGAAAGCGATGAACATTCACTGGTTTACTTCATTTCCAAATCAATAAGTAGAGCACTTTCAAATGCTCTCGCAGATTTTAAAGAAACAATATTTTCAGGCAGCGAATTCCAATCAGAAATGGTTCGTGGAAAAAAAATGAATACATTCACCGTCCGCAGCGTTGCAGTTTTTAGGTGCCTTACTCAACCACGTGATATCCAGGCTGGACACGGCCCTGCAGCAGTGCTTGTCAAAGTAACAATACTGATTTGTTGGCCTAGTTGGTACTTGCTTACTGACATGCTTTTGCCGCAAATAACGCACACACAAAGTAAAAAAACACTCAACGACAAGCACAAGCGGGTTGTCGTTAAGTGTTTCTTTACTTTGTGCGTGTGTTATTTGCGGCAAAAGCATGTCAGTAAGCTTGTCAAAGTTTCCGGCAATGTTGGCACACGTCTGCATCTGGACGTGTCCCCAAATATAGGGATTCGGAGCTTCTATTATATTTTGAAGTATCAGAGAGCAAGCCCTTCGCGTTGAAAAACGAACTGGATATGGGCGCGCAGTATCCAACAAGGAGCAAGGATTTCACGAACAGTCGTTTGTTGTTGCCGAACGGTAATCGTAATGTTTACTTCCTTGCTGTAGCTGCTGTAAAAGTGAGCGTGACACTCACGTGTGCAAAAGCTCCAACACCTTATTTCATTCAGCAATGTAAATTACATCAAGACGTGACACTATACCGTCGAGTCTAAGTGGGTTTGACCTAATATATTACGGCGCGAGCATAGTTTTGATTTTCAACAAAAATGAAGTGAAAATGCCTTGCCAAGCCCTGTAGCCTAAAGTTGTCGATGTTCACTTTTTGAACGCAGTCTTTGTTAACTAAAACCTTTGAAAAATTCGTGTTTGAAGGTTAACGCGGGTATACATCTTTGTAGCGACTGATTCTGTTGATCTTACCTGTATTTAGTGTGACAGTGTGAACATGGCTCTAAAGATCACTCAGTAAAGTCGTTTACTTTTCTTTCTGCCTCTCTTTACATTACATACATTACAATATGGCACGAAGGCCTTGCATTCGGTACATCGGAGTTGGCCTCGCTTTGCTGGAGACCTGATGCCTTACACCGACCGTCCTGGCCGCACCTGGACGGGCTTTTACTCGACCAGGCCGAATTTGAAGATGATGGTGCGATACGCTAATGGGTTCCTCCAGGCAAGTCCGCTGCTTCAAGTTGTCGTTGTTGACAATTTTCTCGGTTTAGGAAAGGGCACGAAGAAAGAAAAGGTAGTCCATTGTTGTCACCAGTATTTGTAGGCTGACTATGAAAGTTCACGATAAATGCGGTTTGGACTAGCACTTCGGCAGTAGGTTTCCTTGTAGCACAAGTGAAACACAGGACATACGTATAGACACAAGTGTATCCATGACACACATAGGCACACATAGACACAATGTGTATATGTGTGCTTACAGTTGGCCTGTATTTCATTTGCGCTACAAAGAACCTACTGAAGATTACTATAAAATTTTTGCACGTAGGTTATTCTGCAACACCAGGTGGAAGCGTATACTCCATGCAACAAGAATTATCGGAACAAAATAGTTTAATGAAAGAACTTCTGTGCGACACACACACAAAACAAATCCCATTAAGTTTCGTAAAATGAAACAGGCTCGTCGGGATATACTTGTCGTATTCACGCAACTGGGTCAATTTCTTACCTATTATGAAAAAGAGAAGATAAGTGTTGTAAGAACTTTAACATTGCAATCGCGACCGCACATCTAGCCTTGCCTGTCTTGTAAACATAGTGACCAAAGTTCTTTGGTGATACTGATGATCGATTAATTCAGCAGCCTTGTTTGGGCTGGCAGTCATTTTCGTTGATGTCTTCTCTTTCTACATTGTACGCAGCAGATTTGGCACAAATAATTTTGTTATTCTTGGCATTTTTCATTTTCTCCGAGCAGGCGAGCAAGCAGTTGTCACTTCACGGCGCAGAAGGTACCACAGCTCGAGTCACTCAACTGGGTAAGCAATGCACAATCGCATATTTCAGTTCTTTCGGAATCTTATTGCGCAGACTGTGCCACAGACGTGTTTTCAACAGGCTGATGTAAGCGCATTCTGATGTTGTCAAATTTGTAGAAGGACGATAAAGCCTGCTCAAGATCTTTAGGGAAAGCTAAGTCAACTTTTCGGGGCGGAGGATGTTGGAAATTGTATTCGGCGCCGACATGAAGATAAAGAAGAATGGTAGTGGTTTCGAGGCAGGACGAGGGGACTGAGTTTGGGAAAAAAAGAAGAGGTCAACGGTGGACTTCGCCATGGGGACGGCGGCTCGTTTTTTTTCTCCACGTCATGTCGGTTTCACGCAGGAAAAAAATGAACTCCTTGGGTCTTCATGCATTCGCCGAAGACTCGACTCGAAGGCAAAAGGCATCTGGCGTGCCAATTTTACTCGACGATTATTTCTCACGAACACTTATTTTATATATTAGGGGCAAGGCACCCTTGGGTCTCGGCTTTCCTGCGTGTCATGACATCGTCACTGTTCATCATTAATGGGTATGCGACACGAAAATAGATTAAATGCCACTACTCGCTAGCTGTCCACTCCATAATATACATACGCGTATTATGAGTTGAAGGTTCATCACCGTTACTGCTTAAACATTGTTTGGCTCAGCAGTCGTGTCAGAATCCCCGATAAAAAGTTTCGAGGCGGTCAAGTTTCTTACCTAAACCAGAGACACAAGCGTGAATATCAACGGCAAATTCGTCTATTGGAAACACCACTCATTGAAACATATCTGCAAAGTGATGGTGGATGAGTGGACCAGTGGCGAGTGGAACAGGAAAGAGTAAAGATTTCACCTAGGGAAACGTGGGCGCACCCTGCATGTTCCACCCTTCCCCGGGATCCACATTTTTAGAGACGGAATACTCCTCTGCATGCTCCTTCACCACATTTTAGATGCGGAGCATCTAATACTCGAGGCTTGTAGTGCGGCGCCGTCCGCAAGCTTCCTCCTCCTTCTTCCACCATCTGTGCACCCCTTCCTCCTCTACACACCGCGTGCGCTTCTCCTCTTCACGAACATTCGCTAGCTGTATAATGTAGCGCGCATGCGCCGTCACGCTTCGAGAACATCGGCAGCTGACGCGCGCGCATGCGCCGTCGCGCTTCGAGAACATCGGCAGCTGACGCGCGCGCATGCGCCGTTGCGCTTCTTCCCCTTCTCGAACATTCGACAGCTGACGCGCGCATGCACCGTCACCCACCATCTGTGCCGCGCGCGCTTCTCCCCTTCGAGAACATTCTACAATTCTCCTGATTCTCCAGTGGACGCGCATGATTCTCCAGTGGACGCGCAGTGGACGCGCCGTCGCGCTTCGAGAACATTCAACAGCTGACAGTGCATGCGCCGTCGCGCTGTATATATACTCAAGGTCGGCGCTCGCTCGCTCAGTTGCCACTCGTCGGTTGGTTTGTACGGCGCGTCGACGTCCAAGGTCGCGGTGAAATGAATTCCAACGAATCCACAAACACAATGATCGACGTCCCTTCGACCAGCGCCGCCCTTTCGCATACGTGTGTACGTGTTCACTCATTTAACACCCCCTCCTACAACCACGTTAACCAATTTAGCCATCGACCCAAGTAAGTCGCACTTTAACACCCCATTAACCAATTATATACTCCGCATCCTCCTCAGTGTTCCCCCGAGGGAAGCTGCGGGCAATCTTTTTTTAAATAATGGGAATGCCGTAAAGACGAAGTGAACGTGCAGCTCGCGTGGTCACGTGATGCCTTTTTCTTCAATTTCCCCACCCTGGCTTTTTCATTTAGAGTCACATTCAAATGAAACATACGAATGAGGCCATATAGCCTGAATAATGCCGCGTTTATGATGAGGTATTCATGATTACTTCTCTCTAAATTACTGCAACTAATTTATTTGTTGTGCTACGTATCGACTGAGTATCTAGTGGCGTATTTAGACTGCACTAAAACATGAGCTTGTACATTTGGATGACCTTACTGATAAGTTCCGCAGTTGACTCCGCAGTTCCGCAGTTAAGTCGTGTCAAAGCGTACTGCCATCAAAGCGTACTTACGCGAGACAGTGAAAGAGGATGCTGAGCGTTGAGATTTTGCGCCGTGTGTCACTGCGTGACGAATATGAGAACAGCGTTATCACGCCCATATATGGGCATCCGATCTCCGGTGCAGGTGAGGCGGTGGCCACACTACAGCACCACGATGGCATCACGTGAGTGGTAAACCTTTCCGCAAACTTCTGTTCTTTCTCGGCTCACGTTGGTTTTCTCTGCTCGAAAACATTGGGTGGTGCGTTCTCCGCACAGGGGCACTAGCACGGACGATGTGGCCCACGACTACGCCCTCATGCTCTACAAGGGCATCAAGGAGTGTGAGGTAAGGCATTACTGTCTTTTTGCTGATGTAACGTTAGCCGGATTCTTGAAAGGTGTGGACGCACCTAAACTCATGATATCAAGACCACGTGATATCCATGCGCATGACGAAGCTATGGGCTTGAAATGCGAATGTGTAAACGTACTCGTTATGCCTAAAAGCCATCAGCTCACAGTCATTACATCTTATGGCGAGGAATTACTGCGTAATACATTAACTTTTAGTGAGCTCAGTGGATCGACGGAAGCAACTTAAGAATCTGCTGGTGGGCTAGTTGGCACATATATTAAATATGTGTAGCGTACCAAAAAAACAAAGATGAAGCCAGAACAATACATTGGCACAGCATGAAAGCAATAAACATGCGCGCTTTGAGTGCTTCTGTAACTATACGGCGGGCAATCTTTTTCGTTCCAGTAGGCCCATCAAGGAATCCATGCTTGCGGCTATACTTTGCCACATAGCTTTACGAACCCGCTATTGCACGCACTGCTTCGGACGGAAGTATAACAATTATTTTTCTTCCTTTTCAGTTTCTTTACACTTAAGTTAGAATCATTAAAATACCATTAAGAAATCCCGAGTAATATCCCTTGTGCTTTGCTTTAATTATTTGTCCATCGGTTTCATCAGTTATGTACAATACCTAAAGACGAGCTATTCGGAGCTTCGTGCTTAGTTTCGTACATTCACAGCGAGGGCTTCATCTCTGCAGTCTTGACGCTTAGATGACATGTGAGGGTTTATTGGTCAGCCGCCACCTCGTGCGAAGGTCACGTGCCCCATGATACCATGTGGCAAAATTGTGTTCCACACTCGTCACCAGGGCTACAGGTGGCGCTGACAAACACATCCAGGTGCCAAGCTCACAAATACCCTAACAAATACCCTACAAAAAAATGAAAATGGGAGCACCTTCCATCGTAGCTCAAATGCTAGAGCATCAGACGCATAAATCGAAGGTTGCAAGTTCGGATCTCACCGACTGAAAATGTGATTTTCTTTTGTCAATTAATTCATTTCAATGGTCCGCTTCGGTGGAGCAGTGGCTATGGGCTGCTTGGCTGCTGATCCAAAGGTCACGGGTTCGATCCCCGCCGTACGTGGCGGTCACATTTCAATGGAGGCGAAACGCCAGAGGCCAGTGTAGTGTGCGATGTCAGTGCACATTAAAGGAACGCCAGGTGGTCGAAATTGCCGGAGTCCTCCACTATACAGCGTCTTTCATAATCATATCGTGGGTTTCCGACGTAAACCACATATATCATTATCGTTTCCTTTCAGTTTAGGTGAGAATAATTACGACGCCGTTAAAAAGCCACAAATAATTTCTCATAAGATTTTGTTGGCTTAACTGCTTGTCGGTTTTCATTAGTTCTGCATAATACCGAAAAATGAGCTCCTTATTTTCGTAAAAAGCAAAAGAGTAATTTCTACATGTGGCAGGTCTTCTGCAGATAACTCTGTACCGTAAACATCGTGGGCATGCCGGCGCAGTTTCTTTTGGGGATTCGAATGCATCCATTTACTCCCTGCACAAGGTTATTTTAACCGTAGTGGTCTAATGTTGGTTACATTGCTCAAGTTGCCACATTAAGTTGGTATTCTTTCTTTGCGGCAAGCCATTGCAAAGGGTATGTCTATCATCAACTGCACCACATACGCCACGCACCTTTGAACGTATGTATGTAACAAACACGTATGTAACAAACACCGACCTCATTCACGGCCAAAGACTATCAGACATGGATAGACAGATAGATTTGTGCGATTTAACGTCCCAAAACCACCATATGATTATGAGAGACGCCGTAGTGGAGGGCTCCGGAAATTTCGACCACCTGGGGTTCTTTAACGCGCACCCAAATCTGAGCACACGGGCCTACAGCCTTTCCGCCTCCACCAGAAACGCAGCCGCCGCAGCCGGGATTCGATCCCGCTACCTGCGGGTCAGCAGCCGAGTACCTTAGCCACTAGACCACCGCGGCGGGGCTATCAGACAAGGAAGTAAAGATAAAGCATGTGGTGACTGTCGTCAGTGAATTTGCGGAAGCACTTCTCAGGTCATTAATTATTCGCGTACGCACTGCATTCCTAATAAGACAATGGCAGATATTCGGATTACTCAGTTTAAGTTGTAGATTCTGTCAGAAATGGCCATCAGGTAAGCACCATGCGAGCAGCACCACTTCCGTGATAAGTGACGTCAAGCTTGTGAAAAGAAGGCATTGTCGTCTGGTGTTAGGTTTTCGTTGAGAAAAAAAAAACTTGTTTACCGTTGACAGGACAAGGCTGAATTCAACACAATCGTGGTGGTCACTATAATTATGTGAAAAACCAGAAAGTTACGCATCTTTATTCTACGCAATCATCGGCGTGTGTTCTATCCGGTGCAGTTGGTGATTGCCAGTGGGCTGGTCTCCGTGATGAATCCTGGCGTTCCCTCATCAATGGACGTAGCAAAGCAGATGGGTTTCTGTCACCTCCTCAACCAGAGCACATGCCCCTTCACTGAGAACGAACGAGAGGTGTTTATGTTATCATACAAGCATGAACTGGCGTATCAGATGACATTGTCATCATCATCATCATTATAATCATCATCGTCATCGTCGTCATCATCATCATCAGCCTGACTATTCCCACTGCAGGACCAACGCCTCTCAGGCTTCGCCGATCAGCCATGTTCTGTGCTTACTGCTGCCATGTTATACCCGCAAACTTCTTAATCCCATCTGTCCACCTTACTCTCTGTCTACCCCTCGCGCGGTTTACTTCCCTTGGAATTCAGTCAGTTACCCTCAATGACCCACGGTTATCCTGCCTACGCGCTACGGTCCCTGTTGACGTACATTTCTTTTTGTCCATTTCAACTATGATGCCATTAACACCTATTTGTTCCCTAACCAACCCTGTTCTCCCTGTTCTCTTTCTGTCTCCTGAAGTTAGACCTATCGGTTTCCTTTGCGTAGTTCGCTGCACCGTCCTCAATTCAAGTTGAACCCTCCTTGCTAGGCTCCAGGTTTTTTTTTTCTCCGTATAGGTAGGAACCGGCAAGACCTCTTCGGGTAGGTGTTAACTACCCTCCATGATTTGAAAATGCTTGCCGAATATGCTCCACCTTATTCTTATTCCTCTGTAGTCTGCCCAGAAAGCCACACGAGCCCTTCTACAATTCTTGAAGGAAACATCACTGAGCCTGTGAAACCCAGCACTGGGTGTGTTGTGTGCAATGTCCATCCCCTCCTCTCCCTTTTACTTGATTATTTCCTTCTCCACACGTGTAGGGTGGCAAACTGGACGTAGTCTAGTAAACCTCCCTACCTTTCTTAGATTTCTTTTCTTTCTCTTTCAGTAGCCGTAATTAAAAAGCCCCTAAACCAATCAGAGTTTTAAGGCAAGAGTGGTTTTTTGTTTTGCCTTCACTACCCTTCCCACAGGCGATATCTCCTCCTCGCCAATCATTTCTTCATCAAACACGTGGGCAATGTCAGCACTAAGCGTCAGGCCCATCTGGATTTGGCGCTTTTCGGCTACACGCTCCCGTCTCCGCTTACGCCATCGCAAACACACAAAACGATTGAAATTAGTTTATCGCGCATTATAGTCGTGCGAGACGAGGCAGAGCAGGCTTGCGACTGCATGGAGAGGCAGGATAGATGGCAATTCACGAGCGATGTGCTTCGCAAATGAACCAAACGAGAGTATTTACTCGCGACGCCACGTGAACAGACTGGTGGCGTCTCGAACTGATCCGAAAAAAAAAAAAAACAGGAAACATCTGGAGGACGTAACAGTCACATTCTTTGTACTTTTAGATGTTGTTAGGGAACTTTTTTAAGGTATAGCCCATATGGATAGGAAAACAACCACTCTTACAGTCAGGGGAAGCAACAGTAGCTGTAGTCTTAATAATAAGAACGGAATGTTATAGAATAAAGAACAAGTGACTCCGCAGTCTGACGAGAATATAGGATGATTTAGCAAAGTGTTACAATTCTATTATATATCTCCGCTAACTGAGCCATTTCGAAAGTATGGTTTTATCTTCCCTGACGTACTGCATGGCGAAAGCCGTAAACACAGGTTGTGAGCTGGAGCCGATGTTTCTACAAGCGGACATACCTTACCCCGACGCTATAGAACTGATTTACTTTAATCTAGTGTGTATATGCTTCGTACCCTCTCCTCCGATTCGAACGAAAGAGGGAGAGAGGGCGACTGTGGATGTGGGGGACGTTCATTTGGTTGTCGACAGTTTTCAGTGCTGGTGTACAACCCAGCGAGCGTTCCGGTCTCGTACCACGTACGGCTTCCGATTAACGGCAGCGACGACCGGACCATCAGCGTCGTGGGACCTGAGGGAGCCAAGGTCGAGTCGCAGGTACGTGTTCTGCATAATAAATTACGTAAAAGTTGGCCATTTTGTATAGACGCCAAGTGCGTGTGTACTTTTCAATGTGTCGATGCATGTGGTCTGAACTTGAGAGACAGACTGGCATTAGTAGGAGGAGGAGCTTTGCTACGTGAAAGCATAACCTTGCATTGATGTTTACAAACTGGACAGCTCGATTTATAATAAAGATAAACTTGGGCGAGTTGATATTACATCATGAATCCCTACCCTAATTCACAGAAACAGACAACCCCAACGATCAATCGACCGATTGACCGTCTAAATCAAAACAGATCAATAAGATTGACCAAATCATCATCAGATTGAATCAAATCAATCAGATTGACCGTCTAAATCAATTTTCATTGCATGCTGGATGGTTCATACTAAACTTTCGACGTGCTGCACAAGCAGAAAACAAAAACGAAACAGGAACACAGGAAAGAACGCAGCTTCTACCAACAATTTTTGTGTGGTTTCTGTTCTTTCGTTCTGCTTGCGCAGCATGTCACAACTTTAGCCTAAATCGATACTGATACAAGGAAATATGCAAGAAACGCAATTAAAAAAGAAACAAAGAGAATGTCCACGTTACTTAATAATTTCTCCGTGATTTGTTCCAAACCGCCGCAGCTAGGTCTGTCTTTCTGCTTTACACTGCAGATAGTTCCATCGGCTCCACACCGCTTTGAAGCACCGGAAGCCCTAGGCAACAATACATCATCACTGGTGTTTCAAGTGACGGTGGAGCCACTGGGCGCCAGCCTGTACCACGTTAAACGCGAACCACCCGCTTACCAAGTGGTCCCAGGCTTCCTTGAACTCGACGAGCCAGCCAGCTTCATTGAGAACGAGGTAGGCCTAGTGAATAGACGAACCATTGGGCTGTTTACTGGAGACAATGGTTCTTCAGAAATCTGAAGCAGATTAGGGACACGGAAAGATGCTGTACACCAGAATGACAAAAAATGCTACGAGCGTCCCCTAGCGGGATTCTGTTATGTTCCTCCTAAGCTGAGAGTCTACATACCTGGTACCACGACTCGTCTGCAGTCGGTTTTTCGCAGCTGGGCGACGTCTCCATGAAGACGTCAACCGGCCATTCAAATTGACAAGGAGCCTATGGTACATGTCTGCGCAAGAAAGGGGTTTTTTTGTTGTTTACCATAGCACAGAGTGCTTAACGCAGCAACAATTAGTAACCATATAAGATCTAAGAAATTAGACAAAGGTATCATCCTAAACTGTTTGGCTATGGTTCTATTCTCTGCCCTGTGTTCGTGCTGTGCAGTTTTTTTTTTTTTGCTCTTTCTACGAAGTCCTGCCAATGTCTGAAGGCTTCCCTGCTCATGGCACAGCGATTCCGCGTCGTTGTGGACCCGGAGACTGGCCTGGTGTCCAGCATCGTGCTCTTGAGGCGTGAGACGACAGTCCATCTTCGGCAGACGTTCGGTGCCTACATGTTCGAGGTCAAGGCACCGGGAAACATGAGCCCGCCGGGCCACTACACGTTCAGCGCCTACCGCGAGGCGGAGGACTTGGGGGACCACGTCACCTACCGGATCGTTAAGGTCAGCGGAACGACTTGGATTCGTGTCACTGCATCGAGAATGCTACTCGCGTCTTTCTTTGAAAACGACGTCTCGCTATGCCACCTCCAGCCCATATTCGCATGCAACGGGGTGGGATGAGTGCGATGCCCGCTTTCTAGCCGAAATAAACGGCCGATTAAACAAACGATGTGAATAAGCAAAATATCAAAAATAGTTACAGAATAGAGAAAACTCAGTAAATCATGTGAAATTCAACTTGAGTCAATGTCTCAAAGGGATCAAAAAACAGCATTATCCTCATTCGATCCCAATGCACTGGTTGAATTCTTGAAAATAAGTTAACTCCCTTATTTTACGTAGCACGGTCAATTGATATATCAGAAAACAAGTGCTGCCATATCTGTATATCTTAGGTAATTAATCAACTATACGAAAAATTGTGGGATCCGTCAGCTTTGTCTTTATGAGTTGAACGTAATAGCGATATCCTGTCCCTCTAGTGCGTACTTCAAACACTTAGCGCATGAAATCTTTTCTAACTTGCTATGCACCCACTACGTGGCCTTAAGGGAACAGGCACAGTAACCTGAGTGCCTTTTGTAGTGGGTTGGCTGGCTTTAAACCATGAAGTCATTATGATAATCAAATGTTCTGACGTCCGATGGCAACGTACGCTTGTGCTAGGCATTATTACTGCAATATGTCAAGTTGTGTTGTAAAGCATGCATGCAGGACGTGTGTGTTTTTAAAGCGCGAAAGTTGCTTTCACTGCATTTCCCGAGGAATTTATTTTTCGCTGTATTCACAAGCAGAAGCCTGGCTGCGTGATACAACACCCGCTTGCCACGCAAGTGACCCGCTTCGAACCCCTTCTCAGGCCAGGAACTTTTTTTTTATTTATCTTATTTGCATCTTGCCCGATTTTTTCGATCACGCACAAGATGATGATTTTTAGCTCACGATCAACGACGCCGGTATTTGTGCGAAACGATCTCTTTAACGTTATTGAGTTCATAATCATTACGTGATCAATGTAGCGAAGATTTGGTTACTTCCCTGTGCGAATTTGAGAGGCTCAGGTGAGGACCACCACACACACACACACACACACAACACAACAGCATAGGTCATAAATAGTTCCGTTCGGTGCTTGCTGCGTCTGAGTGTTGAAAAAAAAATGGGGAACATATTGTCACATGGCTGTGACGTTGAACAAGGCAACAGCCAGCAGGCTCAATACTCGCACTTTTCATTTGGGCGATCCTGTGCCCGTAAACTGAAAGGACGACGTACAAGCGATTCACACTGCAAGTTGATGGTGGCTGATGGTGACGAATTTTGAATATATTCCTTTTTTTTATGAATGAGAACGCGAGCGTCAAAAACCCTAAAAAAATGTCGTGGTGCATGCATGGGAATTCATTGAACATATGGTTACTACCACTACCACACAGAGTAGCAAGTCAGTGATTTGCATATAATGACTGATTTCGCGGCTTTTTAATAAAAATAACTTTCGCTCTCTCTCTCTCTTAATACCACTACCTTAACACAGTGATTTTGGTTTCTATATCAAGAGGATGGCTTCGCACTGACGTGTCAGCACAAGTTTGACATCACGGGAATACTGCAACACGCTTCATACCATAGCAACAGCTGCCTGTTTTCTGTCAGCCTCACGTGGTTCAAGTAAATAACGATGGGAGAATTATCGTCCAGAGACTATGACAGTAATTGGTATGATTTAGGTTACGTGCAGGAATTCAGGCCGCAAATATCGCAAACCCAGTGAACAGTGTTGAATTGTGACAATGTTCATTGTTGTGGGGCTGGCTTGCGGATGCTGGATGGTGAACTTTAAAATCAAATTAAAATATTTTGTACGCGTTAATTTTCTGGCTCCGGTTTTAAGGAGCCATGTCAGTGCACACTATAAAAACGGAAGATACCCCTTTTGGGGTACTTAAAAATTGTGTCAGTACTCATTTGAGTGCGTATAGTTACCATCTGGGCAAAAATTTTCAGATCAGGTGCGAAATCTGGTGGGAATGTTTGTTGTCACTGCAGGGTCCCGTGGTGCAGGAGATCCACCAAATCTTCAACGGCTTCATATCGCAAGTCATTGCTCTTCACAAGGACAGCCCGTACATCGAGTTCACCTGGACTGTGGGGCCGCTTACGAATCTGTAAGACGCTAAATGCAAATTACAGCATTGACGTTTGAGTGAATCGCAACATTGATGCTTGTTGAAGTTTCAATAACTTCGCGAACTGTAAACGAATGTCAGCTCGTAAACTTGCTTACGAGGGATTCTCTACTGATTTCTTCTGTTTTTTTTTTAGATTGAAGCCTTCCGTTGTACAAAGCAGTACGGGCTGTGACGTGGTCAGTCGCTTCGACGCCGACCTCAACAGCGAAGGATTTCACACTGACGGCAACGGTTGGCGGGACATGCGCAGAACGTGAGTACCCAGTTCTAATAAAGGAAAACATGCTTGACAGTGACCGCAGCGTGGCTGCTTGGACTAGTTGGTACAGCATATAATTGTCAAGCAAGACTTCTTTTTTTTTTTCGTGTGGAATGTTTGAAGAAAATGGGAGGGACAAGATGTCACTCTGTCCTATCGTGTCCTCTCTTCTCTGCCAGCAATCTGCGTCCTAAACAAAAAAAAATATTTTTTTTTGCTTCAAGTGTGCCACGATGACAACTACAGTACAACTATCAACCAATAAGAAAATGATTACTCACTAAATAATGTATTGGTTGTATAAATATTTACGTCGCTCAAGAACACTCCCATTTACTGACAGACTTCGCACTCGTACATGTTTAGGTTGCAGTTACAACATCTGTTTTTTTTTTTAGTTTTACTTGAGTTCATGCAGAGATAATTAGACAGAACACAGCTATTACTCTTTATCATTTTTTTTTTGCTCAGCAAGGCAAGATGATGACTATTTAAGGACTGCCTGGTTAAATACCCGCGCTTTTCGGTATTTTCTTGCACATCATTGCAACAGCCGTGGGGGAGATTTGAACACACGGCTTAGAGCGCGGCATTGACAACGACGCGACCACTGAACTGCCCCATGACAGATGAAGGGGCGACATAATCGAGGAGGAGGTAAGTTTATTTACAAAAAGGCAGAGAGGTCGGCCTGAGCGATAGCCTGCTCTAGCCTGCTACTCTACACTGGGCGAAGGGAAAGGGGAAAAGAAAGATTAATGGATGACGATGGTGAGATAGAGAGGTGAGTATTTAGTGTTCTTTCTAGCTGAGACACATTTCATAGCCGCGCACATAGTCCAGTTGTTTCCAAAAAGGTTATAACTGCTCTTGTGACCGCAGTTGCACTGTTGGTGTCTGGCCAAGGGCCCAACATGGTCTCATCAGTTAATGACCTACTGCGATATAGTTCAATGAAATCAGTGTTTGTCGTTCACGTGCGTATGCTGGGCAGACACAAAATATGTGCTCAAGTGTTTCTGGCACATCACAGTGTTCACAATTAGGACCGGTGTCACTGCGACCGATGATATGTGCGTAACGTCTGGTGTATACACGCTACACCAAGACGAATGCGGTGGATCATACTTGTGAGTTGCCGTTTCAATTTAGGGGGCATGCGGAACCTCATTTCCTGGTCCCATCTGTGAAGTCGCTGGTGTCGCCGTTCCGGTTTGGTCCAGTGCTGAAGTGTGTAGCTGTGCATCACGCAGCGAAGCAGGGCGTTCGTGTTAGCTCGTGAAAATGCAATGCGTACTTCAGGGGCACTGCTTAAGGCATTTTTAGCTTCAGAGTCTGCCTCTTCGCTTCCTATCACGCCGCAATGAGCGGGAATCCACTGGAAAGTTATAATATGACCATTTGTCGAAGCAACCTGAATAAATTCTGTGATTTCTATTGCCAAGCTGTAATACGGACCTTGCTTCATGATGCAATTAATGGTTTGCAAAGCGGGTTTGGCATCACAGAAAATCGTCCAGGCTCGAGGTCGCTCTCCGGAAATAAACCTTATTGCTTCCCGGATAGCGACAAGCTCTGCGGCAGTTGATGTGGTTTTATGGTCCACTTTGAATCGTCGAGCGATATCCATGTCTGGGATGACAAAGGCTGCGGCGGAGGTGTTTAGCGTGGTGGATCTGTCGGTGTACACGTGCAGAAAATCACTGTACGTTGTATAAATGTTATATAGGGTCAGTTGTCTGAGGCCAACAGAAGAAATGAGTGACTTCTTAGTGATTCCATGTATCGTAAGAGAAACAGGTGGTTTAGGGAGGACCCATGGAGGCACTGCAGGGGCATTTGGCGGAGAAAACCTTGATGGTATATTATTTTCATGCCGCGATATTACTCTTGGGAAACTGCAATCTGGGTGAGAGGCGGGTAGCACTGACAGTGGGAGCTGTCTGTGTCTGCTCAGAAATCGGAGGTGAACTCTAAGTGGCTCGCAGAGCATGTATACACTGATGGGATAAGCCCGAGCCTCTGCGATTGTCCCATTTGTTGAAGTACAGCATCTTCGTAAGCATTGAGCTTGAACAGTCTCTAACGTCTTCCCACAACTAGGTCTCATATTGGAGAGCACCGGCATGCTGTATTGAATGTATCCCACAAAAAGAGCATTGTACAATTGAAGTAGCGATTATTCTGACGGGCCCCATCTTGCTCCTGCTACGTGGCGAAGAACGAGAGCAAAGCTCTTCAATTTAGATTTAAGTACTGCGACATGCGTCGTCCACGATAGATCTCTGTGTACGACAACCCCAAGGAACTTGTGGTGCGTTACAGCAGGTATTGCTGTCCCATTAATGAATATCGGGTATTTCGACATATGTTTGCGCGTGAACGCAAGCACTGCGCATTTGTCGATTGAAAAAGTGAGCCCCTGACGTCGTAGATATTTGTATGTGATCGTCACTGCACGCTGTAGTCGAGCTCGTAGTTGCGGACGAGTAGTTCCAGATGCCCATATGCATATGTCATCAGCGTATGCACTGATCTTTACCGTGCTGGGAAGTTCTGCTGCTAGGCCGATCATTGTGACATTGAATAGGATCGGGCTGAGAACTCCTCCTTGGGGAACACCACGATGAACCTTATATCGATCGGTGTCTCCGTTATTTGTCGTCATGTAAATGGTGCGGTCCCTAAGGTAGCTAAAAATCCAAGCGTACAGTCGCCCACCTACAGTCGCCAGTGAAGTCGTTGAGTACGCTTAGTCCATAGTTGCATATAAAATTGGCCAAATCCCTTCCGCGATAATTCGTTGTACTGCTACCCCAGAGAGGATGATGTGCATTAAAATTGCCGATCACAATTTGTGGCCTTTGTGCTGCTTGGAGAATGGTTCCCAGGTGGAAGCAGTCCATCTGTGCGCTTGGCTGTATGTATCCTCCTATTACTGAGAATGTCCGCTTTTTATGTGTTATAGTCAGGCTCACGTAATCATTGCTGGTATGCGACGCGACTTCATGTCTCAAGAACGTCAAATCACGGCGTATACAAACGGGAACTTTGCTCGTACGTTGATCACTGCGGGACCAAATCTGGATATATCCAGATATACGAAAAGTTGAAACCATATTCGGTTCACGTATAAGGATAACAGGAAATTGATATTTAAAAACCCATTGTCTGAAGCCTGACAGACGACCGCATAGGCCACGAGCATTCCATTGCATAACAAGCGACTGGCGCGTGCGTTCTTCGAACATCAGTGCCATGTTCACTTACTGAAGAACCAGTAGAAGAGGCTCCAAAACCTCAAGTAGCTGCACAGCCGCCTTAGCAGCGGGAGTGTTTAGGCTGCTGAGAATCTTACGCATCGAATACATCAAATTTTTAAGCATAGCCTTGACATTTGCGTTGGCCATCTTCTTGTTTTCTTCATTGGGGGTAGGGGCACTATGTGATGATGGCGCTATCGTAGCTCTTGACGGTAGTGAAGGCCACTGAGTCTCCGACGTGGGGAGAGCCAATGACTGGTTACATTGTACTTGCGTGGACTGTATTGGCATTTGAGCATATGTATCCTCCTTTCTGGGCGACAAAAGTAGGCTAGTAGGTAATGAGGGCATGATTTCGTGTGTCGAATTCGATAAGCTATGAGCACTGGAGCACTGCTGCTTCGTTCGCGTCGGTGTCGCGAACGATGTTTACGGCGCCGTACAGCCCTTGCAGCTTCTCTGTGAGTGGAGTGGTCCCGAACCATCTTCTTCAGGATACTAATTTCATTCCTCATTTTGGGACATTCCTTTGATGTTGCGTCGTGGGCGCCTGAGCAGTTTGGGCATTTGGCCACAGCATTGCAGTTATCACCATCATGAAGGCCACCGCAATGCTTGCAGGTTACTGCACCCTTGCAAACTGCACTAACGTGCCCAAATTTAATGCATTTATGGCATTGCAGAGGTTTTGGTACGTAAGGACGTACCGAGTGCCTCACGTACCCAACTTTTACATGTGTGGGTTTTAGTGCTGGGTACCCAAGCAGCTTGCGTACGCAGGACGTTGGGGCGGCGGTATTGCGCATGCGCGAAACCCCAAACAGATGCGTCGCAAGATCGCTGGGGCGCTGGGGCCATGCGTCCGCGCGGTCCACCTTCGCAAGAACTCACGGTATCCGCACTGCGTATACTCTAGCCGTCGAGTTAAAATAAGCCAAAATGCGAGCACTTATAGCGATTACACGGTTTCAGCCAGATTTCCAAAGCTAGAATGGCCTGGAACATAGAAACTAAAAAACATATGGCAGCCCCCGACTAGCTGAATAGGTGGCGCCATCTAGCGCGGCCATATTGAAACAGACAACCACAACTTTGTTATTGCAGAAACATTGTGCATTGTACATCTGGTGCAAAAACTGCCCTGCGACAATATTACAAATGAGCAATCTTTTTATTCATTTTCACCTCAAAAACATTACACGTAAGCTGACATGTTCATGACTGCGGTTGCACGAAGTGTCACAAAATGTCGATACTGTCCTTACAGTAAACTTGTATTTTTCACTTTTTTGCGTATACCAGAATTCTGTACACAATAAATAAGTCCTCTAATCACTATTTATGTTTAAATTAACATTTTAAATCATACAAAGACTTAAATAGTACTTACGCGACAAGGCGCTATGGCTCTGCGAGCGCCTGTGAACTTCGTGCGGCTTGCGTTTGCGTGTGTGCCACCGTGGCGCCAAGTAAAAGGCATTCCGGTTGGGTATGAATTGGGCACGCAACGCCGCGCGCTCCCAAGCCCGCATCGCCCCAAGAGAATGCGTACCCAGCACTAAAACTCCCTACTACTTTCACACATCGCGTGCGTCCAAAGCGGTGGAAACCAAGCACGGGAGCCGACGGTGACAGCAGTTTCTCGAGACTCGAGTCTGTTATCTCCTCATAGACATCGTATATAACTCCTGTTGTCGTTTCTTCGTCATACGTGGAGAATGCGCGAACCGGAATGTTTCCTAATCGAACAATCGCTTTCAGTGTGTCCAATAAAGCCTTCGTAGTGACCTCCACGGACAGTATGTTCTTTCGAGTATTTATGCGTATTTCTACGACTTTCCCTGGAGCAATGAGCTCAAAGTACTCTGACAGGCTCTGGCTATTTATAGAGTTCAAGTTGTCTGTCTTCGATGTCGGCACATACGAAATGGTGTACGACCGCATGCTACTCGCATTTGTCTGTGCTTGCCGGCCAGTCGGCGATGTCCGGCTGATTTTCCTCTTCAGGCGTCAGCTTGGTACGACCACGTAGTCACTGTCCGAAGCCATATCTTCAGCGGAGGAGTCATCAGAATTCTCAACGTGGACCACGCTTGGGCCGGGGTGAGAACTTGTGTCAGACGCACTATGATGTGGTCGGCCCGGTCCCGGTTGCTGGATGGGGTTTTGATCCCCCATTCTAAGGGGGAAAGCCCCTCCGAGGTGTGTCCAATATTGGAAAGTCTAGGCAAAAGAATTAGAAAACTCACAGAGCTCGAAGCAGAGGCTGTTCTCTGTGACAACTTCTTCTTCCTCCCCACATAGACGAAGATCACATATAACGATAACAGGAAATTGATATACATAATCGGGTCATCGCATTGCTTCCGTAGTCTAAGGCATTTGTGATGAATGCGTGTTTTATAGTCTCCAACCACTCTTTTTTTTTCGAAAGTACGAGAGAGCGACCTCTGTTCGAATGGGTCAAAACGACACTAACACAAAGTCGTACATATGACCCTTTTACATTCAGACATTTTGCTATATTATGTTTAGAACAAATTAATAACTGACTAAATCCGGTACGTTTGCAATTACATTTCTGGTCCACGCATAGTCATGAGGCTACACAATCCGTCTAAAAAATTAACAGTATCTTACGGACCGACAGACGGACGGACGGAGAATTCAGGGTTTACCAATGAAATCCTCCGAAGCGTCGCTCCACTCATCATCATTCACTTCGTGGATGTGCTGCGATTTTTTTTTCGTTCATGATTTTTGTTTTATTTTGTTGTTTATTAGCCCAATATTTCTATCTGTATCGCACGCTATCCTATATATCTACCGGCATGGTCGGCACGGGCTGTTTCTCTCTTAATAAGAACAGAAATGTCTCGAATAAAAATGCATGTTCACGACATAAAAAACAATGTATAATATGTTTCAAAACGTGAAAAACACATCGCTAATAGCTATGAGACAGATATCCTTAACATCGTGAAAAAATACACTGCGAAAAATTGTCATTTAAATCCTGATGACCCACTGCAAAGCAATTTATTGAGTCGTCAGTGCACACACGAAAGAATCTCCGGAAAAAAAGAGTGATCAGTTTATTTACTCACAAAAACGAAACAGTTCAGTGACTTCCGTGCCACATGTCGTGTTTTATTGTTTTTTTTTGTCTGCACGCACAGAGTAACATTTCACAAGGACAAGCTTCCGATTCCTGCTAACTACTATCCGGTCACTTCCTGGATCTACATCGAGGTAGGCGCAATCTCAACATCCCATGTGCCCGCAGCTATCCCTTATATGCGTGCTCACATGATGCACACAAAAGAACATGCGTTTCTTACTTTTCAATTGAAGGACATTCCCATTTGTTCAAAAGACATTGAAAAAAAATTGTTAGACGTCTGTTTTAATGAAATTAACATTGTTAGCCGCTGAAGTGTCACCTCTTTAAGCTGTAAACCTGCTACAATTCGTTGTGATAACTACACAGTGCAATAATTTCTCAAATTTCGCACACGAAAATTCCAAACAACGTACGTTTCGGGTGCAATAGACATGCTGGTGTTTCGTTCTGTCCCTCTTCAATTGAAATTTATTCTTGCCATGCAGCAATTTGAGTTAGTTTGTATACATCTTCGCACCATGCCGAGTGGCCACTTTCTTACTTTAAATCTTAGGATCAGAAGTAATATTATTTTTTAAAAAGTGACAATATAGTTAATAAATCTACGTCTCATTGCCACAAGATTTTAAACTTTTTTGTTTGTAATGCGGCAAGTTGTATCGAATTCGGTGCATTGGTCTGAACATCCTATTGATTTAGCGTCGTCAAGAATTGTGCTGAATGCCTCCCGATGCATGAAATGTAAACGTCTGAATGTTCGGACTGTGACCGAACGCGCCACGTTCGCGCGTGTTTAACGAAGAAACGTACGCCAAGACCCCGTGACTTTGACTCTCTTTTCACATTTCACTGCATGACAAATAAGCTTGTACGTAAACTTTACCGCACGGAAATGCGGTGAGGCAAGCATATTGCGTGTGATTAACCTCTTCGTGCACACGTTGTGCATGATTCGCCGCAAGGCACTTATGTTGTGCGACAAAGCTTACAAAAAATGAATAACACACATTGGCTTCTCCGCAATAAGAATCTTAATGCTAGAAAGCCACCTTTCAAGGCATATTTTTTATGAGTGCGAGGAATTAGATAGTTGCGCGTCTGCAGCAAGCCTTACGGACACTGTCTCCCATTGCGAATGCCCGGCAGACTGCGTCGGCACGGCTGCTACGGACGCGCAACTAAATCTGCCCAATGCCACAAGTTCGGCGAGGTTCGCATATCAAGAAGCACCGAGCCTCAGGCACCCACTTGTGGTGACCGGGCGCCTTAGCTGCGATGCGAGTGGATGTATTAGAGGAGGACGTGCTGCCCATTACGCGCAGGACGAAGCCAAGGACCTGCAGATGCTTCTCATCCCCGATCGGTCACAAGGCGGAACCAGTCTTCGGAAGGGACATCTGGAGCTCATGGTATGCAAATTCGCCCTGCGATCTTTTTGCGACTGGTGGTTTAGGTCTTTTTGCGACTGGTGCCATGCCCTGAAGTCACTGCGGCTAAGGGTGTGCGTTTCTCGACTATGCGAAAATCAGTAAACGCATAAGAGAAACCAACCTTGAAGACAGTCGAGTTAGCACCTTGCACAACTTTTTTATCTGACATAGAATCATTTAATCTGTAGTCGTGAAGCGAGCGCATGCGCCTTGCGAATCGAGTCTCGCAAGCTCACTGTGTATTATCGACATTCATATAAATTAAAAAAAATTACACCATCACCCGCTAAAGGGAACCATGTGTAGATGCCAAGCAGCGGGCGCTATCACTTATACACTGGTGGTGGCGTTGATGCTGATGCTCACCGCGGCGTTGCACAGAAAATAAATCTGGGGAGGCGTAAAGCACGCAGGGATGAACCGGTGTTTCCTCCTGGGACATGCCAATCGCTGCTAATGGGTGGGTACTAAGGGACAGAAGACTCCGATTGGACACAGAGACTCGTAGTCTGCTTTTAGTTAACGTGCACGCTGCGAATTTTTATTGTTTGACAACGCACACTACCTTGAAGGTCAAGATTCAGCAGGGTGGCCAGTAAATGGCTGAAATGGCTGTGCAACGCGAGCAGTCGGTGTTCTAAATGCGAAGCAGCTCTTTGTAGCCCGTGTCCGTGCGAACGCACCGCAACACGCGTCCTTCGCCGCAGGTGCTGGAGCGGTGCCAAGTAGGTCACGCCGTTGCTGCGCGTTGACGTCACTATCTCCCTCACCTGCCGCGAGCTCACCGCAGCACCCGCAGCTGCCGCCTCATCCGTTCGTCCGCAACACCTTCCGTTGCCGCCACTCGCTCCACTACCGCGACCGCTGCTCGCTTCACCGCCGACCAAATGCCACGATAAGGAGAACGTGTGTCAAACTAGTCTTTGCAAACTTCGACGTCGAATGTATGCAGAAACCTTTCGGCGTGCGCTTCACCGATCACAAGGCCGTGGTAGTCAAGGCGAAACGCGTGCCAGCTGCGGTCCAGCACACGTGTCCACGCTGAAGAAACGACAAACCTACGCCAGCCATCGCTTCACACGTATCTTCCTACGCTCACCGTAGCACCCGCGTTAGCGCCGTTCAACCCTTGACGCCAGCCGTGCGCAACGCTACTGCTTCGCATCCCATCAGGGTTCCCTTTGGGAGGATGGAGTAGTAGTAGTAGTAGTAGTAGTAGTAGTAGTAGTAGTAGTAGTAGTAGTAGTAGTAGTAGTAGTAGCAGTAGTAGCAGTAGTCTGCTGCACTCGGTGGCGATAACTGAGCGAGACAGTTCGCGGCGCGGGCAACGCAGCGCGAACCAGCTTAGGCAACAGACCAACCACTCGTCAGAGTGGAACCCCGAAATCGCCACGTGGTTGAAGTAGTAGGAGTAGCAGTAAGTGGTTCTTGAAGGAAAAAAGCTGATTTCTGTCTGACGAATGCAGCGAGATGGCTAAGCTCCTTGTAGAGGATGGGGGAAGGGGATAAAAGGATAGTAGAAAGAGTAAGATGAAAAAGACGGAGCACTCGCCACACACGAGTGTAGAAGGAAGAGAGAAGACATAGAAAAGATATAGGGGATACATTCGAAGGAGTCCGAGGGCGGGGCACTGATCGGCGAGAGCTACACGGCGCCAGGAGATCGCGGATTGAGGGCCGATCGGCGAGAGCTGCGCTGGTGTCGGAGATCACGGGCGACACAACCGTTCAGCACGGAATCCTCCAAGCAAGTCCCGAACAAGATCTGTAGACCGGGTGAAGTGATGGTTTCGAGTGTTTTGAGGGAAGAGGGCAGAGACGAAGAAAGTGAGAGTGGGAGACTGAATAAGAAAGTTAATAAGAAATAAGAATAAGAAAGTTACCTAAATGATGATGATGGGGATGACAATGATAAATCACGTGCACTCGTGCGCTTACAGCTTCGTTGTTTGCCGGTCTTTATGACGTAAAACTGGCTGCTTTTTAGGGGCGAAGTTCCTTATGCCGTGGGGTTATGCGTCCGCGATGTATGCAGTAGTAGTAGTAGTAGTAGTAGTAGTAGTAGTAGTAGTAGTAGTAGTAGTAGTAGTAGTAGTAGTAGTAGTAGTAGTACTAGGTAGCCACCTCTCGTTTAGTGCTTGGAATGTCCGCTGGATGGCCGTACTTCTATATGATGAATATATGATGAAAAGATGCGAGATGGTGGTACTTTGAGTGTTCACTAGATGGACGGACGGACGGACAGACAGAAAGATGCACGGACGGATGCACGCAAGGAAGAACACATGGATGGACGATCGCATGGTCGGATGGATGGCCGGACGCATGAACGGACGCACAGACCGGTGGACGCACGGACGGATGGACTGATGGATGCTTTGCCCCACTCATTCTGTCCGTGGATATGCTATGATTGATTTTTTTTTCTTTTGCACCTCACACTATCTTCTGGCGTCTTTTGGCTTAGCCAGTGCCTCGCACTTGAATACGTGACAGGTCATCATCATAAGCCCGCTTTTTGAACGCACCGTACTTCGCAGGTACATCGGCGACACGCGACCACCGACGAGCTTGGGAATCCCGAGTTCCTCCTCGAAAGCGGAGGCGACAACCAGGCCTTGGTGGCGAGAGGAACTCACCGGCTTTTCGTTGGTCCACGTGCCGAGGTCGCCAGCATTATGCGACTGCAAGCACTTCAACTCGTCTATCGACCCCTGCTGGTCTTCGCTCCGGCCGGATGGAGACCGCGCCAGGAAAAGGTACGAAATTAATCATCAAACTGGCACTGTAACGTGATTTAGTAGTTCACTTCTGTACAGATAAGTACAATAATTTCTTATATGAATCACTTCAAGATATTGCCACTTTAAATACCTGGAATACAAAATCACATTAAATAAGTAATGTAGTGTAGTGCACAGTACATAGTAGTGAAAGATAGCGTATAAGTTTTTCTAGCCAGATTAGCGTCTCTGCCTTTCTTACCTCCATAGTATTTTTCTTACAATAGTAATTAAGGTATTACCCCACAACCCTGTGCTCTTCGTTCGAAAGAATGCTAGATTATTAACGTTGAGGTGGTTCTTAACTTACCCCTGAAAATAAAAAAAAAAGCTATCGCGTGATTTTCTCCTGGCGTTTCTCCTCTTTCTGGCATAATACGTGATGCTATGAGTTTGTTCACGTGGTGTCATGAGGTAATAAGCTATACCAGTTTTGAATGGTCTCCGACCCTGCATTGCCATGCAGTCGCACACCTGTTCTGATTCGTCTCGCATGACTGTAGTAAGCAACGAACAGATTTCACTTCGCTTTGTGCGTTTTCAGCTGCGCAGGCAGAGATTACACAGTGCAGTCGAAAATCACGAAATAAATGTTTTCGCTCGAACCTCAGCCTTGTCAGGGGCCCTGAAAGTATATCTGAAATGTGAGCGCAACGTTTAGTGCGGGGGAGGGGGGGGGGGGGTACGCTTACCCACTGGTTTCTAACCTGTGGGGGCGACGGCCCCCACTGCACCCACCGTTCCGGAGCTCCTGAGCCTTGTCACCAGTTAGTGCGACGTCACAAAACATCCCCAACTGCTTTTACGTATACGGGTTCTTTCGATAATAGTGATCTAACTGCTCAAAACCGCGCTGATTTGTTATGAGATCATTGATGTATTGGGTTGGTACGCTGCCTCTCGCGCTCTGATTACGAGCTGCCTCTGCATGTGGCGACTCTGAGCCAGAGGAACAGAGAGGCCAACCGAATACGCCATGACTTGTTGCATGGCTATTGTGCAGGTGTAGTCACCTCAGTCTATGGTGTGCTATGTACCGTCTTTTCCTCCTTTTCTTAAATTATTTGTTTGGAAGGATGTAACGTTTCCCATAAACATGTGCTACTTGACAATTTTAAAGAGGGCACGAATCCTCTGAAATGTTATGCATAAGTAAATAAGTCATAAGTAATTAATAAATAATTCATTTGGATAACACGTCACACTTCTTTCGCCTTGCAGTTTTCGGCGTTGCGACAGCCACTGCCAAGCACAGCACACGTACTAAATCTGGAAATGCTCCCTACACACGAAATACTTCTCCGCCTCGAGCACCTGGCTACCAACGACACTACTGCCAAGATCAGCATCACGGTGAGGGGAACATCATGCTTAAACAGTGTCAGCCGTGTGTACATCGGTTACGATGCAGAAATGTAGAAGCTCACACGATAATTCATTTCTACAGACAGAGTAAAGGAGAGCAGCAGGCCTCTACATTGCGTGTTAAACTGTTCTCCGATATTGTGTAGTCTAAAAACACTCACAGGGTCCATTATGCGAAAGCTATTTTTGCATTTTTCTTCTTTGTCGATGCACTCGTCCTCCGTGATGGGGACATGGCAAGCTTTCTGCATCTCAGATAGTTCTGCACAGCCTTCGTGATCAGCTCACATTTCACCAGCGACTGTGTCATGCGATGACGTCATCATGTGGCTTCACATTGCATGACTCCAGGGTGCCGTTATGTGACGTCACAAATGTCGGAGATTGGTGACGTCACGATGGCGCCAAAAATTTTGGCAGTCTGTGACGGCGTGATGACGTCATATGGGGAAGTCATCCGGCAATGATGACTTTTTGCACTGACTCCACAAACGGTCAATTTTCACTCTTCGTGAGGCTTTGCCCAATAAAAACCTCCCGAGAGCGCAAGTCACGGTCCTCCACCGTATTCAAACATGCTCTTTCCCTAGATCTCACTGGCTGGCGTTTATTAAGGGAGAGCCTTAAAAAATGTGCCCTGGAACGTTGCCAACTATAGCCTCCCCCTCCTTAAAATAATTTTAAATAAAAACGCATTTGCTAAATGTAGCAATGCTGCTAGTGACGCTGGCCACATTGTGCTTTTAGTTGTTTTGTTGCCTGTGTACATGCCCGGTACGAAAGTTCTTATGCTTCCTTGCCTCGTGAGCGCACATTTTGTGTTCTTCTGCCATGAGTGACACAGCGGACGACGTGAAGAAGTGGTACGATATTGCGCTAGTAATGACGTTGATCGGCTGGCGCCGGCCGGCCCGACTCGCGAGGCACGCCGCACGGTGTGTGTAGGGCATCGGCGTTGAGAGTAAGTGAACTCTAGCGGGCGTAAATATATGTAAAAAACACGCGTTGTGAATGAGTACTACAACGAAAGAACGTTTAATATTGCTAAAATGTATTAATCTTTCAATGCTCGAAATTTTTCTCTGACTTCTAGACTGCTGGGGACGAGAGTACCTCGTTTCGCTGCGAAGGGAGATCGTTGAACGTCCTTTGCGAAATGCTCCATTCACCTTCGTTTTCGTAAGGGTGGCCGCGTGACACCGACCGCATCTTCATGTCGTAAGGACGAGGGAGTTAAACGGTCTTCACGGGTGCCCGTGTGACAGGGGTATCACACTCTCTCAGCAGTGACAAGATGGCACAGCGGCGCATAGCAACAGTTGCGCCGCCAGAGCTGTGGATTCTTCCCCTTGCACTCTTTCATCAGTCACGTGACTGCTTAGGGTGTGTGAAGAACAACAATTAAAAAATAGAAAAAAAAGGACATGGCATAGTCAGTCGAATGGCCGCAGGCTTTCCTCGAGGCACTTTGGAATTTTTTTTTCTTTACATGAGGGTCAGTTTTCCCAATCTGCCAAAATTTTAAAGCTTGAGAATTGGTCCCACAAAACCCCATGTCGGGGTGGCTGTGAAAGACTTTCTTCACAGCCACCTTGACATGGGATTCGAAGCACCAACTAGTTCCCAGAAGCAGCCCATCTGGAAGGAAAACAGCTAGCTATTGCTGCCTGGGCAGAAAGAGTTGCAGCGCACGTGGAGCCACGCTGAAGATCGTGCTGTTCTGTGTGAGTGAAGTTAACTCCTCCTCCGTGAAGCCTCTAAGGCTTTTTGCCTTGCTAAAATGCGTACGTCGGTAAGGTCGTCAGTTTAGAGCGCCTCGAGGATTGGAAAGCTCTAAAAGGTAACCTCAACTTACCAAAGTGGAGTAATTTATATGACAAGCGAGTAATAAAATTCTGCGGCAAGTAAATCTGGTATATAGTTTACTCCGATAGAGGTTAAGACCACACGTAATTTCAAGTACTTTATTTTTCAGATACTTTTTTTTCTCGAGAACCGGCATCATCACTTTACTTATGATTCATTGAGCATGCTTCATAAACACTTCCGTTTATTATAAATCGTGGCGTGTACTGTGATACCATGCTGCTAAATTCTGCATCTGATCTGTCAGTTCTATTTTCCCCACTGTACTGAAAGCTAGCCACCTTTGGCTATTGGTTCAGGCGTCTGTGTGTTCATGATTATGTAAGGAAAGAAATGAAGCACTTTCGAGCAAAACAAAACGAAGGAAGTTGACTCGTTGATGGTTTGACTGACGCAGCGTCTGCTTTTGGGTCGTCGCCTGGAGCACGTCCGTCCAGTGACGCTGGGAGCCAATAGCTTCCTTCCGGGTCCCAGGCGCCACCGCTGGCACACGCAAGAGGTGGAACAAAAAAGCGGGAAGCCATGGCATTCCATCGATGACGTGACAATGCCAGTTCCCGAAATGAGTACAGAATCGAGCACGGGCGATACGTACGTTAATTTGCGACCGGGTGAAATCGCCACCTTTTTGGCAAAGTTGGTTGTCAAGTGAGCGTGTCAACGTTGAACAATTAGCACGGTTGGACAATGTTGCCACTTGCTCACTTTTTAATTAGCACTTTATTTGATTTCATTTTATTTACCATCAAGGCCATATGGCATTAGAGAGGGGAGTGGTTACAAGTAGATGAGAAATAAAAATACAGCGTGACAATAAGTCAGTCAACAAACAAAAATTCTTCATTATACAATATTAGTTGCATAAGGGCCTTGACTTCAATACAATATGAATATAATACATAATAGTACATACCATAATGCATTGTACACTTACTAATTATAAAAAATCAGGTAATGCTTGATGTAAAAGATGGTTATTAGCAATAGCTACTATGTCCTCAGGTCGATGGTTCTAATCTGCTGACGTAGGGGGTTTGAACGATCGATAAAAACACTGGGAGTTGTACAACGCAATGCCAACCTTATGATGGTGGTCAATACGATAGGATATGCACTGAAGATTGACGATTAGTTGGTCATAAAGGGTTAATGATGGAAGAATTTGTGAAATGTGGCCAAGTGGGATATTTTACGAAGGGATGCAAGTGACGGGAGACCTATGTTGGATTTCACCGAAGTTATACTGTCAATGCAATTATAGTTGGATAGTATTAAACGGGTGGAGTTATTCTGTACAAGTTCTAGTGAAGCGATCAAGTTATCGTGGTAAGGATCCCGCACACAAGAGGCATACAGTATTCGAGTTTGGATCTCACTAATGTTTTATATAAGATCAGTTTTAGTGCTGATAGTGCTTTTGAAAAGTTACAACCTATGTAGCCTAACATGCGATTGGCATTATTAGTAATGTATTCGATGTGAGCTGCCCAAGATAGGTTCGTCGTGATAAAAACACCCAAGTATTTATATGAGTTGACCGGATCGAGTGGGACGTTGTTAAAGTAGTATGTTAGCGGGGTATTGGGTGATCTTGTTACGCGTATTGCCTTATATTCGCCAATGTTTAAGTTCATTCACCATGTGATGCACCAAGCTGCTACGGTGGATCAGATTGAAGGAATGAAATGTTGTTATCACTGGTCATTTCATACAAAATGATGCAATCATCTGCAAAAAGATGAATGTTAGAAGACGTAGAAGACGTGAGGTCGTTAATATAAGTAAGAAACAGAAGCGGGCCAAGGGCGGATTCTTGCGGTACGCCTGAGTGGACCACTGCAGATGACGAATCGTGATAGTTAACAATAACGTATTGAATTCTGTTACATAAAAAACATGCAATCTACTTGAGCAAATGATTTTCAACGTTTATTAGGCTGAATTTGGGTAGTAGTAGTTGGTGACAGACTTTGTTGAAAGCGTTCCTAAAGTCTAAGCAAATGCAGTCGGTGCATAATGAATAATCCAAGATATGATGATGCAGTTTGTCAGTGGATTATATGAGCTGTGTCTCGCATAAAAAATGTTTGCGAAAGCCATGTTGTGCAGGTGTAAAAAAAAAGTTGGTTTCAAGAAAGTTAATGACGTTGCTGAAATTACATGTTCTAATAGCTTACAGGAAGTGCTTGTTACAGAAATAGGGCAATAATTATTTGGAAAGTGTTTATTACCCGACTTAGCAGCGTGCTTGATTGGGCTGGTTGGTCAGTGCTGCGTATGTGTATTCTTCTCGTTTCGCCTTTAGCGCGGTTTTATCCTTCGTCAACTTAAATAGCGAAGCGAAAAGTGTTTTTATGCATCCTGGTAGCACGTAGTGCGCTTTCCTCTCAGAAGACAATATTCTTGACAATGCAATTCTGAGATGAATGTAATGCCCTTATGTGATGCAAGGACATCCTTTTTTTTTTTCATTCAATTGTGATTGGTCATTACATGAGGTGCCGTGTTACTTCGCGCTTGCAGTTCTGGTTGAAACACTGCAAGGAAATATACAAACAACATAGTGCTAGCATCGCCGTGCAAAATCAAAACCTGAAACTGTACAAACCGCATGTAAGAAAACGCAAATCAGCAGCATATAAACGATGTTGTGCAATTAGGAATAGCAATAAGAATGTCAAAATTAGGCACCGAGTGGCTGTAACTTTTCTTCGAAACTGGGAAGTGAATTTGTATCGTAAATATTTCAGAGCTCAGTTTTCTCAACTCTTGACACAAAGTCTAACAACGTATGGGTGGGGTGCATGAGCGTGTGCAGGGCTCCCCTTTAGGGGTGGCAAAGGTTCGTCGTAGCCCCCCCCTTTCTATCATGTCAATGCATGAGGCTGACTTTGCACCCCCCCCTGCCACCCCCCCCCCCCATGTACATGCCTATGGGTGGGACGACCGACGTGACACTGTGCCTGGAGGCCGCAAGCAGAGCCAGGGATTAATGTTGAACATACCTTTATACAGTTCATAAACGTTAATCATTAAGTGGAAGCTTCAAGGAATGAAAGAAGGGTAATAGATAGAGGGTCTAGTTTTCCACAACATAATGAATCAAACAGACAATCAAGCATTGAAAAACATAGCAGACATTATTTGTAGTTGTTACCTTAACAGTATAGTGACGTAAACTGAAAGTAATTAAAGGGGTAGAAAAAGCTACTTCAAATCATCCATGCATGACAAAAACAGAAAACGTTGGTTTGTTTACTTCTTTCGAGAAATGGGAGTATATTATTTTATGAATTCAGACAGTGCTTTCTAAAGCGGCCCGTTTTGAACTCTCCCTTGTCTGTGTGGCGCAAGTCGTGTAACCTAATAGCATTTCAGTGTTTGTCGGCCATGTACACTTAAGAGATTATGTGTTCATATCTTATTGTGCTATTTACGATTGACTGCCATTGTTTTCTCTTGGGAGAACAAGCCTGTCAGCAGCCTGACGTACCAGTATACATAATTAGTACACCTAATTGATAAGCATCCCACAAAAATGCATTTCGCCACGACCGTAGAATGCCATACGACGTTCAAGGCAGCGATTGGTTCTGCGCCACTTACGCTCTTAAGAGACAGAACATCTCCTGGCAACCTACTTGGCTTAGCCTCCCTCACCCTTTCGATAAATAAAAGTTGTCACTCACTCCAGCACAGAAAGCAATAACTCTGATGGATGAGACGAGTATAGAGAAAGTGAAAAGGCAAAAAAAAATAGAAAAAAAAACAGACGAAGATAGAGAAGTTATTGGGAAAAATTCCTACGCGAGGCGAGATTTAAACCCGTGTACTAAGGATCCACCTGAAGACGAGCATTTTAACCAGTTGACTATCCAGGCCCGCTAGCAAAGCATAGCACAGCCATGTACAGTACAGTACAGTACGAGTGTAGGAAAGGGAAGTGAGCAGGAGGAGGACATATGTGAGGGCGAGGATGAGCTAATGGAGGAGGAGAGTGTAGAGCATGCCAGGGAAGGAAAAAAATAGAACGAAAGGCAGAAAGAGATAGAAAGCTAGAAATACAGAGAAAGAAAGGGAAGATAGAGAAAGAAAGTTGGAAAGATTGAGAAAGAGAAACAAATAAATAGTGATTGGAGATACATACACAAAACCAGAGTGAACAGAGAAAAAGAACGAGAGGCAGAATGAAAGAGACAATTAGCAAAACTGAGCAAAGCAGTGACAGCCAGGACTACTTAGGTGCCCATCAGCTCCACTCTATCTTTAGCATTGCGCCTCCAGCACAAGCTGCACAAATTTTTTTCTTGTAGTGCTGCCACGGAAGGGCACTAAAAAGTGGTTTTGCAGAGTTCTGTTGAAAGCCCTCTGACACCATGGATGTGCTCATTTTGTAGGTGGTACATCGGTGGGCATGTGTCGCAAACATCTGTGCACTTGCACAGCGCGCCGACTCCCTATGTGCTTTTCTTCCTTGCTTCGACTACGGGAGTTCCCCTACACTTCAGCCTCTGCTGATAGTTGCTGCGACAGTTGGCGCAAGTCAGTTCTTCTGTAAGAGGTCACGTGCTTTCCGTACACGGATTTTGCGGGTGTCAGCTGCATGCACGCTTTTGCCAGCCTAGCCAAAAACCATATTGCATTTCAATTAAGCATACCAGGACACAATCCTTAAATAAAAACTAATCAGTCCCTCAACAAAGGTGCGGGAACTAGAGAATGACGTGAGTGCCTTTTTTGTAATTTCATGAATGTTATATTGAACAGCTGGAAAGTTCGAAGCTCTCAGTGGTGACAATTAAGAACAGAGTACTGGAATATATCTGAACATGCAATACTACACCTGAACTTACTTAGTGCTAATTCTGCAGATGGTTCCACTTTTAGGAGTAAAAAGGAGACAAAAATCAGTAGGTTGGTAATGACCCTGCATACACTCCAATGCAAGAAGCTTGGCGAGTGATGCCCTGTAATCCTGCCAGTTGAGAAATGTCAACTTTCTAATTTAGTTATTTACACATTTTATGGAAAAGTGCTTGGATGATGCAGTCTGGGTTACCACACTCATCTTGGAAAATCGGCAAGCATAGGTACTATTAGAGTTATTCAATCTTTTAGTCTGCCGTTATTTATCAGTTTTTGTTGCTCTTTTACAGCACAAACATGTAATGTCGGAAGAAAAATTAGGTGATGTGCCAATCAAGCGAATGAGAGAATGCTGTACAACACTTTAGACAATGTTGATTGTCGAGCTGATTGAGATAACATCACGACACCAAATGTTTGTGCAACAAAATCAGACGTCAATGCCATGTCACGATTGTTGCCTTGCCGCTGGCATTGTCAGAGCAGCGTTCTTGCTAAGCCCTGCTTTGGACAGTAAATGACTTGGGTCTGTTTCTTCTCCTTCTTACAATGTCTCTTACCAGAAGACTCTTGTGCTTTTTCTCTGCAAAATGTGGTGCATATGAAAGCAGGCAAAGGAAGGGTGCTACAGCATTCAGTATTTTATTGAGCTCTGTTCTGTACAATAATCAAATACTACCTATAACATCAATCACACGTATTTCGTGTAGAACTTCCTGTCGTACTTGCTGATCCACCGAGCAGAGTCGTGCATCTTGTAGTCTATGACTCGCTCAATGCTAAATGGATTGATGTTCCTCCTCTCCAGCTCTTCCTCTTCAAGCTTAATTTCTTCGAGCAGTTCGTTGGTGATTGGCATAGCATCCACAGGAAGCTTGTGACACACCTTAAAACAAATGTGCATAAGACTAAACAGGTACAAGAAAGTAATCAATACTGCTTTGATGCTTTTTTTTTTTGCACTTTATCACTTCTCGGGCTAATCTGCTGTGACAACTAGTATGCGAGATGAACATATCGTTTTCACTTAACTTCAGGCACTTTCAGTGATGTGCTGTGGTGTACCCAATAAAAATATATTGCACTAGATCTTAAGGCTGGCAAAGAAAAGCTTAGACTTACAGCTAGCTCATAAGCAAAACGCTATTGCATTTAAATTACAGATGGGTGCCTTAAAAATAGATCAGAAAAGGGGTTGTTCATGACAAACTTGAAAAATAGTGGCCCCTGCTGCTCGAAAGTACCTCTTGACTCGAAACCGGCAGCATATAGGCATGTTCCCCAAAAACAGTTGTGGTCAGCGACTGTCTAAGGTCTTACGAAAATTTTCATTGGTGATTTATGAAGCATAAACTGTATTAAACCCTTGGCCCACAAAGCCTGCTTGGCTGCTACCATCGACAGAAAAACTAGACATAACAGCCATGCAGTTTAGCTAGTATTACTTGAATTATTAATACTAATTATAACCAATTGAGGCAGAGCAATATTCTGTTGCAGTTATAACAAACTAAATGTAACAAAACAATGAAAGAAAGCTTAACAGAACGCACTTACCTGCTCTAAAAGTGGCTTTACTTCCTCGAACTCCACATAGCCACCCATCTCGATGATGATGCGCCCCGCTTTGATGGGTGTCACATAGTGATCTATGGCACCTTTTCCTTTGCCCATTCTTTTTCCCTGACCCTAAAGAAGAAGACAGAGCTCACAACCAGTGAAACTAACAGTAGGTACTGTATTTACTCGCATAATCCTCGCACTTTTTTGGGCGGAAAACCGATGCAAAGTTGGGGAGGTGTGAGAATTACGCGGGGGAAAACTTTTTATGAAAACAGTACAGAGCGAAAAAGAAAACGAAGTGGCCGCAAGTCAGGATTCTCACGCCAGAACAATAAAAGCACAGGTTCAACACAAGGCAAGATTCATTTGAGACACAAAAGGCACAATCAAATAGTCGAGAATTAGAATACCGTGCTTAAAGCTTGTGGGAGTTGCGGTAGCGTTCGTCGCTCAACAGCAAAAGGTAAGCGAAGGACGTCAGTATTGGGCTGATGGCCAATTAACAGAATCGTCCGCAGTTACCTTCTGAAGAAATAAAGTTTACCATCAATCTCAGTCTTAGACACACAGAAGGCCCAACACGTCTTGGTGGCTTTCAGCTGCCGTCACCAGTAGCGAACACAAAACTCGTCTACTCCAAAAGGCCTACCGGCGGCCCTGATGCCGTTGTTTAGTGCATGATCAATCACTTTCAAATTGAAAACAGCTGTGTAGTCCGTATTGTTCCATAACGTAACAAGATTACTGACACAACATACAAATCACGCCGCAACGCACACTTGCCACTTGAGCTTGGATTGGATTGAATTTCGGTGCAATAGCAGTACACTCTACGCTTAGCAGATGGCGCCAGACGGCACACGCTATCAGCATCAGTGGCTGGAACGAGCAGACGACATTATTGTGACAAATTTCCGGGGTGCAATAATTACTCGAGGGAAAAAAAAGAAATCGTATTTTTGTTGGGCGATGTCGGGGGATGCGAGAATAAGGCGAGTGCGAGGATCGCGCGAGTAAATACGGTATAGATAGACGATTCAATATAAGCATATACGCTTGGACATAATAAAGACGAATAACATGAATAAGTTACCAAATTTACTAGCATACGTATAATGTGTGTCCTTGATAACAACACGTAGTGAACATACACTTACCGTACACCGAGACATAAGGAAGCTGTTTTGTAGTCAAAATTAAGTTGAACTGCACCTGTACTTCTCAACTGGCCACATGAGCAGCAAAAGCTAAGATCTAACGCTACACATGTGAACAGCCAAGCTCAGCGGGCAAGAGAAAATTTAATGCAGTGGGCATTCTCAAATATTCCTCATTTCAACTCAAATCATGATTTGGTTCATAGTGCTTAGTTGGTAAATTTTGTTTCTTGAAATATGTAACTACGACGGCACTTGAGAGGTTACTGATGATTTGGGAATGAGTGTAGTTTAAACTGACAACTCCCAAGTTCTCATCATAGGCCACTAGAAACAGTGATAAACTCTACTTTCAGTTCAGCTACAGTAAAAAACTTCAAAGTAGCCAATCAGTTGTTGAAGAGAAAACAAATCAAATTTTATTTCCCTTACTAAAAGAATATACCTATCCTAAACATGCCCAAGCTGAAAAGCTGACAGAAGAAAGCATGTAAATCGACAAGAAATTATCCAGAAAATTCACTACTATGGTGAAATTTTAAGCAAGCACTTCTCTCCCTACTTCCCGAGATTGCAAATATGCGGCCTTTTCCACTCTCTCCCCACTTTCACCGTTTCATTCACTGTTTTTATCTGTCGGACGATAGCGAACAAAAACGGTGAATGCATTTCATTCAATAAGCATGTCATTAGAAGCGCGGGTGTGCATTCTTTATTAAGGGCTCTTTGGCTGCTATGTTGGGTGCAAATAAGAATTAGTAAAAAAAAAAAAACATTCATTGCGGCATGCAGACAGACAGCAGATGCACAGAAAGGAGCAACACCTTTTTGGTAATAGGCTTCCATGGCGGGTCAATCCTCCACACGGCAAACATCCTAGAAACGTCGAGCTTCTTGTTTATGTTTAGGCGAATCATATCGATGTGACCTGGACGGAGGAAGGCACCCGACAAGGCCTGGAAATCACAAAACAATAAGCACTGCTTAAAGCCCTGTTGAGCGCTGTTTAAAAAAATTCTGCATGGTGAAAGAAAACCCTGTAGCTCTATGCATGCTTTCACATTCTGGGTCAAATTACTCATTTTCAATACCTGCAGACACTCTACTGCATGTTTGTGCAAGGAAACAGGGTGGCCTTGTCGCAACATTTTTTTTTTTAGCCTAAATTATGCTTTTGTTACGTACGTCCGGTGTTGTCATTGGTCGCACGAGACATGCCAGGGGCACGGCAGTCTAAAAAGTGTAGACAGTCTGGAATGGTTAAAAGCTTGTTCATTCCTACTCCGAGGTTGCAGCCGAACTGCCGGGCAAATGGTCGGTGGCTCGTTTGTAACGAGCGGGGCACAAAAGAGGAGTTGACGTCCATAGATACGGGGTACAGCTTCACTCAAGACGTTCTGGGGCTTGCTCGGGAACAAAGGTGCGCTTGGGATACAACAACTTTGCAAGACCACAAAAAGCTGATAAATGTCGACATATTGAATGTTGTAGAGAATTTCGCACATAAACTTTGTTTCATAGCACTCAAATCTGCCCAGTGTAAGGATACTGACACGTGGCTCAATAATAATGTGAATTCTGCATAACCAAGTAGCATAGTTTACACACTGCACTCTGATTTTTTCTCTTTTTGTTGTACTGGTTCTGAAACTGTGGGTGCGATGCAATGGCAATAACCTTGCTATGCCACTCGGTGTCGGAGAACACAGGAAGACGTGCCTAGAATGTCAGAAAGATACTGCATGGAATGGCAAGCAATGTGGTTTCGAACTCTGGTATAGGGTCCTGAATTGTCTTTTAGCAAGGTTCTTCAACAATAGCTTTGGAAAGCAAAAACAAACACACAAAAGCTCAGCATAAAGATTGCAGAAGTGTCAGTTTGAGCACACCCAGAAGAGACATAAAAAGTTGGTAAAATCTTTAGGCTAGATTGTGTAAAGTGGACTGATAACACGCACTAGCCTGCAGCTTGCTCAACACGATTCTACTGCTTGCCGAAGTTTTGCTCCGCATAGTGCTGCTATGTCTGTCCCCATATGAATGCTACAATCACGACGCATGAAAAACTGTTTAGTTCAGACAACCCAGTAACACTTGCAGTTCATAAACATGCAATAGTTATTCTCTTTATTGTTGCCAAACTACAAACTGAAGCTATAGACTAAAGAAAATTCTGACCATAAATATATAATATGTTCCATGGCAACTAAATTTTAAAATTTTTTTTTATTGAAATCCAAACAATTTCGGCTTAAGTTTATAAATAAGGAACAAATAATATTTCTGTTCTCAAGTATTTGGATAGCAGGTTAAGTACAACATGAATTACAACTAACAGACAACAGAGCCAAGGAAAGCATAGGGGGTGTTATTTGTAGGAATTATGATGTAAATGTGAAGAAAGTGAAGTGGACGAAAACACAAATTGCCGCTGATCCAGCATGCCACCTTCGAGCAATGCGCCAGATGCTCTACTACCCAAGCTACAATGACGTTCATCGTCCAATGCTCTTTATGCGTTGGACATATCTGCATTTAGGCGTGGGAGCCTTAGCGCCGCTAGTAGCCACGAAGCCGAGTGTGGAAAACTCCTCTCTTACCTGCTGGCGTCACAAATCGAGTGATCTTTTTATGAGCTGACAGCTTACCAATGACCCCTCGCATACTGCCTCTAGGCAGCTCTCATTGATGGATAGAAATTTTCAGCATGAAACTTTTGCTGTTGGTAGAGCCCCAACGTAGCTTATGCTGATTCTCTCTCTTCCAAACCTACGCATATACTTACGAGTGTGCCGCACTCACAATTATGCCGTACTGGTTGTATAGCAGGCGGTTGTGCACAAGCTCAGCCCCACGAATGGTGGCCAGGTCCTTGAACATTTTCGGAGGCCGTACGCCAAATGGGTACGTTGGCACCTTTTCAAGGTTGCGTAGCTTTCTCTCCTCCGGGAATTCCACCCCTGAGAACAAAGTGGCAGTGGAAGCAAAGTCAAGTGTAAGGCCTAACGCATGGGTGGCTCTTTTTAAGTGTGCTGCGTTGATTAACCCATTGATACCTTTTTCACATCTTAAAGCGACCCTGCAACGCTTCTTGAGCATGGTGAAAAAACGTTGCTGGTCGGTAGTTAAGGTTCGGGGAACAAACGAGCGAAATATTACAGCGCAGCATGCGGCCTGAAATTCCAATTAACTCTCATAGACAGCTAGAAATTGTTCCTTCTTCTCTCAACAAATGATGCTATATATCTAAACGACCACGCCATATGCCCAAATTTATGGCTATTGGCTGATTTGAGCATTGCTGGCTTTATAGTTACCATAGCCACCACAAGATGCTGCCCCGTGCCTGTGCCTGTCCCGAACGTCACAGTGAAAGTAAGCCACACTTTGGAAAAAAGGAAGAAAAGAAAAAGTGTTCAAGCTCATGACGTAACTTTTTTCCCTATGCCATCCCTTCCTGCTTAGCTTCCAGCGTGCTCATCGGGACGAGAGAAAAGAGAAAGCAATTATAGCATGCGACAAATCTTTGTAACTCTGCTCATACTTGCTCTAAACACTTTAGCGGCAGTCTGTTCTTGAGGCAATGAACTCCTATAATAAAGTCATTAGATGAGTACTTGAAAAGATGCTGCAGAGCCTCTTTAAAGACAAACACAGGATGGCAGAGCATGCTTATTTATTATTTAAATGTATATATAGAACCATACATTACTGTCAGCGCCACCACAAAGATCATTCAGCCAAGGTGACCACACGATGTCCAATATCAACATCAACATGAACAATTAGTGTGGTTTTTAGTTTTGCCTACACTCACGGTGCAAACATGTGCGGTGAAGGGAAAGGGAGGGGGGCTACAACATATTGTGCTTCACTTGATTGGTTGAGCTGCAGCCAATCTGGCAAGAATGCCTGTTGTTGGCGTCTCCTTCTAAAAAGTGCGCTTGACTTCCCACCTTGATGAATTTGCCCTTAGGCCGCGTTTACACTGAGCATTCCAGCCGCCGAAAGTGCTCCGAATCCGGTTCGGCGGCGGCGAGATCCGCCGAAAGGGCCCTCTCCGCGCCGATCACTCTCGGACCGATTTTTGCGGCGTCTGCCGCCGAATCGGTCACCGCGGACCAATAGGAGCGCTAGTCAAGGAAATTTGAAAAATGGCGGCCAAGCCCTACTCACTTGTTATGCCGCAGTGCACGTAACTGAATGTTGAAACCAATGGGAGTTTAACCTACTCTGTGCCTACTTCGCCTCCGTATTTCGTGAAAGAGGTGACCGAGCTTGCTGTTGGCGTGACCGAGCTTGTTGCGGTCTTGCAGAGCAAAACGAACCCACCAACACTGCTGGCGTCGGTGGTTTTTCTGCTCTTCGTGCATCACAAGACAGCCACTTGCCAGCAAAGTAAGCAGTACTGTCTTTTCTTGCTTCTTGCGTACGACAATCGTCGAAGTATACACCACCGGATAGCGTAGTGGCGTTTGCGAGCCGTGACAACAACCGGGTGACAGCGCATCCATACCGCGTTCGCCCCGTAGTAGATGGCATATTCCGCGGCGCGGGGTGCGTCCAGTGCGAATGACGCTGCGTTTCAGCGGCAGGGGAATTTCGGTCGTTGTAGAAAGCGAATGTTTCAGTGTGAACTAGGCATTACTGTCTGCGTCCATGTTCTTGCACAAAAAATTGAGCACTTATTCTAGGCAATGTATGAACAAACTGCTAATGTGTAGTGCACCAGAATGCTGTCTGTATACACAATGTATGCACAATGTTGATGTGCAAAATCTTTTTTTTTTTGTCTTCCTGCATATATTTCTATGTCCGTGGTTGAGGTTATTCACTCAAGAATATGCAGTGGTATTTTCACAAACCTTACAGCAGGGGGGGCATGGTTTCAACTTTATTTTTATTTTATTAAACACATTTTCAACATACGTCCAACTTTTACCAAGTGAGATTCACATGTACGCTACCTTCGAACGTTGGAGGCACTTTCCATAGCTTCAAGCCTGCACAGGTGACCACTTGTGGAACCCGGGCTTCAGGAAGCGAAAAAGGAAAGTTTGAGATGTGAAATTCGCACACAAAAAAAGAGGTGATTATCCAGAGCTTCAAATCGGCCTAGTGTTCATTTCAGTACCCGATGAATAAATTGACAAGGCAACAACCACCCCAAAGTCTGGCAACTGACTTATGCAATGCCGAACAGAACCTTGCCCCCTTTAATTGCACAGCAGCGCACGCAGCAAGAGAACGCGCCCCGACTTCTGGAACACTCGTTTTATGTTCATTTTAATAATTAAAACGGCCAACGTAGCTCACGCACTTGCAAAATGCATCACGGACGACACCAAACCCTCACAAAGAAGCCACAACTACAGAAGTAAATTTATTCACTAAATTTAGTGGCAATCTGGCAACAACCACCCCAAAGTCTGGCAACTGACTTATGCAACGCCAAACAGAACCTTGCCATGGACAAAGGTCTAGACGAGCTTTGTCGTCAGTGTGTGCTCTGTTTCTCGTGTAGTTTTAATTTTTTTTTACCCCCGTTGTTACGCGGCCATTTTCGATCGCGATCGAGCGATTACGATTGGCTTTTTCGAACGTCATGTACAAACGAGCCAATAGCGACCGAGAAATTCGATCCCGATCACAGTCGAACTCAACGTCCGAACACATTATGACACCTTACTCGAAACTGAGTGATACATATAACACCGCTAATATGCGTGCAACAAACAACGGAAATTTCGCGTTTCTATAGGCTACTCTACAAGCACACTCCCAATGTCGTCAAACATTGCAGTAGAGGACTCCAGAGATGCATATATCGTGATCGGCAAGGTATCCGGAACGAACACTTCCTACATGATTTACTCGTCGCGCTAGTGGTATAATGCCACAAGAACTAAAGGAAAACGGAGCGCACTTACTCTTACAGCTCACGAGTTGTGCGGTTTTTGACGCGAACGCGAGCCTGGTCGACATGGGGGCCGCCATGTTTTTTACTGCAGTTCCGCAGTCACTTGGCGTTGCTTGGACAAGCAAAACCATCAAAAACTAATTATATATACAAACTATAACTAAATAATAATTACTATAAAAATAAACAAAAATGTCACGCCTTATGCGTGACCTTTATCTTGTCCAGTCGGCTTTATTCGCGTTTTAAAAAAACGTTATTATCATCATCACCGTTGAGAGTGCGTGATGTGTTTTTGGTTTTTGTGTTATAGTTGTTTCATTGCGCAATGGCGCAGTTTTTCTCGCTGAATTTGCGCTCGCGTCGCAATACTCGCGCAAGCACAATTGTTTGTTGCTGCAGCAACCGGGAGCGGCGCACTGCATTGTGAGACAGCTATTTCTTTAAATTTGTTGTTGTCAGGCGCAAAGCCACGCAACAACTTCCGAGGGGAGTGCGGAAAGTAACACGCATTTGTCTTTAGCGTGTGCTCTGTCTCATTCATTGCGAAAAAAAAAAAAAAAAAACACTCGCATGTGCTGCTCACCGTCGCCGCTGTTGTTTCAGCGGGGCGCGAACAGCCCCGAGCGTCCGTGAAAAAGGCGTTGTTTCCCTGCAGCGTCGTTGCTTTTGCCGCACGCAAATTCTGTCTGCGGACGTTTGTGGAACCGTCGAACCGATGAGGCGCAGGTATGCCGTCCGAACCACGCTGTCAGCCTAGCGCGACCAATTCCCGCAGCGCGGCCTACGAAGAATATCTGCGCAAGCTGAAAACCTGGGAGACCAGCGTCAAGATGAAAGACGCCCAACTTCGCGCCCTGAAGTCCAAGCTCCAGCCAGCCACGGTAATGTGGCATTCCTGCATCCATTGCGTGTGCCAGTCGGTGTGGTTTTGTTTTGTGCCGCCGCGTACCACGCGACAGCGTGCTTTGCCCGGGCACGCTGTCTGTGCGACTGTTATTTCCGCGGCCCGTCACGTGAATTAGCGGCCTCTATAACGGGCCCTCAAGATCTCACTGACATAATTGCAACCTGGCACTTGCGCACTGATGCAGCTTGTTTGTTTTCTGAATTTTAATTCTTTCCGAATCCATTCTTCGAGCAAATTGTGAGCTGTAGAGAACGGCTTAGGTGTGCTGCCCACGTGCGAACTCTTTGTTCATTGTTATTGCGGCTTCCATAAAGTGACGTGCCGCGCATCTGATAACCTAGTAGTAGGTGGTGAATTTTACCTTCTACCCGTTCCTACCTTCTAAAATTTTTTTTCCTTCTTATTTGGAATTTCATTTATGGTCACAAGTGCGAATGGTACACCAAGCCCAATGTGATGTGGTCTTTCTCTCATTGTTTTGTGCCTTGACGAAAATCTGACAGGTGGTCGGAATCGCTAGAGCCTTCCACTATGGTATTCCTCATAGTCGTATCTTAATTTTGGGATTAAAAATCCCAACAATGGTTATAATTTTGTGCTTTAACAGTGACCCAAACATTCTGCCTATGTTATGCCATGGAAGTCAGGGTAGTGTATGGCAAGAAAAGAATATAGTCAAGTAGCAGTGACCCAAACATTCTGCCTATGTTGTCTCAGAGAAGTCGGGGCAGTGTATGGCAAGAAAAGAATATAGTCCAGTAAAATACCACAGCCTGTGTAGACACATTACACCGTTAAAAAAATGTTCTAATGGTGTTTGCAAGGTATATTTGCTGCCTGATGGTGGCAAGAGTGCAGGGCGGCTTGATGTTTATGCACCCAAAAGCAGCTGGTAAGCCATGTATGTTTTGTGCAACTACACCTGTGTTAACATGCAATAACTAAATTGATACTAAAAGTGTCAGCTATTTTTGTTGAAAGAGTGTAAACACCGAAATGGTATTGTAAACTGACTGCAGCATGAGCTTAGCGTGCTTGCAAGAAATACAGTGATGAATATTGACAGTTATCGCGTTAGGGTCAAACTCTCGTTTGAATATCCATTTGATGTTCGGTGGCACTTGTATCACGTGTTTATCCAAGCGAGAATACTTTCAAATGTTCTCTTTCTCTCAGGCACTTGAGTGAAATACACTGCTGCTACTTTTTCACGAGGCGAATAGTTGAGTTCGCATTGCTGTAAACTTGATGGGCATGTATTACTTAACTATTGTTTTCTATAGCGGCGGCTGCATTTCCGATGGAGGCGGAAATGTAGGCCCGTGTACTCAGATTTGGGTGCACGTTAAAGAACCCCAGGTGGTCAAAATTTCCGGAGCCCTCCACTGCGGCGCCTCTCCTAATCATATGATGGTTTTGGGACGTTAAACCCCACAAATCTATTGTTTTCTATATTATTTTATTTTCTACATTTGAGTTTTTCTTGTTTTCGCTGTGCTATCTTGTTTGGTATGCACACTTGGTACAAAAGTCCTTGCATTGGGAAATTGTCTGCTAGCTTGTTGCTGTTGGATGTGTTCATTGAAACACACGTGTTCTTTTTTATCCAGGAGCCCACGCCCGTGAAGAGACTCGCGTCATCGGAAAATGAAAATACGCCGTGTCCTGAGGATGAAGGGTTGAGAGGTTCAGAGTCCACGGTTGCATTAGAAACTGTGATAAATGTATGTACATAAACATGCCACCCTATGTCAGTATTACCAACAGTGTCCTTTGCTTGTGTTTACTTCTTTATTCCTAGGATGAAAGCACGTCAGAAACCAGTGGGAGCGAAGACGAGCAGTTGCAGGCTGAATGGAAGCGGCAGCGTGCTCTTATTGAAAAGGAAAAGGTCAGTGTCCGACGCATTTACATTTCACATGTCTTGAAGCGCATCCAGGTGGCTCATACCTTTGTTGCAGGCGGCTAATACCTCTTTACATATTGTGTTTGTACCTAATTAGATGACATTTAAGCAATGAAAAGCATGAAGGTCGCTTTACTCGCTGTAGCCGCAGTGCTTCTTATGCCAGTGTTTTGTTGAGTTGCATCAAATCAGACGCTTTAATGTGCTAGCTTTATACCATATAATGTTCCAATTTGTTGTTGTCGCCTTCATTGCTTCTTTCTTGTGTTGAAGCTGTGACTTTTTATACCTAATGTGCCTGTGTTTCTGTATTCGTAGTTGGTTCAAGACAGTGCCAATGTTCCAATGAAGTCATTTCTACAGTTGAGAGAAATTTCCTTCTTGAAATAATGGTTTTAGCATGAGACATCTATGGTTTGCACACCATCAATCACTGTATGAACAGTCGTTTCATAATCATATTGCCTTGCAGTCGGACATTGCCTTCAGGGAGATGCGGGTCGAAAAAACTCATGTTTTCTAAAAAATTACCGATTCTTTTTTTTATCTGTTTCGATAAGATTGGCAATGATGAAAGTACTGCTCCAAAAGAGAAATGCTGCTCCAAAGTGTAATATTTGCTAGTACAACTCCAAACCTGCTCTAAAAGGATGTTGGCAAACTAAAAAGAATGAAGTTGAACCATGGGACCATTGTGTGAGGCTAAGTGAAACCAAAAGGAAGCTGTATACACTGTCATCCTAGTATGCTACTGAGTGGCGTAAATCCAGAAAAATCTCAAGGGGGGACACATATCAGGCCATGGGGTCCAACTCGTATTTTTAATAGGTGTTCTATTTCTATTTACAGGGGAATTATTCATGCTTTCAAATAAAATTTAAAAAAACTGAGCATGGGGTTCGAGCTTGAGCAATTGCATTGTTCTATTCAGTCTTTTTTAAAAAGTTGATTGCTCTGTACTCAACTGTTAACTCTGTAGAGAAGCCGCCGAACACTGAAGTGGGTCAAACTCTCAAGTGTTCTCTAGTGGGTCTACCCAAAAAGGACGCCGCTCGTGCTGAGAGTCCGTGCTTGGCCGTTACTGTCGCCATTGTGTATACTCGCTGTGTGCCTGCTAATAAACGCCATAACAAATTGGTGGAGAGTGCTACGATCCCCTTCGATGCCCTTGGAATTGTGCTCACGTACCCTGCAATCTACCATGTCCCACGACGCCTCTCAGCAAACGCCTCCTCCCATGCCACCCCCTTGTCCCGGTGTCCCCAGGATCCGAGATCCACCCATCTTCACGGGCGCCGATGGCACTGACGTGGAGGACTGGCTCGCCATTTACGAGCGCTTGAGTGTCCCCAACAAATGGGATGAGGACGGCAAGTTGACAAACTTGGTGTTCTACCTTGCGGGTGTTGCAAGCTTGTGGTACAACAACCACGTGTCCGATTTCGCAACCTGGTCCGATTTCAAGACCGCTATCACCAACGTTTTTTGCCGCCCTGCCGTTCGTAAACTGCAAGCTGAGCAGCGCTTATGCGAACGTGCTCAGCAGGCCGGTGAATCAATCACCAGTTACATAAAAGATGTCCTGGACCTGTGCAAGGAATCCAACGACAGCATGTCCGGATCAGGCAAGATCCGAAAACGTCATGAAGGGCATTGACGATGATGCCTTCACAATGCTGCTTGCCAAAAACCCAGGCACAGTAGCTGAGCTCATCACGCTGTGCCAGAGCTACGAGGAGCTCCGCCAGCAGCGTTCGATGACCCTGTCGCTCCACACCACGAGATGCAAGGCTTGCTGGCTTGGAGGCGAGATGTGATCAGGTGGCGCTGCTGGCAGACCTCAAGTCCTTCATACGTGAGGAAATCGCACGCCAGTTCTGCCTCCTTCTCTTTGCCCCCCCACCGGCTGTTCAACAAACTGCAACTACTATTCTTCCACCCATCCGCCGAGCGATTGAGCAGGAAATAGCGGAGGTCATGTCTGCGTACCAACCACAACAACTTCCGGCCCCTGCACCCCCAAGTTACGCCCAAGTGGTCGCCAGGCCGCCTCCAGTCGTTCAAGCGCCAGCACCACTGACTTACGCCGAAGCTGCCCCACGACCTCCGTCCTTTGCAGCGGGTATGCCGGCTGCGTATGTTGGCGCAACCCCTCAGCCTCATTTTCAGCCCACCATGCAGCCTTTCGAGCCACCGTTCCGGGCTAGACCCACCCCAGCGAACCGATGGCACACACCCGACAACCGGCCCATCTGCTTTGCTTGCGGTTACGCCGGTCACGTAGCCCGTTATTGCTCTCGAGTACAGCCGGCTCCCATTTCTTCTCCTGTTGCTGGCCACCTTCGACATCCGTATAACGACGAACTGCCGTCTGTGCCAGTGTCTCGCCCAGGTCAGTCTCCTCAAAGGTCGCCGTCACCACGACGTCGGTCCCTGTCCCCCATGCGGCCAAGTTCGGCTGCTCATGAGCAGGAAAACTAGTCGTCGCAGTCCCAGAGGCAAGGACTGCGATGCTATCGCATTGTGAAAGCCCTCAGAGCCGCCCACCTAATGTCATTGACGGGCTTGTGGACGGTGTTCATGCATCTGCTCTTATTGACACTGGAGCTGCCGTATCAGTTATGAACGAAAACCTTTGCCGCTTGCTTCGAAAAGTGACAACGCCAATTTCTGGGTTGTCCCTTCGTACCGCTAGTATTCATCCTACAGCAGGCTGCACAGCTCGCGTTGTCGTTCAGGACGTTCTGTATGTCGCCCAATTCATCATCATTCCTGCCTGCTCTCACGACGTCATCCTGGGATGGGATTTTCTCTCCCGCAACAACGCCATCATTTATTGTGCCGCCGCCGAAATTGAACTCTCGCCCTTCTCGCATTTGACGCCAGAAGACGGTCCCTCGACACTGAGCAAGATTCTCGTGAAAGACGATACTATAGTGCCTCCAAGCTCAACGACGGGTGTATCAATCTACTGCACTGGTCTCTCCGACACAATTGCACTCGTTTTGCCATCCGACCGTGCTTCCAGAAGGAAAGCGTTGCTAGTGCCTTTCGCGACCGTGCAAATCGCCCAGGGCAACGCTGCTATTTTTGTGACCAACCCATCCCCGTACACTGTTACCTTGGTTCGAGGGGAATGTCTCGGCAGAGTGGAACAAGTCCTGAACATACCCGAAGACTCGCGCTGTCCCGATTCGCGTACCATCAGTGCTGTTTCTACTTCTGATCTATCATCTCCTGATATATTTGGCCCATACATTGATGACAACCTTACGTCAGTACAGCATTCCCAGCTTCTGGACCTGCTGCAAGAATACCGTTCTTCTTTCGATGTCGGGCGAAGTTCTCTCGGTCGCGCGTCCACTGTTACACATCGTATCGACACTGGTGCCCATCCACCATTACGGCAACGTCCATACCGCGTGTCGCCTGCTGAACGCCGGGAAATTAACGAGCAGGTTGACGATATGCTCCGACGCGACGTCATTCGGCCCTCGGACAGTCCATGGGCGTCTCCTGTTGTTCTTGTTGCGAAGAAAGATGGTTCTGTGTGGACTACAGACGGCTCAATAAGATCACTAGCAAGGATGTCTACCCACTGCCGCACATCGACGACGCAATTGACAGCCTTCACGGAGCCCAATTTTTTTCTTCTCTCGATCTGCGCTCGGGGTACTGGCAAGTACCCCTGGCTGATGAAGCTCGACCGAAGACTGCCTTCATCACACCCGACGGCTTGTACGAATTCAACGTCGTGCCGTTTGGTCTGTGTAATGCACCTGTGACATTTGAGCACATGATGGACACCGTTCTGCGCAACTTGAAATGGCACACATGCTTGTGTTACCTCGATGATGTTGTTGTCTTCGCTCCAGATTTCTCCACGCATCTCCAACGTCTAAAAGACGTTTTCGCACGTGTGAGCAATGCCGGCTTGCAACTAAATCTGAAGAAGTGCCGCTTTGCAGCACGCCAACTCACCATCCTAGGGTACGTCGTGTCGAAAGATGGCATTCTTCCTGACCCAGTCAAGCTTTGGGCCGTGGCTGAATTCCCCAAACCTGCGTCCGTCAAAGAACTGCGTAGTTTCGTGGGCCTGTGCTCGTACTTCCGACGCTTCATACGAAACTTCGCCACGATCATATCACCCTTGACGAAGCTCCTTGGAGGTAACGGGCCCCTTAATTCGTGGTCATCCGAGTGCGACGATGCGTTGGCAAAGCTCCGCCATTCGTTGACGTCTCCTCCCATTCTACGCCACTATGACCTACGGCCCCAAAGGAGCTGCACACGGACGCCAGCGGTGTAGGCCTCGGCGCTGTCCTGGCGCAGCGCCAACTCGGATTCTCTGATTATGTCCTGGCATATGCAAGCCTTACGCTCACGAGAGCCGGGACAAACTACACCGCCACTGAAAAAGAGTGCCAGGCGATCGTCTCGGCCTTACAAAGTTTCGACCTTATTTGTATGGTCGCCCTTTCGATGTCGTCACCGACCATCATGCACTATGCTGGCTGTCATCATTGAAGGATCCCTCAGGCCGTCTCGCCCGTTGGGCTCTTCGCTTACAAGACTACGACATCCGCGTGCTCTACTGCAACGGACGCCAGCACGCTGACGCCGACGCCCCCTCGCGCTCCCTTCTGCCTGAAGCTGACGTGCTCTGCTCAGTATCTTCGGTTGCTGCTTCTGCCATTGATGTTGACGTCATTGCTACCGAACAGCGAAAGGATAATTGAATCGCCCCACTGATCGACCTGCTCTCTGATCCATCCGCAATGCCATCCACGCATGCCTTGCGTCGTTGAGCTCACCATTTCGCCATCTGTGACGGCCTCCTACACCGACGCAATTACGACGCCGATGGCCGGCAGTGGCTACTCGTGATACCCCGCAGTCTGCGGTCGGAGATATGTGAATCCTTCCATTCTGATCCGCAATGCGCGCACTCTGAGGTATTCAAAACCTACCATCGCATTCGACAACGCTACTTCTGGCGCGGGATGTACCGCTACGTCCAACAGTTCGTTCGCTCCTGCTCTGCTTGCCAACGCCGCAAACCGTCCGCACACATGTCACCAGCCGGTCTGCAACCGTTACCTTGTCCTGACCGTCCGTTTGGGCGCATAGGTATCGATTTTTATGGACCACTCCCTCTGACGTCCGCTGGCAACCGCTGGGCCATCGTCGCCGTAGATCATTTAACGCGATACGTCGAAACCGCCGCTCTCCCTGCGGCTACTGCGCGTGATGTTGCGTCCTTCCTGCTGCATCGATTTATACTGCGCCACGGACCACCCCAAGAGCTTCTCAGCGATCGAGGCCGTGTCTTCTTGTCGGAAGTCGTCGAAGCCATTCTGACGGAGTGCCATTCTGTCCACCGCAAAACTACTGCTTACCACCCACAGACGAATGGCCTCACCGAACGCTTTAACCGCACCCTCGGCGACATGCTTTCTATGTACGTCGCTGCCAACCACACTAATTGGGATACTATACTGCCTTCGTCACCTACGCCTACAACACCGCCCCTCAGAGCACGACTGGTTTTTCACCTTTCTACTTGCTGTACGGAAGGCACCCGTCGCACACCATCGACACGATACTCCCGTACACGCCGGATCCATCTGAGTGTGCACCTATTTCCGAGACAGCCAGGCTTGCTGAAGAGTGTTGCGAGCTGGCCAAGACATTTACGTACGCATGAGCAAGAGCGGCAGAAGAGTATTCGTGATGGCTCCGCCACATCTGAACCCATGTTCCTTCCTGGTTCCCTTGTATGGCTCTCAATCCCGACCTCTGTAGCTGGCCTTTCTTCCAAACTACTCCCGAAATATGAAGGTCTCTACCGTGTGATCGAGTGCACATCTCCAGTCAACTATCTTGTCGAGCCAATTGAACAATATTCGGACATGCGCCGTCGGGGCGCTGACATAGTCAACGCGGAGCGCCTGAAGGCTTACTATGACCCGCTCGTAGTGACAAGCTGTTAGGTCGCCAGGCGGCTCCCTCTTCGACCCAGGGGTAATTGTAGAGAAGCCACCGAACACTGAAGTGGGTCAAACTCTCAAGTGCTCTCTAGTGGGTCTACCCAAAAAGGACGCCGCTCGTGCTGAGGGTCCGTGCTTGGCCGTTACTGTCGCCATTGTGTATACTCGCTGTGTGCCTGCTAATAAATGCCATAACAACTCAATTATATCACGTGCTAAATCTAAATCTCAAGTAGGACACTTGCAAGGGGTGTCCTCCCCAGCCTGAGCACCAGGAAAGTCCGGACTCTCTTGACCCCCGCACCCCGCCCATGATTTACGCGAATTATACTGCTTGTATATTAGCTACATACCAGCATATGGCATGTTTAATAATAAGGATATTTATTAGATGCTCAAGTGATATTTCAGACCAGGAGTCGTTAGGAACATTCATCCGCTCCGAAAATACCAATAGCAACCCTAAGCTATAGCATTTTTTTCCTGCTCCAAAGACATCTTAAGGACTGCTCCAAAGCACCATTTTTTTCTGCTACAAAATCTGTTCCAAAAAGCAAAATGTCACTTCAGTGACTGGATTACTACCTCTACTGTTATGAACAAATCTGTCGAGACTCAACTGGAAATGCTTTAAATTGCGTCTTAAGAGCACAAGGTTGCTGTTAAAAGGTCAAAAGGGTGCAGTCTTCGAGCTCCTTGCCCTGATAATGCGCTGCCGCTCGCCATTGTCAATCGCATGAGGCGGAGAGCGGAGCCTCACTCTTCAAATAACAACGGTTTTCCATGCTGCTGCAGCGCAAGAAATAATAATATGAAGCACGCCTTTGTTGCATTTTTTTAGCACTGTGACTGGCTTTTAAATTACGTGATACGGAGCGGGGACCGCCATTGGTCGCTACACGCCTGTATGTACTGTGAAGCCTACTTGCAGGGTTCGTGTCTCGTCAAGCAGCGCAACTGAACAACGCTTTTCTCGTGTGTCTATCACCGTTATGGATGAAGAAAGCCGTAGCTCGCGCGATACAAGAAAGCTGTTGTGGCAGCGCGCTCTGTAGGGAAGGGCTACAAGCAACTGATCCAATTTGCGGCAATTCTTGCTTGCAAAAGCAGTGCATCAAAGTCATTCACAGCCATCAGCTAGAAAGTCCGTGATGCGGCAATGGATGCCATCTGTGCCACTCATGTGAGGTCGAGGGATGTACAACAGCACGTAGCCCAAACACGGCCACAATGGCTTCGGCACTGTTGCGTCCCTCGACACTGGACTTAGTTTAGATTTCGAATTCTTGTCGAACTTCTCCCTAGCTTGCAGTCAGCGCGAGGCTCTGCCAGATGGAGCGGAAGATGTGGCAAGCGTTTCGTGGCCTTGTCTGTGAGCGAGATGTCTGTGAGGAGTCAGCTCAAAAAAGTCGTCAAGAACAAGCTTACGGTGCTGGTACATTTTAGTGGCTGTGACCACTACAAGGATTGTTATTTTTAGTTTGTAAATTCAAAAGTTAAAATTAAAACTTGTTTTTCTCAGAACACAAATTTTGCCCCTCCCACCTTTTTTTTCAATGTGCCCCTCCTTTCACCGGTACTTCTGGTGCTCGGCTCTGCATGAAATTTAGCCCAAATATTTTTCAAAAGATGACAAATGCAATTGTCTAGATTAATTTTCAATATTTTTGTTATATAATAAAAAGTTGTATGTAAACCTTCACTAGAGTAGATGAAAAATGAACTTTTTCATGTCTATAACATTTTTCGTATGTGGTTGCTAATTAGTTATTTGCATTCTACACTTTATTTGAAACATTATGAACTATGAATGGTAACAAATTATGGTTGGTATGTGGGGTTTAACGTCCCAGCTACCAACATATATGATTATGAGGCACACCGTAGTAGAGGGTCCCGGAAATTTTTACTACCTGGGGTTCTTTAACATGCACCCAAATCTGGGCACATGGGCCTACAACATTTTCACCTCCATCGGAAATGCAGCCGCCGCAGCCGGGATACAAACCCGAATCCTGCGGGTCATCAGCCGAGTACCTTAGCCACTAGACCATCACGGTGGGGCGGTAACAAATTATGGAAGTTCAGTGATGAAAGGGGGGGAGAAGCATAAGGTTATCACTTTGTCATGTTGCAAAGCTAAAATTATACAACTTACAAAAAAACTAGTTCTACATTTGAAATCAGCATAAAATGTCCTATAAACAGCTTGAGTTTCAAGGTGAATATTAAAAAAACAAGTGTCTTCGAGTTGCATCTCCTCTTAACTATGCAGCACATCTGAAGGAGAGTGGTCATAAGCATGACGATTATGACGATTATGTCATGGAGTGCTTACGAGATGTCAGCATCAACAATGTAACAGGGCCGCTCAGTACGGAATGAATGAAAAATATGAGGAGGAAAATGTTATTGCTTAAGGTAGCATATATACATTACCGTAAGTAAACAAAATTCATTAAATCAAACTGCTGCTCGTATGGAATGGCGTCTAATATGATTGCTTTCGTACTTGAAATCTGTGTGCATCGTTATCTCAGCATAAATGGAACTCGTGTTTAATAAAGCACATTTTGCTGGTCTCATCAGGTTTCATCTACCAGGAATCTGGTGTTGTATGTTCAGCTGAGATTACCAAGTTCTAAGTTCTCAGCCTGCTCTCACTGTCAGCTGCTCTCACTATGATGTATCGCACTACAAAGCACCAATAAAACCGATTGGAACAGGTGTTTATATGTAGCATTCAATGCTGATACAATACCATTCTGAACGAAGACACTTCAGGAATAATTTAAGATTTTTTGAGGTTGAAAACATCAGTAAACTAGTGGCCTTTGTTTCAACCAGTTCTGAGCTGTCCCATCAGTTAGACATTAGCAATCTTTTATTGGTGGTGTAAAACACAGCACGGTACTCTGAAAATCCAAGTGCTTCATTGGGCCAGTCTTGTTTGTGCAGGGCAACAGACTCTTCAAAGACGGCCGCTATGATGAAGCGATTGAAAGCTATGGCATAGGCATTGAATGTGACCCAGTGAATCCAGTGCTCTATGCCAATCGGGCCATGGCATTCTTGCGTAAAAACATGTGAGTTGCTTGCTTATATCAGCAATTTCACATATTCAAGAGGAAATAAACAGGAAAACTAAATCAGCTTATAGTCTGGAAAATTACCTAATAGAAAAAAATTGGAAAGCATAAGTAAGCAAATGCATGATAGGAAATGGCTAGTATAGAAAAGAGAAAATTGTGTCAAGTAAGGAACAGTGAGAAATTCCAATACAGTAAAATTTAAGTAATGGCATATTTAAAAAGAAGGTGTGGCATGCTAACCCTCTGCATCTCTTATTCCTTAACCTTCTTACGAATTTTAACCCATCTCTAATGAAGACTGTCTGAACAAGTCTTGATTTGCATAGGTTCATTTTGCGCAACGTTCGCACGAATTATGGAGAATGGACTGTTCACTTTGCTGCTGTCTCATTGTGAAATGCACAGCCATTTGGGTCAAAAACCTCGGAAAGTCCATCGATTTAGCCATTAAATGAAAAAATAAAGCCTTCTTTATATGACACATGTGTCATGATGTAGCATTGAAATCGTTTTCGCTCTCATTATTTTTATTTAGCAGAGTGTTACACATATTTCCCTATGCTCATTCTTGTATATGTTTACATGCCTTTGGTTTGTCATAAATACAGTAATTGCCAATGTATTCATGTGTATTTATACATTTGTTTATCCATACTTGCACGCCATCGTACATATTTTGCAATCAAACTTGTGCATCAATACGACACCAATTAAATCTTTACCATGAGATCTCCTTGTATTTATTTCAACTAAACGTGCAATCTTCAGCTCTAAGCTCAGTCCCTGTTGGCAGCAAGTTGTCTTTTTGTCTACTTTCTTGTCACCCATGTCACATTTATCACAATACACTGAAAACAGTACAATTAACATACTTATGTCTTCGTTATCTGTCGGTTTTCATTATGGATATATTTCAGCTTCTAATGTAATTTTTATTTTTAATAAAAATTGATTGATTCGAAATCGTGTGCAAACTTCCCTTGCATTCGCCTGGTCAGGCTCGGTGCTGCTGAAGAAGACTGCTGTAGGGCCCTGGAGTGGGACCCAAAATATGTCAAGGCCTATCACAGGCGGGGTCTGGCTCGGCAAGGCCTCTCTAAGAGGGCGCTCGCCGCAGAGGACTTCCGCATGGTGCTCTCCCTCGAACCAAACAACAAGGAAGCAAGGCAGCACCTGACTAAACTAGAAAAGGTAAAAAAATGGCAACTGAAATAATGATTACTGCTGCACATGTGAAGGCGGGAAGGGAGAGAGTGAGAGAAATATAAACGTTTATTTAGAAACAGTGTTCCGAGCGAGGCCCGGTATCACCCTAAGGTGGGAGGGTTCCCTAGTCCAGGAACCCTCTGGCTTCGACTGCCCTCTTGGCCCTGGCGACTAGTTGTCGCTGGTTCTCCAGGTCCTCGAGGATGAGCTTGGTCTCCCACGCTCCCATTAGGTGGTCGTCATTTATTCTTGGGGCTTGGTTCCGCTCCAGTTGCACGTCGTCGTTTGCATGGCACTGGCATACCAGGAGCAAGCGTGCCAGAGTGCCCGGTAGGCTGCAGAGCGGACACATGTAGCCGTGTGTCGTTGGGTAGAGGTGGTGCATTAATATGCCATGTATCTACGTGTTGCTTTGCAGGCATCTTAAAATCTCGCTCTCTTCTTTGGTTATTCTCGGGTGGGGTGGAGGATACACCCGTCGCTACAGTTTGTAGTATTGAAGTAGCGACGTGTAGGTGTTTTCTACTGCCTCCATCTCTGCAGCCACTGGATCGGGTATCCTTTGGTCCCAGGGCAGCCCGGCTGACGTGCTCGCGGGCAGCGGCATGGGCCGCTTCATTTCCCTCTAGACCCTCAGTGTCCAGGAACCCAGATTACGCAGGTATATGGAAGTGGAGAGCTCCGCCGTTGCAGGATATTAATTGCGTCGGCTGAGACGCAGCCCTTCGCATGATTCCGGCAAGCGGCTTGCGAGTCAGTGAAGATCACCGCGGCGTCATTACATGTTGTGGTGGCGAGAGCGATTGCCGCTTCTTCCGCTGCATCTGATTTGCGTGCCTTGACTGTGGCCGACGATAACTCTCGGCCTTGAGAGTCTACGACGCTGATAGCATACACGTTTCTACGGGGGTACTTGGTTGCGTCAGTATAGCGGGCGTTCGGGTCTTGCCTGAACTATATCCAAGCCAGTAAGAGATAAACAGAGATGACAGAACGAAATTCCGACTATCAGAGGGTGTTTTGTTAATGGAATCAGCGTTGCTGTAAAAGGGCCAAGCTTTGCTTTGTGCATGTTCATGGTGATGAAATGCCATAAAGTCTCTACACATTAGAACGTTACAACACACCAGCATAAAGTAGTTGCTACTTCGCAGCTGGCTATGAAGTTCACGCGTAATGTGTGTAAAGTGCACGCTTGCTACATAGTATTCTTCTAGCAGCAGCTCTGTCTTCAATGATGCATTACTCTAAATATGGTCATGAATAGTTTGAAAAGAACAGGATTATCTAGTATGTATATCTGATGCATGATTGCATGATAGTGTATGTGTGAACTTGGATCAGTGTTTGGGTACTAATAAAGTTGGCAGTAATAATAAATGTAGCTGGTATCTTCGAGCATAGATGAAGAATGGGGGAGGGGGGCATCTAGGTGTATTTCTCAAAAGGGCCATTACACGGTCACCCATCAAATTGTACCTTTTACCGAAAAATAGAAGTAGAGGGTCAATTGTGCACATGCATATGCGAAAAATGGACTACAAAGGAATATTCAATCTCCAAATCGAACTCCACCCATTGCAGGCAACTGTGATTCTACCACAATGTGTGCGACATCACGTGGCTTTATGGGCGAAAATTGGGTATCATGGTCCCTTTCACAGATAACCACATGAATTTTCTAAAAGAATTATTACAGCGCAGTGACTGGGGAACCCTTGTTTCAGGGCTAGTAATATTCTCTCGTCGTTGTAAAAGCTGAAGGTGAGGCTCACATGTAATTGCCAGCGGTTAGTTTTTGTTGTTGTTGTTATTGTTGTTGTTGTTGTAAACTGTCTTTCTCTGCTCTCATCTTTTTTAAGGAATTGAAGAGTGGAGGTGGTGACACGGTCGCAACAGAGCCTTCCTCGCTCGCCCAGTCTTCGAATGCCAAAGAACCAGCAGCTCGAGCTGAAAAGCCGCCGAAGAAGGGCTCTGCCACTGGGAAGGCATCCCTGCCCATCAGAGCGGTGACCGCAGTTAAAGTGGAACCCCTGAGCAGCCCTCGAAACAGGAGAGCAGCAGAAGTAAGTAGTTTGTGAATACTAGTACTATTGCTGTTCAGGATGCTGACTTGCATTGTCAAGCAATGGCTGTCATTTAAATTTGTAGCCAAGCAACATTCTCTGCTTGCAAACCACGGTGGTCCTAAGGAGTGTGGCTTGTTGGGCTTGTGGTCACACACTTGTAAATGAAAAAAAAAAAAAAAAACATTGCCAAATGAAATGAAGCACAACTGAAGGAACACACAGAATGCTAAGCAAAAAAAGAGGTTAATTACCTCGCATATGCCTAATGTTTCGGTGTGTTCGAATTGTACAATTTTAATCTTTCTATAGCCTTCATAACTTCTGTAATCAAAAGATTCTGCCTATGTATCATGACGAAGGCTTTGAAAGTTCACCCACCATTGGTTTCTCGTCAACTTCTCTTTATATTGTGTCGAAGCACTAACACCTCCACTTGTTAGCGTTCATTCTGTGTGTTTCTTTGCTTGCTGCTTGTCTCCTTTTGAGCTGCTTTTTTCTATTTACATTTGATGGCTTTCTTTCCAAGTGACCAGTTTTCTGACCTTCGTTACCCATTCTAATATTGCCTAAACCAGTAAAATTATGGTTTTTCATTTGCATGTAGTTCAAGGATAATGCAGTTTGGGTATAGTCCTATAATTTCATTCCTTTGTAGCCCAATTACGAAGCCTAAAGACATTGACTCGATCTTATGACTGCTTCAGTTGCTGACACTAAGGTACTATGACCTAAGCTAAAAGTGCTCATTGCAGTTGTGTCAAATGAGCAGCATCATTGTACAGTCGAACTCCGCTACAACAAATGCCGCTTCAACGAAACTTAAATTCATGGTTCCCTGACAGCAGTCGATGGGAGTCAATGCATAAGTATATATCTTCTGCCATCCCGCTTCAACGAAATTTCACGATAGTATAACAATCAACCTATATTGAGAGACCGGTCAGCTCATGCGAAGGGATGGTGACTTCTTGACACACACCGTGTTTTTTGCTGGGTCAGAAGGTCGAACAGCTTCTCTAAACATTACACAGGGTAGTGACAGGTGCAAACTGAGGGGCACCTAGCATCGCTTGCATATCATCTCTAAAAATACCAAGCCCATGCGATTTTTTTACCAGAGCGTGGCAGATAACTTCAGAGGCCAGGGACCCTCAATTTCGATTCTGGTGATCTCCATGGAGGCGCTGTTCAGACGTGAAAAAGGCCGACTGACAAGTTTGTGGATAGTTCGCGAGCAAGTTTGTGGAAAAAATTGGGAGACCCTTAAGCTTTGCCTTTAAGCGTTGAACGCGATAGTGAAATTCGGTCCCTAGTGCACTTTTCAACCGCTAAGTGCATACTTATTCATATGTTTTGTTACATACACAAGCACGAACACACACACTGTTGATTGGACCGGCGTGCGCTATTATCGCCGAATGGGCTCGTTTTCATTGTGACACCTGTCGAACAAAATGCATTAAAGGAGCCCTGAAACACTTTTTCAAGTATTCAATTTCAATTCCAGGCTCAGATATTTATTGCTATACAACAAATGCAATCTTGAACATGTGGATGCATTTTAAGAACCTGAAAATGCGTGGACGAAGTCTAACGTTTGCACCACCAGAAACTGCCGCTATTCAGCATTCCTTCACACTGCTGCTGGGTGCAACCACGGAACGATGCTTTTTTCCGATTCCAATGCTTATAATTTTGTTCGCGCTTGGCCAGTGTGGTAACTTATCAGAGCGGCTTATCAGAATAAGGCAAAAGTCACTGCTCTACGATACCCTGCCTCCGTCTCGGCGTTGTCGGATACACTTTGACGGCAGACAGCTGCTGGTGTTAACGTGTTAATGCAACTGTTTGGTTCTTTCACGAAAGCAGTTTTAGGCGTGGTTTAAGCATGCTTTTCATCATGGCCTCGCTATGCATGGGTGAGAACCGCGTGATGATGCTGCGGGGAAAGAATAGGAAGCAGCAGACACTTTTTGAATTTCGAGAATAAACGTTCCTTTGTTTTGATAGATCAGACCAGGTATATTTTTTCGATTTCACTTCAACGAAATTTTTTCCGCACCCTCTGTTTCATTGTAGCAGGGTTCGACTGTATTCACACATAACCTTACGTCTACATGCCATCAGCAGATTTTGTTGCAACGTTCTGCTTTCAGTTAGGTGAGGCCTACCTTTAGAGACCCACTTCAGCATCAGTTGAATTGTTACCATTTTTTTACCTATGTACTGTATAATTTGATCGTCTTTGGTTTGAGTCCATCTTCAATAGACTTGTCCCTTCCTGTTTGCAGAAACCGCTGAAGAGGGTGCCCATTCATGATGTGCCAGGTGGAACACCTTTGAAGAAGAGGTGGGTGGCAGCAAGGAAGACGCACGAACCGGAGCTCCCACCACCTGCGCCGACTTCGTATCAGTTTCAGGTTGACTGGAAGCAGCTCGCACCATTTCCTGAGCTGCGCTACAAATACCTCCAGGTGCAGTCTTGTTGTTGAACGCATGGGTTCAACACTCGCTTTGTCTGTCTTTGCTTTGCATTTTAGTCGTGTGATGCTTTGAAGCTACAATACAGTGTACTGCAGCTCCAATGTAAGTGTTGGAGGAACATGCTTTTCTATTTACCTTGAGCACCTGGTTGCTTTCTCTTTTTCTCCACAGCAAATAGACCCGAGCAAATTGGAACATTTTTTAAAGAGTCGATGGAGACTGAGCTCTTTTGTGACATCTTATGCATCCTGGAGAACCAATTTGTGAGGTGTGTATGGGCCGTTGACTGGCATGACAACTTTCATTACCTGTGTGCATGGGCGTGGCTAGCGCTACAAGTCGCGCGTGTGCTCGGGCATGTTGGTAACTCGTGTTCACTTTAATCACGCGCTGGTAAAAACAAGGATGGAAAGGGTCGACATGGACAGTTACTGCAGCCACGTCATTCTTTTTCGTACTTGTTCTATTGTTCGTTATAAAAGTGAACACGAAGTTAGAAGATGTTTTCAAAGAGGCCCTGATCAATTTTTGAACATCGTCGAAATACACTACCAAGTCTGTTGCCAAAGCTTCTATGAACATGTGAGCCAAATATTGTAGCACTTCACGGCAGCGGGAATATTGTAGTTACAGTTTCAGGGATAGCCTAGAAATTGCTTACTGTTGTCTCAGGAAATCGCATCATAGGAGAAAAGGACACTGTGAATGGCCGATTTGAGCATTCTTGCCCTACATGGTTACCACATTTGCCACTTGCTGGTGCTGCGTTTGCTCGGAACAATATGCGCCTACCATAGCGTGTTGAATTGCCCTTGTGCATCTGATGCTACATTTGTCTGTTTTCTTTTTGTTTGATTTGCTACCAATTACATTTATTGTACTGTTTTGAAACCAGTCTATGCCACCCCCCCAACGTAATGCCTTCGGGCCCTTAAGTTGTAATACTGTATTTACTCGCGTAATCTTCGCACTTGCATAATTCTCGCACCCCCCACATCGCCCAACAAAAATACGATTTCTTTTTTTCCTCGAGTAATTATCGCACCCCCGAAAACTGCCACAATAATGTCGTCTGCTTGTTACAACCACAGATGATTATAGCGCGTGCCGTCTGGCGCTATAATGATGTGCCGTCTGGCGCATCTGTTACAACCACAGATGATTATAGCGCGTGCCGTCTGGCGTGCCGTCTGGCGCTATCTCTTAAGCATCAAGCGTACTATTATTGTACGGAGATTCAATTCAAGCCAGGCCAAAGTGGCAAGTGCGCGTTGCGGCGTGTTTTATACGTTGTGTTGGTAATCTTGTCACGTTATCGAGTGATACTGAAACTACACGGCTGCTTTTAAGTTGAAAGTGATAGATCATGCACTAAACAATGGCAACAGGGCCGCTGGAAGGCCCTTTGGAGTCTAATACCCGTGCCACACGGGCAGAGAAAATGGCATTCACTCCCGAATGCCTTCAGATTTATTGCCATTCGCGGTGCCACACGGGCGAACGAAATGACATTCGTTCAAATGCCATTCGTCACCAAATGCCTTCACCACGACTCAGTTAACTGAGAAATGCCTACTCTCGACGACACAGCTCGCGAAGTGCGATTTACCTTAAAGTAAATAAAACAAATCATATTCCGCTAAAATTAAAATTTCCTGTCTCTTATTTGCACTAAACTCTTAAAAAATGCTTTGAACGTTATACGAAGATCAGGTTGAAATGGTTTGAAATAAATTGAAGTTCAATGCCCTGAAGCTGGAGCATAATAACTCGTCTCTGCTCCAGAATTATTCGCTCTTGAGCACGATGCTTTGCACGGAAACACACAAGTGCTGCCGTGAAAAAATGAACTCTGCGAACATCTGCTGAGAGATGCGACAGGTGCGATGGATGCGACAGGCGCCATTTTCTATTTACGCTGTGGATCTGACTAGTGTTGGCTTAGGTTGCTACGGTCGGCTGCAACGTCGTAAAACAAAGCAAGAAACTAAAACTTAGGGCAGCGTATTATGCTTATTTCTACATTTAATGATTATCTGATGTGTATGAAGCTTGTAAACGCTTGTTTATTTTTTTATTGCTATTCACCCAATGCTCACTTGGAAGGTGCTGCGATCGACATCATCAAGTCAAATGTCATTCACTTTGGACGTGTAGCAGCGCCGCCAAAAATAATGTCATTCGGGAACTGAAGGCCTTCGCCACCGAATATCATTTTCTATGCCCGTGTGGCACGGGTATAAGAGTTTTGTGTTCACTACTGTTGACAGCAGCTGAAAGCCACCAAGATGCGTTCGGCCTGCCGTGTGCCTAAAACTGGGATTGATGGTAAACTTCATTTCCTCGGAAGGAAACTGCAAGCAATTCTGTTAAATAGCCATCAGCCCAATACTGAAGTCCTACGCTTACCTTTTGAGGGCTTCTGTTGAACGACCAACGCTATCGCTATGCCCGCAACGCCCCCAAGCTTTGCGTATGGTATTCTAATTCTCGACTATTTGCTCGCACTTTTTGTGTCTTAAATAAATCTAGTCTTGTGTTGAACCTATGCTTTATTGTTGAGGTAGGTTTTAATTAGTACTTCTCAAAGCATGGTGTTAGGTGCTGGTGTGAGAATCCGATTTGCGGCCACTTTGTTTTCTTTTTCGCTCTGTACGTTTTAGTAGAAAGTTTTCTCTGCGTAATTCTCGCACCCCCCAACTTTGCATCGGTTTTCTGCCAAAAAAAGTGCGAGGATTATGCGAGTAATACGGTAAATGAAGTGAAATGCCTAGGTAGAATTGCACAGTAATGACGCTAACATGCTTGTGATCACACCGAATGCGAGGCACACTTTCAAAGGTAAAAACTCCCCTATGCACTCACCCAAGACGAGTGGAGGGCCAAAGCAGTCTCCTTTTTCTTTTCAGTTGATGTATTGTTCCGGCCCTGCAGCTCTCTGAAAGCTTTCTGCGCCTAATGTGTTTTAGCATTGCCTCCAGGATGGGAGGCACATTACTTAGTTTTGCACTGGCCTGCCGATGACCCATAGAGCTTCCTGTAAATACACTAGAGGGAACTTTGGAGCTAGGGTGTACGGGAGCTGCAACACATGGCGCCTCAGCCAGCATGGGAATGATGAGTAGTACACGGATTTGTCTAAACTTTGCTCCTTCGGCTCCGTTCGGTATCTCGTGGCCTGGAGCTACTTTGTCTAAAGATGAAAATCAGCAAATCTTCTGCAGTTCCACTTCACTAGCTTAACCTTTTAGACTCGCCTATTCGAATCGGTTCATGAAGTTCACAAAAACCATTCTTTTATACAAAAACAATGCGAAAACATAAGAACAAACGAACCCACAAGCATGAAGATTAGGCACAGACGTGTACTACACATCATTCTTATGGTGGCCGAATGATCGTAGCACCAGAGTTCCCTCTAGTTAATTTCAGGGAACGCTCTGCATTGGACCTAGTGGCGATGTCATGTGATGACATCGATGCATCTAGCAGCATGATGACGTCTTCAGGACGTCAGCAAATTTTGGTGGTCTTTCACGTCACGAGGCCGTCGTATGGTGATGTCATCGAGCGATTTTTTGCATCACTCGATGCTGACGCAGTCGATGAGCAACCCCAACACATGACGCCGGTCAATTTTTCATGTTTGATCGACATGTAAGGCCTTCTTACCCCCTTAAAACATAACGCACTCAAAGTTGTGATGCATATTGACGTAGCATTTAGCCTTTCTGCCTCCCCTTTCCCCTTCCCATATAATTTCAGGGCACACGCCGGTAAAGAGAGAAAAAGCACTTCAAGCATTCAGCAATTCTCAGTTACTCTAGTTGTACATGACGGATTCGGAAATTATTTGTGGTGATCGATTCGTGTGACAATAAACTTCAATGCTGAAGTCGTTTGACGAGTACTCTAAGAAGCGTGGCAGGGCCCCTCTAAACTTTGCATTAGAGAGCCACATCATATTTCAAAAAGCTCCAATATATGTTTTGATGTATTTTGAATGTTGTCAAAACTTTCCCACATATATGTCACATGTAAAAGAACACGACCTGCAAGTATAGATATTTGGAAATTTTTAAAGGACAGGTTAATTTAGAAGTTAAAGGGGTGGTGCCACCACATTCGTGGCATACGTAGTTCTTTGCTGTGTTTCCTTTAGCTCCAGGAAGCATGATACGCACACCAAGATTCGTGTATTTTCGCTAAATATTTTAATATTGCTCTACTTATGTGAACCGTTTTCGGTTTTGGTTTCGCGTTGCCGAATTGGGCAGTGACGTCAATGCATACAGAGGAAACCCACAACCGGCTTGGGATAGCCTCGAAATTTGGTGTCGCCACCCCTTTAAGTTTGTCTCAGAAGTGCTACACATGAAGCATTTAAAAAAATCAGGGCATTTCTTTGCAAAGGAAACGTTACGATGGTTTGTCTTTTTTCTTTCTTTCCTTCTATTTTAGGGATGGTGTAGATATCCACCCCATTTTGAGCAGCCTCCCAAAAGTGGGCCGCTTCTCAACGTTAGTCATGTTCCTTGGAAGTGAAGACAAAAAGCGTAAGTTGCGATACGCACATACAGTCAAATCCCGCTGCAATGAGGTTTCTGCTACGATGAAATTTTGGCTATGATGAAAAATTCTCGTTTCCCCATCAGCAGTCTGTAGGAGTCAATGCATAAATATTCTCGCTACAACAAAAACTTTTTTTTTTTCTGCCGTTCCACTTCAACGAAATTCGACGATGCAATATCCCGGCTCGGATATTTAATGCCAGTGCAGTAAACACAACCGTGAACATTTTGATCCATTTTCAGAACATGAAAATACACCGATGAAGTCTAAAATAGCCGTTGGCACCACTAGAAACTGAAGCTGTTTACCAAGCATGGGGGCCACCGCTGCTCGGTCGTGATGGCAATAAGACTGCCCTGCATTTTGCCACGGGCCTGCTTCTCAGCTGCAGACAATCTGAAGCTGAAGCTCAGTTCATTGTTTCCTTCACGCAGCTGCTGGGTGCAATTGCGGAACAATGGCTTTTCCTATGCCAGTGCTTTTGGTTCTTTCTTGTCTTTCTTATCCCCTTCCCTAATCCCCCAGTGTAGGGTAGCCAACCGGATCTTTCTGGTTTACCTCCCTGCCTTCTCCCTTTTGTTGCTTCCTCCTCCTTGGTTCTTTTCGCGCTTGGCCAGTGGTGTCACTAATCAGAGTGGCTGTTTGTTCGTGTCATCAACAAAATCAGCCAGCCGCGAGTGGTGGATGATAAGAATAGCATAGAATAAGGCAAAAGTCACCGCTCCACGATACCACCCCTCTATCTCAACGTTGTCGAATGCACTTTGACGCCGGACAGCTGCTGGTGTTGCCGCGTTATAGCAACTGCTAGGTTCGTTTACGAAAGCGGTAATGGTCATTGTTTCAGCATACTTCTCATCATGGTGTCGCTATGCATGGGTAAAAATGGAAAAGGAAAGGCTGGAAAAGGAAAGGCAGCAGCCAACACTCATTGAATTTGAGACATGTTGCCATGGCTCAAATTGCCATGTTGAGCCACGTGCCGCCAGCAGCAAGAGTCTGGAGCCACGCTGGCGACGCTATTATGTACACCGTAGCTGCGTCGGTGCCGACGTAAAGACTTATCTGTCACCTTGGCTACCGCCCTCGTACCACTCAGCGAGTGCGTAGAGTGCCGCAGTCTTTTTTACTTTTCTATATTGCTCCCTACGCCTTCGTTTATTCCCTACGCATCCTCTCCTTCTTCACAACGGCCTTGTGGCTCGCTCCCAAGCGGCGCACCCAGCGCGCCTCCTTTTCAGATGCGCACTCGCTACTGCGTTTGTCTCAAAGATTTTGCGGCAACCGTATTATAACCGGTCTTTCATCTTGGGGGACTGCACAGTGAGCGGTATGTGTATAAATGTGATTCTATGGGAGGGTAAATGGGGGTCGAAGAAGACCGCATTCTAACCCATCCTTCACTGCAAGCAGTCACGTTTCAAGTCGTCTACATTGTACAAGCGTCACTTAGCAACTTGCGGGCCACGCAGCACACAGTCAAGTTGATATATTCGAAGCGGAGGGCGCCAGCTGCAACTGGTGTAGTCATTTTTTTTTTTTTTTTCGCTGATGCTGTCTGTCTGTTCACTTTACTTGCTCCACATGTGTGAGCAGCCAACTTCATGCGGATCAATATGTGTGGAGGGGCTAACGGCATTTCCTATTGTCTAAGGGGCTCTGTAGCCTTTACAGTGCTGAAAGGAACTTCCGAGACGGGGATGTAGGTATATTTAAAATTTCTCTCGGCAGTGTCATTGGGTACAGCCTCAAGCTCATCCGCGTCTTTACAGAGCGCATGAGCAGCCGGTTTCGCTCTGCAGGTCAACACCTTGTGAAAGTTTCACGCTGTGATGTGGTGTGTCAAGAGCATGCGCAGCTTAACAGTCATGCTGAGCACGCGACAGCCCACAACTGCTGCAAGGTATCACGCCGTAGAGCGAAAACCAGCCGCTCTCGTGTGCTCTACACAGTCATGGATGCAACTGTGAGACACATATGTGCTTTTAGCTCTAATTTCCTGTTGAATTCGTTATGAAATTCGTGAAAAGATGGGAAGGTTTCCGTGCAGCTCTCTGCGGCCCTACATGATAAAAAGGGGCAGGAATGCATGTTTATTGCGTGAAACAGTGAGAAAGTGTTTTTTGGACCAGATGGATAGCCGTCTGTCATGAAAGCCATTGGATAATGCCGCAGCTTGGTTCGCCAGACTTCACTGATCCTTTGGGCTTGATGTCATTGTGTGACAAATAACGTTTTTTTTAATTTTTATTTATTTCAACATTCGGGATGCTGAGGGCCGTGGTTAAAAAGCCTCTAATGGGCTTGACTGGGACCACGACCCCTTACAAATGGGCAGCATAGGCAACACTTTTATTGCAGTGACAATGTACAAAAAATTTGAGCAAGCATAAAGCATAAAGTATAATAAGCATAAGCATAATAAAGCATGAAGATTGAAAAGTAATAAACTCAAAGAAATGACCGTAATTATTTCCTTACACATACGATATCAATAAGAGAGTGTAACGATGCAAGAAAAGAAGATCGCAAGATTAGCACCAAAGTAAAAAAAATATGGGGCATGTGCCCATACGCTTACTACACTTACAATCAGAACAGTCACTCAAATGGAAGACGATATGGCCTTCAAGTGAAACGGCAGGAGGAAGCGCAGCATTTCTTTGCCGTAGTTAGTGCACGTGCGCGGGATAAGCCATGTGTGATTGAAACGCGTGTTATAAAAAACTTTGCGGTGGTTTAGGTTGGCAATGGTTCCTAAAAGGTTGTCGCCTTTTAATCCTGCCTGGTAGCGTTTCACAAGCATTGCGCGGTAGTATTCAGGTAGAGGTAGCAGCTTCATGTCGTGAAATATGGGAGTGGTGTGACTGTGATATGGAGCATTTGCAACGGCACGAACAGCCCCTTTCTGTATGACGTGCAGTTTGCGGATATCCCAAACCCATCTGGTACCCCAAACCAGATCTCTGGTACCCCAAACCATCTGGTACCCCAAACCAGATGACAGTAGTTGACGTGAGATAAAAACAGGGATTTATAGATGAGAAGTTTAACTGCCTTAGGTAGCGAGAAACGCACCCGGGATAATATGCCCGAAATCCTTGATATAGTGCCACATAGTTTTTCAGTGTGTGCGTTTCAAGACATGTGATGATCGAAAATTATTCCCAGACACTTAATGCGCTGTACTATCTCAAGTTCTGAACTGCCAAGTTTTAATGGGACACGACAAGGGGTTTGTTTATTTTTCGGCCTGAAATATACAGCTTTTGTTTTTGATGTGTTAAGTTTTAAACAGTTAACGCATGTCCACGTGGCCAACTTCGCCAGTACCTCATTTGCGTCATTAATTAAGTTTGTATAATTTTCAGCAGTAAGAAGCAAGGTTGTATCATCAGCGTATATAATACATTTTACAGACGTGTCAATTTTTACAATATCATTTATGTATATACAAAAAAGCAGAGGCCCTAATATGCTACCTTGTGGTACACCCGCTGAAATTTTTAGTAAATTGGAGGTACAATTGCCGACGACTACTTCCTGCGGCCGATACATTAGGTATGATTCATTGAGTTGTAAGAAAGCACCTCGAAATCCATAGTGTTGGTTGTAGACCAGCTCCTTTATCTTAATTCATTTTTTGAATGCAGTTGTTTTGTTGATATTCATTATATTCCTGGCTATCTTATTGCTTTTTCTTTTTCTCTGCACATGGGTGCATATGTATTGTATTTACCCAAACGTAATGAGTTTTTTTTCCCCTGATTTTCTATACCCTCATGTTCCGATCATTTAGCGAAATTTCTGTTGTCTAAAAAAATGCAATGATGCACACAAGTCCTTTATTTTTTATGCATTTTTTTCTTGAAAGTTTGAACCTCACATTGCAATCGTGGTCACATTACAATCGAGTAAATGCGGTAATTATTAATTGCATTTCAGTGTTTTTTCCCAAATAAACCTTCAGCTGTAAGTTGGCATTCGAGGTGCTTTCTTTTTTTTAGTGTTTATCTGTTATAGTGCCGTGATATCCTTCTGGAATCAATACCAATGTGCTCATTCTACTCTCCTTGTCAAGTATGTACCTGTGCCATCGCATGAACTGGAAGCTCAGGAGCTTGATTTGTCTTCGTAACAAGACCTTCTGTTTCCTACATTTCAGGACTGGCGAGGCTACTAGCCATTGCCTCAAAAGTCGATCCTGGTCTCGCACTCCACTATGGATTGTGATGGGAGAGGTGGAGAGTCGTTATGTTGCTATAAAAGCACAGATCATACTCATTGTTGCCACGAGTCACTCTGAAAGCTTCATGCAAAATTTTTTTTGCACTGTAAAAAGAATGCAAACTCCTCACCACAACATTGTTGCACATTCTTTGCTCACTGCTTTGTAGACTGTTGGTGTTTTAAATAAATGTGTTTTGAAAAATCGCACAGCTGCAAGGCTCATTAATATGTCTGTGGGCTCGGATGTTGCCTCTCTCTTTCTCTTGTGACTGCCAATATCTCACACATGTGCAAAGAATGGCATTGGTAATGTACAGGCTACTAATTATGTAGTAGTTACTAGACGTGAATTTTCTTAGAATGTGCATAAAAACAGATTTTCACATCTTGGACAAAGACGAAATAAAAGTTCGTATGTGGTAGTTCATGGCTGATCCTTGATATAATAAAGGCAATATATCAGAAGAGTGTGGGCATGCTTGATTTCAGTGGAGTATTTTACCACTATTTGGCCTGAGATTTCGGTACAGGTGGCAGCATCGTCAATGCGCTAGTGTGAATAGGCTATGCGCAAGCAAATGCATGCAGTGGAGCTTTTTTCCGAGCAGCGCGAGCAGATTGTCGGCCAATAAAGTGCATTGACTGCGGCCCGCTCGTGGTATACATGTCGCCCATTGCAGAATGGATGCACAAAGCTCGCTGAACGTTGCTATTACTTGTGAGAGAAATGCAATCTGCCCGTGAAAGGGACCTCCGCACCTGGTCTGCATTTTCGCACTATGTCACGTTTCTCGTATTTTCACTTGTAAGTGTTGAACGTGGGTTTCGCCAGCTACGCACTGCTGTACTGCAATGGGGATCCATTTTTTGCCTTATGCATGCCGGTCTTGGATAGAGAGAAACAATTCTATACTTTTTGGTGATGAATTAAAACTGCGAATACGTATTCACATTTTTTCTTATACAGTTCTCCATGAAATGAACAGAGGACAGTTGATAAGTTTATTCAGGAAAGCTACGTGGCTGTCAGTGCTTTAGCGTGCTTGTTAGGCAACAGTTCACACAGCTTTCATTGATTGATGGCATGATAGTGATGCTAGAAAGGTTCGGTTATTTGGTGGGACAAAAGTATATATTTTTTTTCAAGCGAATAATGGCCACTCCTTCCCCCAGTCACAAAAGTGTTCAAGATAATGTAAAAAAGAAAATGACATTTTGTGTGAAATTATACGACTTAAGTACGAGGCATGCAGCCTGCATTAATTTTGACCGTCTGGATTCTTCAAATCAAACCCAAATATAAGCACACGGGTTGGCTGACAAATTTCGCCCTATGTTAAAGTTGCGTTTAGCGACTCACAGTTAATAACCTTTGTGTCAATCCATTTTCTGTTCTTTTCAAAGAACAACAAAATGTCAGAATTTACTAGACAGAGATATTGCTGTAGTGCAGCTAGGACTGTACAATAATAAGTTATATCAAGCACAATTAAGCCTCATCTCGTAACCGATAAGTAGGGCTTCGTGTTTTCGGAGTTTATCTTTATTAAAATCGGAGGGTATTTTTGGAGCTTATTTCTGGAAACATAAATTCCGCTTTTATTGCAGTCTTTTCCGATAAATAGGCAAGTCTCTTAATTTTGGCACTTAATTTTCATCATAAGTTGTTGCAATGTGGTCTTGTTATTTCATTTTCATTTCATTTTATTTACTACTTCACACAGCAGAGGGCATGGGAAGAAGAAAGCTCAGCACAGCTTGACTGAGCTTCCCAATGAAATTGATTTGCATTGTTGATAGTCCTCGTGCTCCTTTCTCCGATTTTTTTTTTTTATTACTTGCTGTTAATTTACCCTGTCGATTAGGCTCTTCACGGGGCACTGCTGTAAATTTGTCGTAGAGGTGGCCTTTGGAGGGCAGGAGCTAGTCAAGCTACTCCTGAGCTTATTCTCCGAACCTCCCTTACTTTGTTGATGAAAATTACAGGACCTGATATTATTACTATTCTGAATACTCCAAAATCTTGTATGAAATGATATCTGACGGCGAAAATATGTGAGCCCAGTAAGTGTATTTTAGATGTCTGAAAGGTTTCACCGCACAAACGTGTACACACAAGCACAAAAAACTTCAATATAAAACATTTGCTCTTGTTCGTATACTTTACGAGGTTACTGCCATTGATGGAGGTGCACTTGCTTTGATGACGATTCTTAGCTTTGAAAATTCCCTTTGAACATTCAGAAAGCGTTTTAAAATCTGAATTCATCGAATAAACCTGAATCGCCAAAAATTTTACCGGAAAGTGTTCATGGTATTTTTTGGATAATCAGAAAAAATCCTGTAAATGCTTCTTGCGAAGATTAATCCGAAAGCATGGAGTTTTGCCGATAAGCCTAAACTTCGTTTATTACTGACTCGCTGAAACGCTGCATTAATATTTAATGCTCCTCATGTTTTGGATAGGTGCCAAGCGCACTTTACGATGTCCTTCAACTGCAAAGTGGCGCACCGAAGTGATCTTAGCGAATGGAGGTTAGGACAACAATACACTGCACTCTTGGCAAATGCATAAACTGATCTCATTGCAGTGGGTATACAGTCGAGCAAGGCGAAATGTGTCTGTAGGTCGTGTTATAACCACGAGCAGTTAAACTTGCGCTAACAGAGCGGGGCAAAGCGCGCTTTGAGGATGAGTGTGACATACGTGCACATGCTAGCCTTACGTGGCTAGCATACTTGTAGGGAGCAAGCCAATAGCCACCAGCTGGTGACTTGATCTCGGGGCAAATAGCAAAGTTGAAAGCCTGGAACGATCGTAGCAAAGAAAAAAAAACATTTTTTTTGCAGGTGCATCAGAATTTATGCTCTCGTAACAAAGTTGTCATATACGTAGTCAATAAGTTTTTTTTCGAATTTTTCTGTTTTGCCTGCAGATGTGGCACCTATAGCTACTGTAATATACATTAACCGAAACTGCACATAGCATGTTTCAAGCAGAAGCTGCACGCTCTGTGCTCTGAACAGGAGAACCATCGAAATACTTTAGCATTCTCACGCACACTGAAGTACGTTCTGATGAAATGCGCTAGTTAGGTTTAGCAACTGGCTGGTCATAAGACATTGTGAGACGGTTGCATTTGGTAAGCTGTTGCAGACCTTATCAGCGGTTTGATAGATCAGGTGCATGGGCCAGATTGACAGCTGGAACAGCGCAGCATGAATCCGCTTGTGGTTCTGTTCTGTTAACAGTCTTGCTGCTTATGGGAATAGATGAGGCAAAAGTCTTTGTTGATTCAAAGATCAGTGTTCATCACCTCACTATCAAACGTAAGTACGCACTGCCGTATGCAGTTGCTTCAATAGGCTGAGCTCATATGATTGATGTGGAAACACGCTGAATATAGTTACTGACCTGAACGATTGCGAAGCGGGAAGCGGTCATGACTACGAAACATTAAGCCTTCTTATTAGGTTTAGTGTATACCTTGGCGGAAAACGTGGCACTTTAGTGATAGCATTTCTGCAGCGTCGTGTAGAAACTTGACCTTGTCATGCTGAAAGCTTGGTACTCGTCATTGTGTCGTGCAGAGCCACAGCAGCCTTAAAAGCATGAAACAGTGACGTGAGCCTGTGAAATTATATTACTAAGTGACAGTTTTAGCAGTCGCAAGGGATTTTATAAAGTACTCTTTAATATTGATTTTTCTGTGTTGTTTTGCTTGTTTGTTTTTAAAACTGGTGTGGCGAGCGACTCCTCTGCATCACCTGCCGTGCGGTGGCGTTCAAAGTATTGTGTGCCCAGCATTCCACATATGTCTGTGGGTATTAAAAAAAGAGGTCACATTTTCGTGCAAGTCTCAAGGGTAGTTTTCTAATTGAAAAGAAAATGCAGCAGCATTGCTTTAAATAGCACCCTTTGTGTCATTTCGCTGGTGACAGAAAACATGCCGAAGTTCCTCCAACGATGTGCATATTGCTAGGTGTGCCTTTCAATAGAAAGCTTTATAAGATCGAGGATAGTTAGGATTGCCTACCTTCATGAATTCCCTAATAGAGCTTGTAGTTCACTTGAAATCGCGCTTAATTACATCAGTTTAATTCTGCCTTTGAATTGTACATCTGGGGAAATTTTGTAGAAATGGTTGACTACCTTTTCAACTTTTCATGTATCTAAATATACGAACTAGTTGTTCTGATCAGTTCTTCTTGGGTTTCAGTTATGCTAACACAAGAGTTAGCACTGAACTTCAATAACAAAACCAAAACAGTTCTCTTACCCTAGAGCAGTTAGGTTTATTAAGAATCTTCAAGTGATTAATGCATACTTGTGCACGTAAGCTGCCCTAAGCAATTGATTACCCCCTGCCACACTGACACACAAAAAGACATTAGGTTCATTGTACTACTGTCTTAGAAAAGAATGTTTCTACAGTCATGCCACTTGCAAAAAAAAAACAAAAAAAACGCCAGGCCTGCGCGAAAGGCGCCGCACAGTTACAGCGAAAGGTAGAAGAGCAGCCTTTAGAGCCTTTTTAAAACACTCATTGGGCAACTACTGCAAGCACACTTACTTAATACCCACTAGGGCATTAATAATAATTTTTTGGGGTTAGTAGGCCAGCGTTCTCTATGCTATTTTTTGTCATTATTCTGAGAAGCGTGGTATCCGCTAAACACTTGTAAGAAATTTTGTGCCAATCGTTCGTGCAGTGGCTGACGACGATGAGGAATTATGGCTGAAGTCGGTACGTGCCACAGTTAATAGGGGAACAAGAACAAGCTTTTGTAATGGGTCGGAGCATTGGAGGGCCCACGCGTTATGCTACTCGCATTGCACGACGACTGGCTGTTCTTTCGCTATTTTGAAACAATTTATAAGTCGTATTAACGGAATTTCCTTTCCTGACATCAAGCCTGCGAAAGGCAAGTTTGCCAACAAGTCACAAGCACCGGCATAGCTCAGTGGTAGAATACTGGGCTGGAATACTCAGCAGATCCGGGTTCAAGGACCACTGTGTCATTGGTGCTAGGTTTTTTTTTTCTAATTTCGCACGATGTGGTTATGGACACCGGCGGTTACGGACAACTGCGCGAGACCCGAGTTGTGATCTCAATAACAGCTTTCACTGTAAAAAAAAGGACTCTGAATCACATTCACACCGCGGCCCTTCACAAATAATGTGCACATACTGTAATCCTGATATATTAACAGCACACACGACACTTTTATGCAAGGACACATCTTAGAGCAGTAAACATGAAAGACCCAGTTCGTAAAACATGGCCGCTATGCTTCGCAGAAGAAGCAGCCTACCCCACAAAAAGACCTAACAGGTGCAGGCAGAAGACTTAAAGCGAACATGAACTATGCCATGCATCAGAGTTGTATACACGTAACAGGCGCACAATGGAAGACGCACATCAAGCACAATTCAAAATGCCATAGCGTTTAGTTGTGTGCATAAACAACAAATTTAGCAGATTTAATGAATAATCACATTTTGAAAACGGAAGTTCAGTTTGGGTGCCTGGTTGTTTTCATAAGGGTGGTAAAGTGTGAGTTTTAATATGTTGCATTATTAACCTTCAGAGTAAGCAAACCTATGATATAAGTTTGTTCAAACAGTAATTTTAAGAAGCCTGTTCATAGAGTAAGGCTTATTGGTCGAGGCCTTGGTTGGAGTAGGGGGCATGGGATGGGCAGGCCCTTTAACCATAATTTAATTTGAGCCCAGTCCCCCACTCCTAATAATAATGCTTAAACAGCCTATCTCACTCAAATTTAAGCAGAACACATGAAGACCTTCTTAATGAAGTAGTTGTGGTTTGAATTAAATGGTCAACTTCACGCCAAAATCACCACCACACAGAAGAAAACACATAGACGGGACGGGTGCCTATTCACAACTGTTCATGTATTTACAAGAAGTCCCTGAAGGGAACCCTGATGGGATGCGAAGCAGCAGCATGCAGTGCACATGGTGTTGACCTGGTTGAAACGGGCGTCGAAGCGGGTGCTGGAAGAACGGCTTGAAGCGAAACTCGGTGTAGCGTTTTCTGGAGTAAAAAACGTTTGTTTGAAATGCAAAGACACAGGAGGAAGGACGTGTTGAAGACGCTTGCACTTGGCTTTCTCAGCTCACGTAACACCGGTGTTACCCACGTGACATCTCTATTCTCGAACACAATCGGCGTTCTTGACTCGCACCTTGTTGGTGTGATTGGTCCTTCCACTACCGACGCTTGGGCTCGCGCCTTGCCCATGTTTCAGGCGCGACATCACTATTCGCAAACACGATCAGCTTCGCTAACCCGCAATGCTGGCGACGGTCGGGAAATGTACATGCACACTAGCGGGAAGCATGCCCCTGCGGCGTCCCGCCCGTCAGCGTGATTGCATGGCAAGCAGCAGTGCACTGTCCACATCTCCAGCGCCGCAAGACCATGGCCGGCCTAGATGACGGCGCACGAGCGCGCCTACCTGCGGCTTCTTCTCGCCGACAGATGGAGAGAGGTGGCGCGGATGAGGAGATTATGCCGACGTGAGGAGTGGGCTCGAGCGCTTGCGAGGGTGAAGCAAGAGAGATGACACGCAGCAAGCGGCGACAGGCTAGGGAAGAGAGTGACGTCACATGCACGCACTGCGAGGGAACACGTGGCCTACTTGGCAGCGCCCCGGTGCGGAGGGACAGCATTACACGGGCTAGTCAAACAGCTGTTTCGCATCTAATAAACAGTTTTAAGTGGGCGCCCATCCTGTCTACGTTATTCACTTAAAAAACAGCGCCAATAACGAGGGACAAGAGAAAGAAGGAGACAGACAGCGGCACTGTCTCTTGTCCCTCGTTATTGGCGCTGTTTTTTAAGTGAATAATGTCGTACCAACTCGCCCAAGCAACCACGTTAGCTGTCTACGTGTTTTCTTCTGTGTGGTTGCGATTTTGGCACAAAGTTGACTTAATTCACACATGTACCGACTAGCGGAACAGTGAGTTTTACAAGTTGTAGTTTGTTAGTGAACCCAATCTTCTTCTACTGTAAATATTCGTTAGCAAAATGGAAGTTTAGAGAGGTGGCAGTGCCTTTACAGGAATGTCTAAGTATAAAGGAACATTGCTCAAGGAAAGTTTGCAGGACCCTTTTATCAGCACTTGTTGAAACAGAGCGTCGCAATGCTCAATTAATTGGGCTTGCATGACACTTGCACAACCTAGATACCTCACCTGCAAGAGAATCTAGAGAAATTATGATGAAGTAAACCCAACAAAGGCCTTCTCGTGTCACTTGTCCCCGAAGTTCGCGCTACCTAGCAGCTCAATGGAGTAACAACTAGGCCAAACAAGCACTTTGCCAACAAAGGCATGTGAAAACATGTTCTGCATAACTAAGCAGTGCAGGCAACGAGCGCCTTGAAGCTGCGCACTGGACAATGATTTTGTGCTGTCACTCCCAACCAGCAGTGACTACCACTTCGTAGCACTTGTTCACCGTTAGCTGCATTGTTTAAGCTTCTCCACCAACTGTGCATCTTTTATTCGAAAATCCGCTGTTGATTAGGGTACCTAATGTCCTAAAGGTTACAGTGCAGATGTGTACGTTCTTATTTCGTGATATATCGGCTGGTGAGGACAATTTGTCTTGTGTGGCACTTTGCGATTGGAGCAAAGTGTGCCGAGACTGCCTTGAAAAGATGATGGTTGGGAGAGCCGGTGAATAGGCGCAATTCACAGCAGCACTCCTGACAAACCTCAAGGACAGTGTGCATTACTTTGGTACCTTCTGGTAGTCTAGTGCAGCATTCCACTTCTCCCTCTTCACCCTTGTGCCATTCTCTCCATGCCGTATGTTTGCTTTCATCTTTTGCTGCGTTTTTTTCCTAGGTTACGACAGACGATTCATGCCGATGCTCAATGCATGAATCAGCGCCTCAAAGCTACCCTGTAAATAATGATCTTCTCCTACTGTTGCTCTGTTCTCGCTCAAACCCCAAAGAAAGCTTTCATTTTATAGTCTATGTCTTCCCATGCAACAACACAACACGCCTACCAGTTCATTCAAAAGAAATGTGAATTTGCATCCATTTGTGAAACAATTTACTGTTAAAAAGGCCCTGCAATTCTTCACCCTTGCCCTGCAATCCTTCACCGAGTAGCCTTGGAATGGATTCAGTAAAGAAGGCGATTACCTTACGAAGTGGCTGTCGCAAAAAATTTCAGAATCCATTTTAGAAAAACAAAACAGATGAACCCAAGGCGGCCCAGGCAATAGCATAAATATGCCGCTTAACCTTTTTAGTGACACAGTGAATTTACAAAAATTTGTCGCATGCTGCGATTGCATTCTCTGTTCTCTCGTCCCGATGAAAACGCTGGAAGCTAAGCAGGGAAGGATGGCACGGGTGAAGAAAATACGTTACGCACACCTTTTGAATTGAGCACTTTTTGTTTCTTCGAATGCTTGGCTTTTCAGTGCGATTGCGCGTGCACAAGCAGATAGATCACGGCCTCCCATAGTGGCGCCACTAACTCCTGAGCATGCCATGCTCAAATCAACGAATGGCAATACTTGCCCACGATGCAGCGATTTTCGAATATGTAGCATCATTTGTTCAGAGATGAGAAAACTGATCAGGACGTCTTGAGGGGCTAGTTGGCTCATTCAGTGCAGGAAAAATTGAACTAAATATAAAAGAACACCACAAAAAAGAATGTAGACCTGGTCGAGCGAAAGTTGCGCTCGATCGGTTTTATGTTCCTTCTTGGTGGCGTCCTATTTTTTCCTGCATAGAAGACAAAGCAATTCTTAGCTAACTTTGTGAACTTAATGGAAATTCCAGGCCGTGTGCTGCAGTGTGATAGCTGCCTAGCATGTGTTCGAGAGCCTCCACTACCGATCGGCTGTTTTCTGCCCATGCTCAAAAAGTGTTGCCGGAGCCTTTCAATGAGCTACATGCATCGGTTTGTAGAGTTCTTAGCAGCAGCTGTGCAAAGCAAAAGTTCAGAGAGAACATACATGGCCTTCATGCCGCAGCCACTAGTTTAAACCTTGAAACTGATTCGAAGCGACTTTTCGACAATTTTGTCTAGTAGCTATTGGCAGGAAGGCATAGCAAACATGTAGCGCGTCTTCTAATTGAGAGTTTGAGAATGACTGCTCAATGATAATGCCACTCCTGTCGAGAATGGCATCCGGCATTTCATACCACTTAACCAGCTCATAAATTCTTGCATCACTGCAATGACAGCTAATCCCATTACGTGGCGTCAACAAGTCTAGTTTGAGCTATAGGCTTACTGCGATAGACATTACGGAAGTGCCAACATTACTTTTATGATGAGTCCCTGAACACATCAACTTATTATAAGATGAAGTGCAAATTAACTGCACTTAAAGGCCAGTCGATACATGGTATTGCAATAGAAGCGGTGTGGAAATGGGATGGAAGGTAAGAATCAGCACTTGAGATTGTTTGATTCTTACTCTCCATCCTGTTTTTATGCCATTTTCATAGCGAGAACATTATCGATTCACGCAAAAAAAAAAAGCTTTTTTCATTAAATTCATTAGTTCACATTAAGAAGAGTGATTATTTTGCATATTACAGTTGTTTCTATTAAAGGACAAAAAACTGAGCAGGTTTAATGCTCAGCAATGAGCGTTAAAAGAATGATTTTAATTGGTACTTACATTGGCCAACAATTACTAACGACACTATGTAACAAGAGCTTTTATTTAAAGAAGCTTACAGTATGTGTTAAGAAAATGAATTAATGTTATACACAAAGACAAGTTAAAAGTAGTCTACACAACATGAGTGAGCTCACTGTAACAAACTCAAATGGCAGGTTTGTTGATGACGCTTTCTGTCTCAAAACATGCGGAACAGAAGTCGACAATGGACGACTGCAGTTCAGCTTTTATTCACCGAAAATATTTTTGTTGCCATAAAGCGGCAGTGAGCTCAACTGGGCCGCAACAATGAAGTGCAAACAGGCACACTCTCCTTTAAAGAAGTAAAAAAAAGTGCACTTGTGTGTAGAGCATGTTTTTTTTAGCTCACACGCTGCAGAAGTGTTTACAGGCAAACAACATTTCAAGCCTTTTAACCACACTTCGCTTAAACAAGGTCTTACATTCAACTTTGCTTACGGCACTTATGTTCAACACACACACAAAGAATAAACACTTGTAGGAAAAGTTTACATCATTTAACTATTAACAAGCCTTTAAAATGTCTTATAGACAGTCATATAACCATGTAACTTGAAGAGAGTACCATATGTTTTTCTGCTGTAGTAACTAACAACTGGTGTGAGACTGCATTCATATTGTAGTACGAAAAGTGCTCCAGATCTGCCAATGGGTGACACCACTATTATTAGCAGAGCCAGTCCACCACATTGTGTGCGGTGTAACTATCCCTGAATCTGAACAACAGCAATCTTGCACCATTCAAAGCTTAGTAGTAGCACTATTACACACACTAATACATCTTTTCTGACAGTACTGTTTGCTTGATGCGCAGTTAAAAGAAATCTGACCTTGCTTGTTACAGTTTATTGATTGGTGACCATATACCCTTTATTGTAAGAATGTGCTGATATACCATCATATATTATTATTAAAGAAATATGGCACGGTGGGATCTTGCTGACATTCACTTAAGTAGGCAGAGTGACTTTGAAGAAATGAAAAAAAAAAAGTTGAAGAAAAAGGAAAAATTGGTGTTTTTGTAAAGCTTCTCTCATTCCAGGTAGCACAATTTTGTTTGTGAGAATGACATTATTTTGTGCTTAAAGGAGCCCCAACATTTTTGCCACAGGGAGACCAAGCTCTGTTTCGGTTAAACTTCCACCTACTTGCACTTCAGTCCTTCTCCTCAACACTTGTGTACACTGCCTACACTAATCAACCTATTGCAGATTTAAGTAGCGATTTTTACCAGTAGCAATAGAGGAATAAACGAATCTGCCAAAAGCGCTAGCTAGCATAAGAAACCCCCAAAATTTAACTAAATTCTGATCATTTATATTGAAAAAAAAAATGCTCAGCTTTTAGATTTTTCAAGTATCCCACGAATTATGTAGGCAATTTACATGTTATGCAACAATGGTTCCCATGTACCAATTATTCTATGTATCCTATTACATCATAAACAAAAAGATTATAACATAAATGATGATATTGACCAACAGTGTGAATAGGAAGACATAAGTTAAACTTTATTTTTCAATTAAGGACTTCCACACATGAAAACTGAAACAATGACCCACACATCCCATGAAAAATACTCTTTCTTATGTGTCATATTAACAAATGGTTAAAACAATGAGATAACAACACCACAGTTAACACTGCTTTCTTCTGAATGAAAAAAAAAGATGAATGAAAAATGAAGAAAGAAGGAAAGGTCCCACAAATCTGGACAGCTAGCATTAAAAGAAAATCACATTGTCAGTACCCAAAATGAAAAATGTAACCCCTACAATCAATCGCTTAACAAACATGCCACAGTGGACAAAAAACACGTGACCAGAACTTGGACGCAAGCACAAACAGAAGTTCTAGCTGACGGAAAGTCTGGTGCCAGCACAGTGACAATGACACCTTCCAGTAAAGGCAGTGTATCGCAAAATGGACCAACGTTCCAGTTCCTCAAGCTGCCAGCTCTTACCATCCAATGTGCATTTTTTTCTATCTGCCTTTCAGCTATCCTCTTTTGCACCTATGGCATGCCAAGTAAATGCCTTAAATCTTCTGGCGGAGTCACAGCATGATGACCTAACCGGGACATCCGCGTAGTAGCTCCCCGATGATGATTGTGGTCCAGTTGACATAAGCATGAAGTAATGAGAAGTGACAAGCCACTGCACAGCCCTAAATGTGCGATAACCGGTCAAAAGAAGGACCACAAGTGGCCAATGTTCAGAAGGGACAGCGTGTAGTAGATCGCAACGCACGCAGTGCGACCGCGCCTCAGTCCAGCTCATCCTTGCATGCTGCTTCTTTCCTTGCCTTGCATGCGCCTCTCCGCAGTCATCAGTTGAGAAACTTGCGGCACTTCTTTGATCCACACTTGCACGGGATGCGGATTTTACTGTGGGGCCGCTTGGAGTCCGGCGTTGCTGAAAGGCAAATGGCAGTGAAGGCGTGTGATCCGGCACCAATGATTAAATTTGTTACACTCCCAAATGCATCAGACACTGCTCAGGGCATTCGGCACAGCAATTAAATGTAATGCGCCCTGACCGTACTCTGCATGATGCCATGATTGGCTTTTTGCCAATAAGGGCCCATGATCCACAGCATCTTCTGCAGCCAAGACTGATTTGTTTTTGATAAAGCAAGAGCACAAGTAATAACTCTAGGCCTTTTAAATCGCAGACTGTTGCACAACACTTACTAGAGGGGACTATGGCGCTGCAATCGTTCAGCCATCAAGGGAATGACGGGTAGTACACGGATTTGCCTAATCTTCGTGCTTGCGGCTTTGAATGCACTTGTGGCTTCGTTTACTGTAGTGTTTTGACGTTTCTTTTCGACGAAACAGTGGATCGTTGCGAACTTCGCGAGCTGATTTGAATCGGTGAGCCTAAAACGTCAAGGTGGTGAAGCGCAACTGCTATAATTTTGCTGAACTTCGTCGAGCCACAAAGCTGCTACAGGTCACATGGACAACGCTGAAAGAACGAAGCTTAGACAAGTCGGTGTATCACCTATCATTCCCATGCTGCTTGAAGCACGATGCATTGCAGCTCCCATAGACAATAGCACCAAAGTTCCCTATAGTGTATTATTAGGAACTCTATGCATTAAACAACGACAGCGTAAAAGGACAACACTTATACGAACTCCCTTAAAAAGACACTAAAGAGCAAAACGATTTTTCGCACATTGGTAAGGTACAATTTTACAATCCACAAAACAGAACTCTCACCGCGGCATGACGCTTGGTGAGCGAGAAAACGCGAGAAAAGCAAATGCAGGGCGAGACGCCACCGTGAGATTCTCGCACCAAACGCTGCGACGTAGTAAATTTGGAAGGTGTCGAATGGGTCCTACATAGCTTCTACACTCGAACCTTATTATAACAAACTTGCACCTCACGTGAAAATAAATTCGTAACATCTGAAAACTCGTTATAAAGGTTTATTCTTAACACTAAATCTACTGCAAGACTATTTTTCATTTACTTTGTTATAACCAATATTTCATTATATCCAGATTCTTTTTATCGAGGCTTGAGTATACTCAGTAAAAATGAAGTACATTGTCACCTGTAGGTGCCATAGACATAGAATATAAATCTACGGAAAATTTCACTGAGCCCATGCCGCTAAAATACGAAAAATAGATTTCGTAATTTGTTACGCCGTGCGCGGAGATTTCGGCGAGAAATTTAAAAATGACATTTGTACATTGATTGTCTCGGTTGATAATGAACTTGGGACAGTGAGACATACGGCCTTACAGTTCTCTCAGAGCGCAGTGTGTAAATCTAAACCAAGTCAATTGTTTTTCTTTAATGTCCCTTCAACTTACTTATCAAATTAATTCTATGGAATCTCAAAAACAAGTTGGCAAAGTGGTTACGAAAGGGAAAACTGATGTTGGCATCAACCCGTTTGTAGCACAAGGCAACAAGGACGTCGATGTCAATTTCTTGGGAATAAAACTTTCAGAAGAAAATGCTTTACAGGATGATTCCTCTAACAAGTGAGAAAACTAGCATGCTAGCAATCTGCAGTGCGAGGGCGAATTAATCAACAACTCGAAGCACGGATGCTTCGAGTTGTTGATTAGCGCGGGTGCAGTGAATATTTCTTATTGGTTCAGTGCAAATCCCATAACGCAGGGGTCTCACACTCACATCAGGTAGAGGGCCACAGTGACGAAATGAACAATATATCACCCAATGCCACCATTTGAGATGTGTATTTACCATATCTCATATAAAGATGATTTCGCAGGAACTTTGGCGCCAGGATTCGAAAAACATGCAGATCCCGAGAATCATGCACACCTCAACGGTGATTGTGAAGTATAGACATATCAATCCGCGATTACATTTAACAAGATGACACCACATGGAGTGGCTCACGAATGAAATGCTCGAGACCGACCGATCTCGCCTCTCTACCTCACGCAAACAAAGTATTAATAGTCGCGACGAGGGAGCAAACAATGCGAGTATGGTTCTTCATGAAAAAGAGCGCAAAAACCCTGGGACAGAAAGAGGTTAGGTCAGCGCTCAACAACTTGAGCGCTTATCCTGACCTCTTTCTGTCCCGTGTTTTCTGCGCTCTCTTTTATGAAACACTATGAATAACCAACACGCCCAAACCTTCTCCCTTTTTGAATGTGAGTATGATTTGGCAAAATCACGAACATCTTATTTTTTGTGAGTCTGAGTTTGAGACCCCTGCCATAAGGCGATTCTAGAGTTACTGTATAAGTAACCTTTGGGTATCAGAGCTGCACATCTGCACAACTGCGGAGACGCTGATGCAGAGGCACGTCCCAAAAACATGGCTGCACCGCTGAAAGCAGTCACCATCCACCTGGAATCTATCAAGCAACCGCTGTTCGCTATGTAGCTCGTTAGCTACGAACTGGTACTTCCATTTGCTTTAGATTCATGTCCTTAAGCTTCAACAGCGAAGTACTTGCGTGGATTCGGCACCATTTTTGAAAAGCATACTGAAACAATCGATACTGTAGGCTTAGCCAGATGCTCTCCGCATTTCGGAGGACATATATTGTATGTTTATCAGCTGTTGCTTATCCCCTACAGCTGGCACCACTTGGCATGGCAGCAGCGGCGATGCGTGTTATTCAGCACCATGGTATGCATTTGCGTTACCGGACAGACTAAAAAATGTTTTTGTACTCTCGTGGCACAGTGCCAAAAGCAGGCATTTCTTTTATCGCCACTCGTTGACACGCCAGGCACGTTGACACTGAAGAGCAAAAGCACGTTGACACTAAAAAGCAAGAGCACGTTGACACTAAGAGCAGCCATAGTAGTGCGGCAAAGCCACACTACTATGGCTGCTAGCGAGGCATGATGGCGGACCTGTGCGCAACTCTGCTCCCGTAGGGAGCATATACAAGAACTCCATGCGAATCATAACCGCTCCACCACCTGGCTGCCAATTGCGTAATTATGCTAACCTGCTCCAGGCGACATCTTGTAGTCCACAGTGAGCTCCTCGTGAGTGCAGATATCCCTGTTAGTGAAGAATGCCAGGCGGGGCATCCGGAGGTCCAAGTTGTTGATCCAAACCATGCACACTGCCATGTTTGGCTCACACTGCAAATGCAAGATGGCCACCGCAATATTGTTAAGCTCAAACAAAGGTCATAAGAAAGCACACAGCCTGTGAAAAATAAAAAAAAAGAAGGGGGATTCTGATGTTTCATGTACTGCACTTAAACCTCCTTATAACAATGTTCCATCTTACATGAAAATAAGTTCGTTATACCTAAAAATTCATTATATAGGTACATTCCTAACACTGCGTTTATGGCAAGGCTATTTTTTATTTACTTAGCTATAACCGATGTTTCGTTATATCGAGGTCTGAAGTGTATGTATACGAGGCATAGCACACAGGGGGATACTATGATTTATATTCGTTAAACTTCGTAGTTCCTGCACCAAAACGAAAACACCGTGTCCACTTTTCTATATATAGGTCTACTTTTCTTTGTGAAAAGTGTCACTCACTACTAGCTGTCAACCTATATTCACGATCAAAGCTACCGATAATGCCAAGCCGATGGAGTTCCAATGTTTTGCCCACTGTCAGCCCAAAGCAGTGCCAGTTGCACTGGCACTTAATACAAGTATATTTGAAGCAAATTGACACGCTATAGAAATAAAAGGGAAGAATGGGATCCCGAACTTTTGGAGAGCACCATGGCTGCACCCGCTGGCACACTTAGCCAAGACTTCCTAAGAACACACCACAAAAATTCAGTTTCACTGCAAGTATAAAGCAATGAATGTGATAGCAGCAAATTGTAACATCATACAAAATAAGGCTGGCGACCAACTTTCTTCTATCCGAGAGTTCATACTCTGAGAAAGATTGTCAGGGAGAGATGTTCTTTTCGCAGCTTTTTCAAATTGAGAGCGCAACACACAGAAGGGTATATGAGACGATCACTGATGCCTGTCGAGATAGCCCACGCGCTCACACCTGCAATCGAGCCCTTAGCATTAAAGTTCACAGTTGCTGCTCAAGCGAGACTCCCCTTCTTATGTACTATTGTCAGCTATATGAGCTCGAACACGCGAACGCATGTCGAATAGCTTCGAACCCTACATCGGCTGATTTGCAGCGGCAGCTGTGGGAAACAAAGTGGAAAGGGCGTCACGCTTACGCTAGCTGTTGACACTCCCTTCTCAATATTGTTGCTGCAAAACGCGTGTCAACTGCTAGTGGCTGCTGTCGGTCATATGAATTCACTTCAACGCGCACAGCCACAACCAGTTGACCTAGCAGGCTATGAAGCTACAAAAAGCATCGGCTGTGACGTAGCCGGCCGCCATGCACAGGCCGTACCTTTATTACATCAAGAGCATTTTGATAGGCATTTTTGTTTTCGGTGAATTTTTCATTTTCGTGTTATCATTGCTAGCGGCCGAAGGCACGCGATAAACTGTTGTTGCACAGCAATGATCATACGAGTATCGTGATGTGGGAATGCAAACAGTCAGCGGAAGAGCGCCCTCCTTTCCCTTTCAGTTTCGGCAGCGCCATCCTCACATCCCGTTATCTGTATTTTGAGGCTCTTGGCCACGTACTCGCGAATTCGAACTCATATTGCTCACGATAGTACCTCCATGCTCATTATAGATGGACAGGGCATTTCCTCTCTGCTTGAACGTTCCACGACAGGCCTAACACACAGGGAGATGTCATTGCATGTGCCCTCTCAGCAATGAAAATGGGTTGTCTCATTTGATATTTACTTCAGCCGCACCTTGCTCGCGTGCGTTTACCAACGTTAGACATACGATGCACAGGGGTGCGCACTCAACTTCATACGGAATTGTTTCATATGAAACTTCATACGGTCTTGATATGAAACGCAGTACCGGTGGAAAAAACCCATCAAAAATGTCCATATACTTGCTCTCGGAATAATACTAATAACTGGAGAAGCAAGCTTCTGCAGAAACATTTTGTAGCTCGACAAAACCTTAAATCTATGTGCTGTAGATGTGACATACAATATACATACAAAAGGACAGTAGTAAAATATACACGAAAAGAGACTTCCATGTCATCACTAAAAGTGACGACATAGAAGGGCATCAATGTGTAGCATCAACACTATAGCCTCCCATGCATAGAAAAGTGAGCCGAAGTGACCAGTTGTGTGCATCAACCCAATTTATAGCAAACAAGACTACGCCACCAAGCCTGCCCAGATAGAAAGGAGTGCTCACGGAATGGTTGACGAAATGAGCAATGTTCCCATATGTCCCCGCGTCCACTGTGTACAGTGTTCCTTGGTCCATTGATTCGTCTGCAAGAGGCGTTCCTTCATCCTGCTCTTCTGTGTGGTGCCTTCCTTGATTCATTGAATCATCTCTGCGATGCGGTCCTAGATCTTGTGATTCATCCGTTAGGTGGTAGTCGAGATCAAAGAGGTAAGTCGTGCCTTGTTCATCATACCACCTGCCACGTCTTTCGGCTTCTTCATCTGTGATGACCTGAGAGAGGTAAAAAAAAAACTGAGAAGTGACACAACTGTGCAAACATTCATGACGAAAAAAAAACAAGATCGTAAATAAGCTCAGAGTAGGCTAGAATCGCTTTAAGGAGCATAATGTGGCTATTAAAGACTAGCGAGAGCTTATTGTCTAGAATTTTCTAGAAATTGTCAGTTAGCTGCTTGTCACTACATTTTGCATGAGGAGTTCACCAAAGCCAGATTCTCAAATTAAACACGATTCTTGAGCCCTCATGATGAAAGAAATCACTTTAAAAAGCACATCTTTGCCACATAGATGAGCTCTCTCCTTGTCGTGGTGCGCTATACCAGTGAAAATGATGAATCTCAACCAACTAGCCCGGCAACAGTGCCTTAGCTCGTTTCTACAATTAAAATACGCTTTTCTCAAATTCCAATTTGGGACAACTACACGAGTTTGGTGTTTTTAGTACCTCTGATGGCCAGATCGAGATCGGGAAACTTCCCATAATACTTTTTAATACGTGAAGAGTGCAAATATCCCCTTCAAAACCTGGTATCCTTTATATATTTATCATGAACTTGAAGTAAGCAATCATTTTGGGCTGATCATTTTAATACTTCTCAGATTGCAACTTCTCTTGTTCATTAAAATGCCTTATACACATTTCCTTGTTAGTTATTTACATTGTACAGTTATTGTGGAGCAATATGAGCCATTACTGGCTCATAACCATAAATGTTTTGTAACAGAAAAAGTGTGTCCAAAGAAAGGATACACATTTTCGTGCTACTAATGGAAACTATGCAACTTACTATAAAACTGATTACATATGTGAATTCAGCATAAAAACCGACGTTAACGACAAGAATTTCATTGCCCTAGGCAACAGTTTAATGATATTTTTTTCAGAGTAGCATCTCCCCTAATGATGATTTACTGTCTTGGCGGAGAGGGTATTCCCGAAAACCTCCATTTCAAAAGTCAGCTAAATTTCATTTTGAAATAAGTTTAGTATCGCTTTCAATAACTATTTATATAATAAGGCAAAATGCATTAGATGCACCTAAGTACATGCCAGCACAACCTTGCAATAGCTCACCTGCCCCAAGTATTCCATGACAAATGTGCCCTTTCGAAATGCGCTGCTCCGTTCGAACGCCCCACCCACGACCATTTGTTGTCCTAAATATTGTCAGTGGGATCTAAAAGGAACAAAAAGTTATAAAGAAGTCAGACAGATGGTAAAACAATTGAAGTCACTGAGCAAGTTATAGTAACTTGCCTAAGTAGCCTAAAGAGATAAAAAGAAACAGAATTATGAGGCCCCATTCGCACCAGAATTTCATTCGGTTGTCATGCTTTGCTCCTCAAAGAACAACAACGACCATGCCTGGAAGGAACTAATGCAAACGAGCGTGACATTAGCTATTGTAAACTCTTCGTCGTAAAAATACGAGTGCACAAATTCGCAGTGTCTATTGCAAAAGATTGCAGCATACGCAATGCACTCAACTAGGCTTCATACTGTCGTCGTTTACTCAATGCTCTAATGTGCACCATGCAACAGGTCACATGCACATCATGTCACGTTATCATGCCACGCAACGTGTTCTTTTGGGCCACCCATTTTTCACAACGGAGCGCGATTCTAGCAACAATTGTATAGGTTTCTTGCCAAACTTGCTTCGAAATAATTCTTTAGCGAGGTTGAAAAAGGAAGTAGAATCCGGTAATGAATCAGGGGACATATTGCACAAATGCTATAAGGCTAATGGATTCTAGCCGAGTTCATTGCCATCGGACTAATGTATTGTTTCATTACTGTTATTTTGTATGAAAATGAGGCTGATAAATTTTCGGTAGACCCCAAAACAAAACACAGACATTAAGGGGACACCAAAGCGAAACAATGACTTGGTGACTTGGTTTAGATTAATAAACTCTACTCTAAGAATGTTGTATGTTTCTCTATCATAAGTTTATTAATAAAGAAGAAAATCAAGGTTGAAGTTCCATTTTTAAACTTCCCGCCATGATTTCCACATGTGACGTCACTTATTTCAAAATGTACTTTTCGTATTTTCGTGACATTGCTTTAACGAAATTTTCTTGGCATGTTAGCTCTACAGATGACAATGTACTTTAACCAATCAGGAACTACGTAGGATTCAGCAAACACCTTCAAAATATATGACGTCATAGTGTTTTGTGGCGGAATGTCAGGGTGACGTTTTGACCCGCACTGTCTTTTTTTCGCATCTGTTCACATGCCAAGCGTCATCTCGTGGTAGAAGTGGGGTTTTCGGAATCGCAGAATCATGCTTTATTGATACACAAAAAAATCCTCTTTCTTTGTAGTGCCCCTTTGAATGAGCACGGAGTGGTGAAATGATTCATATGACGGTTGACACACCTTGCACCCTCGTTGCACTACTCGGTTTGGACAGCTCATGTCGCAGCTGCAGAGACGGTTGCACTCGAAGATGGGGCTCCCAAAAGGCGCACTCAAGGTGCCGTTAGCCGTGTACGCAAACCTCAGGTCGTTGAATGCCGGACAGCAGCCCTTGCGGTCTTGATAGCAATTGGCACAGCTGCAGCCCATCTTGGGGTCATCAGGGAACACCACGCCAGGTCCCGGCAGAAAGTCCTGTGTGGGTTTCACATTGAGGGTTTTGCCTTGACTCAAGGCTAGCAACCGCTTTTAAGAAGTATTGCTTTTTCAAACAAGTTCAGCCACTATAGCATTTCTAATGGCTTGATGACCTGCTCGCCCTTTGGACACATGCATCTCCGTAAATGCAAGTAATGATGATATTCCACAACATCTTTCTGCTCTACACATGAACTAAAAAGAAGAGGGTAGGTAGCACCATTCCTGCACAGCAGCATTCATTTCACTTATGCCTGAGCTAACCATTTGTAACCATAAACACTCTGCGACGGCTCAAGTATACAGAAAGCAGGAGGATGCTCTTCGGACAACTTTTCATTCCAAGAATTGCCAGTTTCGTTAAAGCGATGTCCTATTTCAGCCGAGATAACAACATTCACTTACAATTGATGGTCTTGGAAGTTCTTTTGAGTCAAGGGCTAGCAGTCATTAGGAGGCGAGTTTCCAGCCTCAAGCTGCAGTTCAGTACGGGTGCCAAATTTCTTGGCTCCTCAAATGCAGCATAGTTAAGCTTAGGAAAGGGTTGAGAAGTCAGAGCATGTAAACATTTGACGCTCAGGATCCTGTACACCCACATGTTTAAATACATCGACACGAACCACACGCAACCCTACAGACACAGTTGCCAAAACATGACTGGACTGCACCAAGTTATACATATACAGTTGACGTCCAATTTCTTGAACGCCCGAAATCGATCGATGGCACAGTCATGTTTCCGAAATTCCAGACGTTTATAGCTTTCACCATCCGATTTTTTGGGCTTTTTACCACTAACTGCAGATTTGATGTGAAGGCCATACTCCAGGTTCACGAAAATGCACGCGACATAGATCGCCTTCGCGAAAGCGTTCACTTGCATGGCCAAACCCCATTCACGCGACCGCTTTGGCGAGCGATCTCCCTTATTGCTGGCATGAGGGCGTTAACACGCACCAACAGTGGCACGTTGTCAGTCGTATGCAATGTAAAACACAATTTTTTGTTGCATTATGGTACATAAGATGTTTATCGTTTTCTTGTAGCGTTTGTTTTGATTCCGTCAGTGCTGCTACGTGCCGCCACACCACGTCACAAACAGCGCGGGACTTGTAGTTCCTGTCCTTGCACGTTCAACGATGTCAATGTCTGCTCGTCATTGTTGCCCATATATATGTTGATGAACATTGTTTTGGTGCGTGTCAATAAGCAAGAAGCGACAATCATTAGTACACACTGATGTAGATCATGTTCCGGTGCTTAGCTGTCGGCTGCTTAGTACAACACGTCCGGGCGACGGTTTCCGAATCCTAAAAACCGAGCGATCGCTCCAAAACAACCAGGCGACATATTGTGCGAACGTCCTCTTTCGTCCCACATAGCATCGCTCGTCGCTGTCGCGTGCATTTTCGCATTTATAGGGTTTGGTCTTGACTAGTGCCACCCCCATTTTGGTTGTTTTCGCACCCCCGAACTCGGCATGCCGCGGCTGCCATACTCGCGAAACGGCAATTGCCGCAGTAGAGCGCATGTCAACCCTTTGCCAGCCGTAGCTCACTCAAACCTGTAACCACAGCCGCATGGTGCTCTGCTCCGACAGAGGGTCAGGTTACGTTGCCATCAGCACGCTTGCAGAATTGTGGACAGTGGTTACGCAACACACCCTCCGGAACTGTTTTCGGCACGCGAGATTCACACTGGATGCCCAGACCGCCATCTCGCCAGAGTGGACAGTGTGTGCGTGGACAGTGTGTGCGATGACCTTCCACCCGCAAATGTTGCCTTCGACAATCTGCACGCTGCCGGTGCTTCGATCCTAACCGGAATAACCTTTGAGGGCCTCGCCGACGCTGACAAAGACCTCAAGCTGTGTGCGGTAGATCATGGAAGGTCGCGTTTCGTGAGAGTCCTGGCCTAATGAGTATACAACTTTTTGTTTCTATGCGTAATGATCACAAACACAAAATCCGTGAATACCGGCCCAGGACGTGCATGTTTGCGAATTCTTTTTTTCCGAAGTGTGCAGCCGAATGAAACAAGCTTTCTGTTAACAAGTCTGTTGTGTAAATGAAGATCTATTTGTATCTCTGTTGTAAACCCCCGTGCTGTAACCCCCAAGGGCGATGCGGGGTAATTATTGAATAAAGAATAAATAAAAAAAATATATCTTACACTGCTGTTCAGAATTAGGGTCTGCACCCCTTGATCCCCTGGATTGATTGATGACGCTAACTACAGGTAGCCAATGAGGCCTCCATTTCTAGCTTAAATTAGCGCAACTGAGAATTTTTTTGAGGTTGGCCACGCATTTAGGTGCAGCGTGGCACAATTTCGGCAAATTTCATGGTTTCGGAGCAGCTCGGCCCGAAAATGAGGAATGGTATCAAATTAACCAATTGGCCCAGCTGTGGCACCCCTGCAAAAGGCAGTGATCGTTTCAATGCGCTGTATCGCTTTGCAAATGTTTTTCTTGTCCAGAAGAACAAGTAAACAACCCTTTCTGTAGTGGTTATATCAAGTTGTTGCAAGAAACATGCTTGTCAGTGTGAAGAAAAGGTGCATGCATGAATAACTAAGCCTTTCAACACCACAGGGCAGTGCCAGTCAGTGTTAGTTTTTTGTTTCTTAATGTGCGGGGCCATGTTATCAATTTCGACTTGCTACGGAACAAGGCGGCAATGACAAAAACTCGCCGAGAGTGTCCATGTAGTTACTATCGCAATAATAATGCAGTTGTTTTACCGCTATATAAGTGTTTAGGGTTAGCTCTGCCTTCAGATCTCCCTTTGTTTAATTTGTGCACTTATATTTAGGATTTTCGTAGTGAACCTGCTTATAGTGAAATCATATTTATAACGATTTTTTCCGGGAATTTCTCAATTTCGTTATATCCAGGTTTAACTGTATATACTCTTGACAATCCTGAAACGTGGATATCGAACAATCATGGAACATGGTCGATCGTCACCAGCGAAGTGGTCCTCTGCAGCAATACACAGCACAACGAAGTTAAATGACTGTTAGTTGTACATTAAGGAAGCCAGTAAGAATGTGGTGCCTGCATTTCATGCCACTTGAAGGAACACGCTGGTGGTGCATCTTTGAAGTTTGCCAGCTGCTTGAAAGAGATTGACGGTAACAGGAGTCGTGTATTTCGAAACAAGGAACCCAACTGTCAATCCAAGCCTACCTTTATGTACACAAATCCAGCCGGAGGTGCCTCTTCATCGACGTAGTTCTCTACACGCAGTAGAGGTTTGCTTGAATTGGGGTCGTACGTTCCTGAGGCAACTTGAATGTACTTTTCCCAGTAGGCCAGCGTGGAAGCTAATGCTTGCCGCTCTTCAACCGTGGACACGAACAACTGCCACGAACCAAACGCCTTCATGATGCGTGACATCTGTCCAGACCGATGCGCGGACATCTGCAGGACCTGCAATGTAGGTGTAGCCAGTAAAGAACTAGGGTGCTTGTAGGAATTGAACAATAATTAACAGTTGTTAAGACCACTAATCAAGAGTAACTGTACACTAATAAAGAATGCCAATTAAGTACACTTAAATGCTAATTAAGAGTTTAAGAGATAAATACTTGCACTCCATTTTAACCGCCTTCTCAATCACTATACTCAGCGAACACTTATCCTGACAGTAGACCTGTGCACCGGTACGAAAATTACCGCCGCCGAGTGACCGGTGCAGGGCTCATCGTGTCGGCGGCGGCACGGCGCGAAAGGGGGCGGGGTATATAGAAATTTGCTAATATTATGGAAATATGGACCATCTCCATGAGCGAAGCACTGTATTGCTATACTACGCTTCGGTTCTGCGCAGCGCGCCGGTGGTATTCTGTTGCTCCGAAGTATAACAGTGAAAACCGCCTTGATTTCCCTGTACTGCCGCTTGCCCTTTTTGGCAGAAATTTGATAAGGGCCGAGAAAACCGCCATCGGCAAGATGAAAGTATCCGATATAAAAAAGCGCCTAGTGAGCTTTCCGCTAGGGAAGAGAGCATGCGCTGCCGCATCGGGAAGAGGCTGATTGGACCCTCCAATGTCTTTGCCTCCGTTTCTTATGATGTCAATATCCTTCTAGTGACGTTACGAGCAGTTGTGGATACCTTTTGCATTGACTAGCACGCACATACTCAGTACTGAAAAATGAGGTGCATGGAAGGAGCGTCGGCAAGAGCATCAACATGCAGCAACATGTGACCGGGCACTAAAGTGCCCGGTCATACGCGCGCGCACACACACACACACACACACATATATATATATATGTGTGTGTGTGTGTATTATAATGAAGCGTTTTAGAGTGGCACTATTTTATTAAACAGGTGAGCGGTCACGACACGTCAAGCGGTAATGGCAGAACTAGCCCGAGTACCCAGCCAACCAAACGTCATCTTCTTCACCGACTGAGTCGTACCTCCTGCCTTTCTGAGTAGCACTCATCTTCTTCACTACATTTTCCTCCCCTCCGGAAAAGAGCCATCCTGGCGACTCATGGGCAGGAGACAAAAGAGGGATCGTAATACGGTTTTAGGCAGTCTATGTGGGCGGTCTCACGTCCACGGCGTCAATGATCATGAGCTGCTCAAGCAGCTCCACGATGTGATTGACAGGTGAATTTTGTTTAAACACACAATACGGTCCGTCATACTTGTACATCAGTTTCGTTGAGAGACCAGGGCTGGTTGAAGGGATGCGAAGCCAGACAAGGTCATCTGATGCATAAGAAGCCGGAGGCGTCAGGCTATCGCGGTGGTGTTTCTGGCGTTGCTGTTCAGCACTTGTGAAAGAGCGGGCAAGCTGACGACACTTCCGCGTATTTAGCAGCTTGTGACATCGTCGTCAACTCAGCAACATCCGGGAGGTAAGGAAGGATGGTGTCTAGCATGCAAGAGGGCTCGCGAACATAAAGGAGGAAATATGGAGAGAAACCAGTGGTTGTCTGGACAGCAGTATTATGCGCGTAGGTTACAAAAGGGAGAATACTGTCCCAGTTGGTGTGATCGGTTGCGACGTACATTGACAGCATATCTCATAATGTACGGTTGAATCGTTCTGTAATGCCATTAGTTTGAGGAGAAGCGATTCGACGGCGTCCGACAAAAACACACGCCCTCGGTCACTCAGGAGTTCACGTGGTGCACCGTGACGTAAAATGATCTGATGCAGTATGGCTGACGCAGAAGAGAGGGGTGAAGTTTCTGCGTAGCGCGTAAGGTGATCGATAGCGACAATTACCCAGCGATTTCCAGCCGGTGTAATCGGAAGAGGTCCATACAGATCAATACCAACACGGTCAAACGGTCGGGCAGGACAAGGTAAGGGTTGTAGTGGAGCTGGAGAACTTGGAGTGGGATTCTTCCGGCGTTGACAAGCGAGACAGTAACTTACATAGCGACGAACGAAGCGATACATTCCACGCCAGTAGTAGCAGTGGGACAGGCGAGTGTAGGTTTTTAACACTCCTGCATGGGCGCATTGTGGGTCGGCGTGAAAGGAGGCGCATATGTCTGAGTGAAGACGTCTGGGAATGACTAGGAGCCATTGGCGTCCTTCAGAGAGATAATTCCGCCTGTATAGCAAAACGTCTCTGATAACGAAGTGCTGTATTTGATGGCGCATATTTCTAGGGATATTTTGCGAGGGAGTTCGACTCAACAAGTTGATAAGTGAAGCGATCCAAGGATGTTTTTGTTGCCCCTGTAGCATGTCGCTGACACTAAGTGCAGTTACGTCGGGGGCAGGCGAAGACGGCGACTTGTCACTACATCGTAGAGGTGATCGGGACAAAGCGTCTGCGTCGGAATGTTTTCGGCCAGATCGGTAAACGACGTAGATGTCGTACTCTTGTAGCCAAAACGCCCAACGGGCGAGCCGGCTGGTGGGATCTTTTAACGAGGAGAGCCAACATAATGCATGATGATCTGTAACCACGCTGAATGGCCGCCCGTAAAGATAGGGTCGAAACTTGCCTATGGTTCGTGTGATGGCTAGACACTCTTTTTCGGTGACTGAATAGTTGGCTTCTGCTTTTGTGAGTGCATGCCTGGCGTAAAAGACGACGTACTCATCAAATCCAGGTTTATGCTGGGCGAGCACAGCACCGAGGCCAACTCCGCTAGCATCCGTGTGTATTTCCGTCGGGACAAGAGGATCAAAATGTCGCAGTATAGGAGGTGACGTAAGAAGGTGGCGGAGTGTGGCAAATGCATCATCACAAGCTGACGAGCAACTAGAAAGGTCGTTGTTGCCGGCAAGAAGGTCAGTCAAGGGCGATATGATGGAGGCGAAGTTGCGAATAAAACGACGAAAATATGAACATAAACCAAGGAAGCTGCGAAGTTCTCTTAAGGTCTTCGGCTTAGGAAATTCGGCAACGGCACGGAGTTTCGTCGGATCCGGAAGAATGCCATCTCTAGATACAACATCGCCCAAAATTAGGAGTTTTCGAGCGCCGAAGCAGCACTTCTTCAAGTTGAGCTGTAGACCGGCGGCGGCGAGTCAAGTAAGCACTGCCTCGAGGCCGCTGAAGATGCATTGAAAAGTCGCTTGAAGATATCACGACATCGTCTAAATAACACAGACATGTCTGCCATTTCAGGCCACGGAGGATGTTGTCGATTATGCGCTCGAAAGTGGCAGGCGGATTGCAGAGCCCGAATGGCATGACGTTAAATTCGTATAAGCTATCAGGGGTAACAAAAGCCGTCTTGGGGCGATCAGCCTCAGCCTCGGGAACCTGCCAATAACCTGAACGCAGATCTAGTGACGAGAAGAACTCCGTGCCTTATAAGCAGTCAAGGGCATCATTGCGAGGTAGTGGGTAAACATCTTTGCGCGTGATCTTATTCAACCGGCGGTGGTCGACGCAGAATCTTATTGAGCCATCCTTTTTCTTGACCAGAACGACTGGGGAGGCCCACGGGCTGTTAGAGGACCCAATAACACCTCGCTTCAACATGTCAACTTGTTTCGCGATTATGCGACGCTCAGATGCCGATACCCGATACGGACACTGACGTAAAGGAGCGTGAAGGCCAGTGTCGATTTCGTGAGATACTGTGGAAGCACGGCCCAAAGTCAGTTGCTGGTGGTCGAAGCTGGCGCGGAAGCGCTCGAGGAGGGTGATGATGTCGGTGCGCTGCTGGGCCGTAAGGTTGGTGTCGATGCAACGCGAAATTGCGTCGGTGAATGATGGGGAAGAGGATGATGCGCAACAATCAACAGCGTCAATAGGTAGCGTAGTCGAGTGTTAAGAAACTACACGTGCCCTCGTGGGATCAATGTCATCGGCGAAGCCCAGGCACTCTCCGCACAGTAACTTGGAAGATGAGGGAAACGGATTTGAAACATAAATTGCACTTGATCCATCGTGAACATTCAGAACGGCGAAAGGAATCAGGAAGCACTTGCGGCGAACAGTGGTTTCAGAAGGCGTAAAAAGAACAGTCGAGCCACTAGAGACGTCACAGAAAAGCGGAACTAGGGCGGACGAGAACGGGGGTATCGAAGTGTCCGCGGCAACGAAAACGTTTGCAGGTGAAAGGGACGAGTCGAGTGAAGCAGCGTTGCAAACGGCGCGAACTTCACTTCGGCGCGAGCACAGTCGATGACGGCGTGATGAGTGCAGAGAAAGTCCCAGCCCAATATAATGTCATGGGAACACCGCGGGAGCACTACAAACACGCCGACATAAATATTGTCAGCAATAGCGACACGTGCTGTGCATGCAGCGAAAGGGCAAATTCGTTGCTCGCTCGCAGGGCTCAAAACAAAGTCGTGAAGAGGCATTGTGACTTTTTTAGTCGACGGCAAAGTTTTTCAGTCATTACAGACACTGCGGCGCCAGTATCGACCAATGCAAAAACAGGTATACCTTCAACGGAGACAGCAACGGCGTTAGACGGCGAAAAACGAGGTCTTGTGGAGTTCGAAAGATCCGCAGTTCTTGCCCCCGGAACTGCGGCTCCTAGTATTCTTCAGGGACAGGGCGAGGTCGACGTAGCATAAGGGAAAGGGAACGGGGTTGAGGTGAAGGCGACCGGTGTCTGTTGAAGTTCCGGCGAGGTGAAAATGTGTCCATGATGGCAGTGTCGCCATATACAGCAGGCTCCGGTCATGGTGGGAAATCGTAATTGTGGGGCCTGGCATCGTCACGCAGGAAAAACTCGCGCCGTCGACAAAATCGTGCCACGTGACCCGCAATTCCACAGGCGAAGCATATGGTGTGGTTGTCTTGAGTGCGCCAAGGGTTCTGAAAAGCGTGGAGGTGGTGGTCTGAAGAAAGGACGGGCAGCCTGGTACATAGGCTTAGTCGGTACGACAAAGGGGCGCGTGGACGTAGGCGTTTGCGACAAAGAAACGTGGCCATTCCTGACAGGCGGACGGCGGGTTCCGTTCAGTGCTTCGGCATAGGTCAATGGAGCAGCCACAGATGGTGCGTGAGCTGTTGGTAGCGCCTCGGACACTTGCTCCTGAACTACTCGCTGTATTGATGACGCTAAAGTAGATGGGGCACCTTCGGAGGTATAAGGCACGAGGCACAACTGGCGTGCGACCTCCTCTCGTACAAATCGCTTGATCTCGAGAAGCAAAGTGGTGTGGTCTCTAGCAGTGCCAGCCAGCATTAAAGCAGAGATTGTTGCACATGGCGCGCTGGCACGACGAGTGGTGTCACGCTGTTTCCAGAGCTCATCATAGCTCTGACAAAGTTGGATCACTTCCGCTACCGTTTGCAGGCTTTTGGCGACAAGCATCTGAAATGCGTCGTCAGTCACGCCTTTCAAGATGTGTTTGATCTTCTCTGCTTCTGTTATGGCCGAGTTGACACGCCGGCAAAGGTCGACCACATCTTCGATATAACTGGTGTAATTCTCACCATTCTGCTGAGCCCTAGTATGCAAGCGCTGTTCGGCCCGTAGTTTGCGAAGCGCTGGACGGCCAAACAAGTCCGCAAACGCCGTTCGGAAGGCCGACCAGGTGGGGAGGTCTCCCTCGTGATTACGGTACCACAGACTGGCGACGTCGGTCAAATAAAATTGGACGACAGTAAGCTTGTGCGCATCGTCCCACTTGTTGTGCTTGCTCACCCGGTCGTATTCGTCGAGCCAGTCTTCCACGTCTTTGTCATCGGTTCCACTGAAGGTAGGCGGATCGCGTTGCCGAAAGGAGCCGAGACAGACAGGAGCTGCAGTAGTTGGAGCCGAGGCGGCCGCCTGCTTGGAGGCAACGTACGGTTTCGCAATTCGAGGATTAGGCGTTACCCAGCACTCTCCACCAATTATAATGAGGTATTTTAGAGTGGCACTCTTTATAAAACAGGAGAGCGGTCACGACACGTCAAGCGGTAATGGCGGAACTAGTCCGAGTACCCAGCCAACCAAACGTCGTCTTCTTCACTGACTGAGTCGTACCCCCTGCCTTTCTGAGTGGCACTCATCTTCTTCACTACAGTATGTATGCATGTATTACCAAGGTATAATGCACAATTTGCACACATGGCTCAATTGACTTCGGGAAGGCATCAGTTTTTTTTGGGGGGGAGGGGGGGAAGCGGCGGGGGCGGAGAGCTGCATCGCAAAAACACCTATATGATGATTTCTTTCGTTCCCTCACAGAATCAGACACAATGGCACTTGGTTTGTTTTCTTAAGTTATGCACTTATATATTTCCATGAGTAAATGCCAAGAAAATGAAGCCTACAAACTTGCAGTTATATTTATCTCCCTAAGCAAGTGTTGAAAGACTCATATATAAGCAGTAGAAAAAACAATGTTGTTTGAAGGCTACCATGATGTGCGAAAGATAGCGCTTACTACGACAAATAAATATAAAACTTTCCTCACCTCCCACCGCCTGTAATTCGAGAACAACCAATGCGATTAACGCAATTTGAAAGCATTTAACCTCTAATTACACTCTTCCCTACACTCTTTCACAGGCACAATTTGAAGCATGAGAAATAAACACTGAAGTAGACCAAGCAAAACGTGTGCCTAACCTCATTAAGAAGCACAGACATGTAGCCAATGATTGCAAAAGGCTTCAGTGCAGCGTCGGGTTCAACCCACTGCTGAACACCGAGACCACACGTTTCGGCTTTCGCTGGTTACCCATTTGTACAGAGTGCTTGGCCGGTGATTTTTTTCTTGCTCCTATGACTTGCTGAAGCTTATACAGATTCGTACTAATAACCTTGAGAAAAATCGAGTGGTGCGACCGTTCGACTATTGTGGGAATGATGGGAAGTAGACAGTTAGGATCAAATTGCGTTGCGAACTGCCTACGGGTGTTCTCAGTTTCAATTTGATTCTGCGCGCAGCAGCTTCACCCGGTCTACAGTGTTCACAGGCGTGCGTATATGTGCGTGTCGGGGAGCGGCGCAAGGAACGGTATCTTGTTGAAAGTGGTGGGAGCATACTTGCTTTCCTGTTTTAGGCAACGTTGCACATTTACAGTTGCTATTTGATAGTTTTGGGAAAGTGTCGTTCATGTACTGATCCCCATTAATGTATAATCCGAAACTTACCAAGACAACTGCATAGATTTCACTTCATTGTCTGTATAATTATGTCTTCCCTAGAAGCACTCAACGTGGCTGCCAAAACTACGACGAAGCTACGTGAACGCCCCTCAATGATCCGCTGAACCTCCCGGCATTAAAAAGATCTCCTCTGCTCTGCACTGAATGGTCTTTACCGCGGAGTGAGAGATCCGTTGTGTAAGAACCACTACTTTCACAATTTTTCTGTGCATGAGCACACGTGCCTGCTGTTGGTATAACGAAAATGCGTCTATTATTTACAGTTTTATACAGTATTTTTATTTCATAAATTGACGATGCATATTCCGAGTTCAAAACGCATATTTACTTTCACCATTAAAAATTTTTTTTTCAGTTATTTGCTAGTGCCATATCTCGAGAAGATTTTCTAGCAGCACGCCATACCCCAGTTCAGTAGAATTCGTCCCGGTTTTGTGTTGATATCGAGGTCACGCAGAGTTCCTGCAATCAGCTTTATATTTGGAAGAATGAACCAAGTCCTTTATTGAGAATAAGTTCATGTCACTTTGGTTCGTTCTCAGTGAAAGAGCGCTGCAAATGCCAATCACCCGAAGCAGATACAAAGCTTCGACTTTCCATCAGTCCCATTGCGGTAGGAGAGTTGATACACAGCTGGGAATCTAAGAACCCAGAATTCATAAAACACATACACAAGATGAAAAATAAGACAATCACACATGCTGGGGCTTGTGGTCATGTGTTTTTTGGAGGCTGCAGGTTTCTCGATTCCAAGCCATGGATGACTGAAGCGCTGCTGAATTAGCCTCGCGTGCCCACGTAGACATTTCAAAAAATAATTTGAGTGCAAACACACGCCACATGCACGCACACACACACCCAGACATCAAAGACACACAGCGCTGTGTGTAATCTGTGTGTGAATGTGTCGTGTGTTTGCGCTCAAATTAACTTTTTGCAATGATCTACCAACTATAGCCCAAATAGAAGTTCTTCTACTCACGTAGACACTCACTCCAGATTCCACTCTAGGTTTTGTGTTATGAAATTTCACGCTAAAACTGTGGCCTTCTGTCACAGGTCCCGTTAATTAGGGAGGCGATCGCCGGGCTAATTCCAAGGGCCGAAGTATCGGCCCCCCGAACCGCACCACGAAAGCGTGGACAATTTAGAAGTGGTCCTATTTGGCGCGCCAGCGGACGCCGGCTGTGACCCAAAGAACAAGTCAGAGCCGAGAGTTGATAAACAGAACAAAATTATATTCTCAATTATGGCAGATCAAAAGGATACACAAGTATGCACACTCGACAATAGTTGAATACAATATGTCACCAACCAAACAATGTACTACACAGTACAATCAGACACACTCGAAACAACGGACACGGACAACAATACACACTGCAATGCAGTCGCATGCATCGAACAACCAAGATACTTAAAGACTAAAGAGTTAGAAAACTTATTCAGTCTAAAGTTCTTCGAACAAAAGTCTGGATGATACTCTTCCGAGAATCACTCACTCAAAGTCCAGCGTCGTTGTCGTTCCGCAGCCCCCGAAGTTTCTCTTCCAGGAAACCTCGCGTCTTCAATTGGCCACTCTCCAAGCTTCAACCTTCTTCGCCGAAAACACGTCGGCTTCCCACACGCAGCTGTTGCCACGCGTCTTCGCTCGCTAGCGGTAAACACCCACTCTTGCCTGTAGCTCGAGTCTTCACCCCTCAGGTGGAAATCCTCTTCTTCTCCTCCTTTGTCACGGAAGACAAAAGGCTTCGCCCACAAGGCGGAACACCCTACGCACTCTGGCGCATACTTTCTCCTTCTCCTGCTTTGTCACTAAGGACAAAACCTCCACCGACAGACGCGGCGGCATACCCTACGCACTCTGGCGCTAACTTCCTTCTTCTCCTGATCTCCCATCTCGGATGCTCGATTAAATACCTTCCGCGCTAGATTCCAGAAAGTTCTCATCATTTCGTTGGCGCGATACGCAGCGAAGGCTGGGGAAAGGGCGAGACGGTACGAGGGCCGTCTGCGACGGATGACGCAACCCTGCATCACCACGCCCCTTTCAATCAAGAACGTTCCAGGGCTTGCTCGGGCGCCGATGAGAGGAGGTTCGTCAGGCGAACCCACGCTTCCGAGGGGAGAGGGACGCGCGCCCGGGGAGTCTTTGGATGCTTGTTTTCTTTTTTTTTATCGTTCACCTCTCGGCGCTTCGTCGCGAGAATTCGGCGGCGCGCTCTTTTTTGAGCACTCGTTTCGTGACACCTTCTCAATCGGCATCAGCAGTGCGCTTGCCGGTCACCAAGGACACTGTGATGTGAAAACGCTCGCTGACTTTTGTCGTTTTGGTAAAAGCAGAGATGACCGGTGTAGCCAGAGCCTTCAGTATTGTATGCCGTTGTGCAACTTCACTGCGCGGGGTTAGCGCATTCACCATGGCGTCATGCGTTCGATGCTTTACCACTGAGCTACCACGGCGGCCATCCTCCCAGCCACTTTATTGGGTATATATGTGAATTTAAACGTGGGATGGTTAGTCAGCGCCATCTATAGCCATGGCAGCAAGTGTGGCACACTATTTTTGTGAGCCTGTGTGGCGTCACGTAGCCCGTGAACTTATTACGAGCTGGCAGCCGACCTATAGTCCCTCGTATACAACCTAAGGCAACAAGTCTGCCAGTACGAGACCCTGGTTAATGAATAAGGGAAAGAAGTATATACTTGAGGGCTCGTTTTTCCGTGTTTTGACACAATAATGAAATCTAACAGACAATAATGCCAAGGAAAGTATAGGGGAGGTTATTAGACCAAATTGTAAGGTAAATCTGAAGAAAGAATATATATATATATATATATATATATATATATATATATATATATATATATATATATATATATATATATATATATATATATATATATATATATTGTAGTGAAGAAGATGAGTGCTACTCAGAATGGCAGGGGGTATGACTCAGTCGGTGAAGAAAACGACGTTTGGTTGGCTGGGTACTCAGACTGGTTCCGCCATTACCACTTTTATTTATTTATTTATTCAGGTTACCCCTAAAGGCCCTCTAGAAGAGGGTATTACATAGGGGGGGGCCAGTACAACATGGTTTACAGCAAGATACAGTGCAACCTGACAACCGCAATAAAGCGCAAACCATGAATACAGGCAGCAACTGCATGGCGTTAATACAATAGTTAAAGAACGAAAGAAAAACAAAACAACAAAAGCAAAAAATATTTAGTTAGTCACCGTAGTGCGCATGAGCTCTGAAAACCTTACCGAGTCTTTCTCGGTGGCAATATGTGCAGGCAAACTGTTCCACTCAATAATACTGCGCGGGATGAATGACTGAGCGAAACGAAGTGTGCGAGGATAGCGGGCGTTTGACTTTGTTAGGATGATCACGGCGGGGAAAGATGGAACAGGCGGGTTCAAAGAAACTGTCATGTAATGATGGGTGATTGTAAAGTTTGCGGAAAAGTAATAGGCGTGCATATTTCCAACGAATGGCCAAATCCTCTAGCTCAGCACGGTTTTTGAAGTTAGTTACGCTGGAATAGGTAGAATAATCTGAGTAAATGAGACGAGCAGCTCGGTTTTGCAAAGATTCAATATTCGATACGATGTAGGCTTGATGAGGATCCCAAATGGCACTGGCATATTCTATTTTAGGGCGAATTAAACTGGTAAAAGCAAGTTTTTTTAACTGCGATGGAGCCTGTTTAAGATTTCGTTTCAGTAACCCGAGAGACCGGTTAGCAGCTGCAAGAGTGACTTCTATATTATAGTGCCAAGATAGATTCGATTGAAAGTGGAGACCGAGGTACTTGTAGGTAGATGTTAACTCAAGTGTCATATTATTCAACGAGTATTGACTAGGAAAACGTGTAGCAGCGTTAGTAAAGGACATGCACTTTGTTTTAGAAACATTTAACGACATAAGCCAAGTTGAACACCAATGATTAATTTTGTTAAGGTCAGATTGCAAAGCTAAGCGGTCAGAATCAGAAGAAATGTTACGGTATATTACGCAGTCGTCCGCGAAAAGTCAAACGTGTGAAGATAAAGAATTCGGTAGATCATTAATGTAAACGAGGAAGAGTAAAGGACCAAGAACACTGCCTTGGGGTACACCAGATGTTACCGGTAAAGAGGAAGAATAAAAATTCATAGCAAAGGTGAATTGAGACCTGGAGGAAAGAAAAGCTTTTATCCATGCAAGAACTATAGGGTGAATGTTAAGTTGTTCTAGCTTTAGTAGTAATCTGTGCTGAAGAACGCGGTCAAAAGCTTTAGCGAAATCTAAGAAAATGGCGTCGACCTGGCAACCAGCATCCATGGATTTATCAAGGTCGTGAACGAAACCGGCAAGTTGGGTGTCGCATGAAAATCCTTTGCGAAAACCGTGCTGAAAATTAAAAATGATATTGTGACGTTCGAGATAGTTTATTACTTGAGTGTGTATGATATGCTCCATGAGTTTGCAAATGGTACTAGTTAAGGAAATGGGCCTGTAATTTAGCGGTGAGGAACGTTCACCTGATTTGAAGAGGGGGACGACCTTAGCTGATAGCCAATCTTGGGGTAGAGTTCCGGTAGACAAAGACTGTGAAAACAGAGCGCATAAGAAGGGGGTGATACTGAATGATATAGATTTCAGGATTTTATTATTTAAGCCTATATTATCCAAGGTGGAAGGAATTTTTAGTTTCTGTAAAAGGGACAGAACACCGGCCTCACTGATAACAATCTCCGGCATGACTGTGCTGCTGAAACTATGCAATATGGGAGCGGATGAAACGTCTTCTCTGGTAAAAACTGAGGAAAACGCCTGGTTTAAGACATCTGCGCATTGAGATGTGGGAACTGAAACACCATCGTTATTGCTTAGGACTATATCAGGATAACATTTGGGGTTAACAACGCGCCAGAATCTGCGTGGATTATTTGCAAGTATAGATGATAAATCATGGTTAAAGAAATGGCGGCGAGTAGATTTCAAAAGCGACTGATATTCTTTATCGCATTTTTTGTACTTCGTCCAAGAGTTAAAGGTATCCTTTTGGACGGCCTGTTTATATAAACGTTTTTTGTTGTTGTTCAACCGTCGGAGCTGCTGGGTAAACCAAGGAACCGTGCTTCGGGTTTTCACAGTGATGACAGGTATGAATTTATTGATGAGGCCAGTAAGTTTATTTATTAACAGCAACCAGTTTTCTTGAATGGTGCGCTGGAGGTGACCATGTATAAATTCTTCGTAAAAGGCAGACAATTCATTATTTATGCTATCAAAGTTACCTCTGTTATAGCACCTAATCGATTTGTTAGTTGATATTCTTTCGACAAGTGGGCGAATCAAGTTTCCGGTAATAATCGCATGGTCGGAAAGACCATCAAAAATATTAATGTTCGAGCAAACATCGGGTTCATTTGTTAAAATTAGGTCAAGGGTATTTGAACTTGTCGCTGAGCAGCGTGTAGGAAAATTGATGAGTTGAGTTAAAGAAAAGTCCAGGCAACTCTGCAAAAATTTGTGCGCTTCAACATCACTTGGTGGAACAGTAAGGGCACTCCAATTGATGGCAGGAAAATTGAAATCACCGAAAATGATAAGTACAGCGTTTAGAAAACTGGTGTGAATATCGCCCAGAACACGAGAAAATTCATCCGAAAACGTGCAGCCCATATCGGGGGGACGGTAAAAAACAGCAATTATAACATGGCTACCAGCACACTTCAAGGAAACAAAGCAGAAAAGAACATACTGAGATGGGGGTAACAACAAGATCATTCTTGACGGCAAGGAGGACACCACCGCCCCTTTGGTGCTTTCGATCGTAACGAAAAAAGTTGAATTCAGATGCACAAACAAAGATATTGTTATCACTAACAGTGTCATTAAGCCATGTTTCGGTTAATATTACTACTGATGCTGACAACGAGTCTATCAGTGAAGAAAGAGGGACAGTTTTAGAAAGAACAGTACGGATATTTGTAAAGAAGAATGAAAAATGTTTGACTATCGGGCGGGGTACGAGAGGCGAAGAACACTCAATTCTCGGGGGAGAGCTACGTCATTTGCACGTGTCGTTTACGGGGGTTTCCGCCGCGTGTGCGTTCTCACGAGGATTTAATCGGACAGCGCATTCATTTACAGTGTCCCACACGTAGATGTCGTCATTCACGAACAGCTTAGTGAATACCAGGCGGCAACGGTCACCCTCCTTGGCTACAGATTTCTTGAACTGGGCAAGCTTTCGACACTTGTCGCGAACGGGCACCGAGTAATCGCGCGAGATGCTGAAGGGCGTGTTTTTTAGTGTAGGTCCTTTGTTGCAAAATTGCTTCGATTTCCCTATCGTTCAAAAACTTGGCTATAATGGGTCTCTTTGCGGTCAGGACTTGACGTGTCCTGACCGCTCTCCTGTTTTATAAAAGAGTGCCACTCTAAAACGCCTCATTTTAATTGGTGGAGGTGCCGGGTAACGCCTAATCCTGGAATTGCGAAACCGTACGTTGCCTCCAGTTGCTACAATGTCCACGGACGACAATCAGCAGGCGGCCGCCTCGGCTCCAACTACTGCAGCTCCTGTCCGTCTCGGCTCCTTTTGGCAACGCGATCCGCCTACCTTCAGTGGAACCGATGACAAAGACGTGGAAGACTGGCTCGACGAATACGACCGGGTGAGCAAGCACAACAAGTGGGACGATGCGCACAAGATCTGGTGAGACTGCGACCATGGACACATTTTCACCTCGCCGGACCTTCAACAGACACCGGTCACCTTCACCTCAATGCCGTTCCCTTTCCCCTATGCTACGTCGACCTCGCCCTGTCCCTGAGGAAAACTAGAAGCCGCAGTTCCGGGGGCAAGAACTGCGGATCTTTCGAACTCCACAAGACCTTGTTTTTCGCCGTCCAACGTCGTTGCTATCTCCGTTGAAGGTATACCTGTTTCTGCATTGGTCGATACTGGCGCCGCAGTGTCTGTAATGACTGAAAAACTTTGCCGTCGACTAAAAAAAGTCACAATGCCTCTACACGACTTCGTTTTGAGCACTGCGAGCGAGCAACGAATTCGCCCTTTTGCTGCATGCACAGCACGTGTCGCTATTGCTGACGATATTTATGCCGTCGAGTTTGTAGTGCTCCCGCAGTGTTCCCATGACATTATATTAGGCTGGGGCTTTCTCTGCACTCATCATGCCGTCATCGACTGTGCTCGCGCCGAAGTGGAGTTCGCGCCGTTATGGGACGCTGCTTCACTCGACTCGTCCATTTCACCTGCAAAAGTTTTCGTTGCCACCGACACTTCGATAGCCCCGTTTTCATCCGCCCTAGTTCCGCTTTCCTGTGACGTCTCTAGTGGCTCAACTGTTCTTTTTACACCTTCTGAAACTGCTGCTCGCCGCAAGTGCTTCCTGATTACTTTCGCCGTTCTGAATGTTCACGATGCATCAAGTGCAATTTATGTTTCAAATCTGTTTCCCTCGCCTTCCAAGTTACTGTGCGGAAAGTGCTTGGGCTTTGCCGATGACATTGATCCCTCGAGTGCACGTGTAGTTCCTGACCCCTCGACTACGCTACCTATTGACGCTGTTGATTGCTGCACGTCATCCTCTTCCCCATCATTCACCGACGCAATTTCGCACTGCATCGACACCAACCTTTCGGCCCAACAGCGCACCGACATCATCGCCCTCCTCGAGCGCTTCCGCGCCAGCTTCGACCACCAGCAACTGACTTTGGGCCGTGCTTCCACAGTATCTCACGAAATCGACACTGGCTTCACGCTCCTTTACGTCAGCGTCCGTATCGGGTATCGGCATCTGAGCGTCGCATAATCGCGGAACAAGTTGACATGTTGAAGCGAGGTGTTATTGAGCCCTCTAACAGCCCGTGGGCATCCCCAGTTGTTCTAGTCAAGAAAAAGGATGGCTCAGTAAGATTCTGCGTTGACTACCGCCGGTTGAATAAGATCACGCGCAAAGATGTTTACCCGCTACCTCGCATAGACGATGCCCTTGACTGCTTACAAGGCGCGAAGTTCTTCTCGTCACTAGATCTGCATTCAGGTTATTGGCAGGTTCCCATGGCTGAGGCTGATCGCCCCAAGACGGATTTTGTTACCCCTGATAGCTTATACGAATTTAACATCATGCCATTCGGGCTCTGAAATGCGCCTGCCACTTTCGAGCGCATGATCGACAACATCCTCCGTGCCCTGAAATGGCAGACATGTCTGTGTTATTTAGACGATGTCGTGATATTTTCAAGCGACTTTTCAACGCATCTTCAGCGACTCAAGACAGTGCTTACTTGGCTCACCTCCGCCGGTCTACAGCTCAACTTGAAGAAGTGCTGCTTTGGCGCTCGCAAACTCCTATTTTGGGCCATGTTGTATCTAGAGATGGCATTCTTCCGGATCCGACGAAACTCCGTGTCGTTGCCGAATTTCCCAAGCCGAAGACCTTAAAAGAACTTCGCAGCTTCCTCGGTATATGTTCATATTTTCATCGTTTTATTCGCAACTTCGCCTCCATCATATCGCCCTTGACTGACCTTCTTGCCGGCAACAACGACCTTTCTAGTTGGTCGTCAGCTGGTGATGATGCATTTGCCACACTCCCCCACCTTCTTACGTCACCTCCTATACTGCGACATTTTGATCCTCTTGCCCCGACGGAAATACACACGGATGCTAGCGGAGTTGGCCTCGGTGCTGTGCTCGCCCAGCGTAAACCTGGATTCGATGAGTACATCATCTCTTACGCCAGCCGGGCACTCACAAAAGCAGAAGCCAACTATTCAGTCTCCGAAAAAGAGTGTCTAGCCATCATATGGGCCATAGGCAAGTTTCGACCCTATCTTTACGGGCGCCCATTCAGCGTGGTTACAGATCATCACGCATTATGTTGGCTCTCCTCGTTAAAAGATCCACCAGCCGGCTCGCCCGTTGGGCGCTTCGGCTACAAGAGTACGACATTCACGTCGTTTACCGATCTGGCCGAAAACATTCGGACGCAGACACTTTGTCGCGATCACCTCTACGATGTAGTGACAATTCGCCGTCTTCGCCTGCCCCTGATGTATCTGCACTTAGTGTCAGCGACATGCTACAGGAGCAACGAAAAGATCCTTGGATCGTTTCACTTATGAACTTGTTGAGTCGAGCTCCCTCGCAAAATATCCCTAGAGGTATGCGCCGTCAAATACACCACTTCGTTATCAGAGATGGTTTGCTATACAGACGGAATTATCTCTCCGAAAGGATGCCAATGGCTCCTAGTCATTCCTGTCGTCTCCGCTCAGACATATGCGCCTCCTTTCACGCCGACCCACAATGCGCCCATGCTGGAGTGTTTAAAAACCTACACCCGCCTGTACCACAACTACTACTGGCGTGGAATGTATCGCTTCGTTCGTCGCTACATACGTTCCTGTCTCGCTTGTCAACCCTGGAAGAATCCCACTCCAAGTTCTCCAGCTCCCCTACAACCCTTACCTTGTCCTGCCCGACAGTTTGACCGTGTTGGTATCGAAGTGTATGGACTTCTTCCGATTACACCGGCTGGAAATCGCTGGGTAATCGTCGCTATCGATCACCTTACACGCTATGCAGAAACTTCACAACTCTCTTTTGCGTCAGCCAGTGACCGTCGGTCGTTTCATATTGCATCAGATCATTTTACGTCACGGTGCACCACACGAACTCCTGAGCGACCGAGGGCGTGTTTTTGTCGGACGCCGTCGAATCGCTTTTCAAGGAATGCCAAGTCATTCATCACACCACCACCGCATATCATCCTCAAACTAATGGCATTACAGAACGATTCAACCGTACATTATGAGATATGCTGTCAATGTACGTCGCAACCGATCACACCAACTGGGACAGTATTCTTCCCTTTTGTAACATACGCACATAATACTGCTGTCCAGACAACCACTGATTTCTCTCTATACTTCCTCCTTTATGGTCGCGAGTCCTCTTGCACGCTAGACACCATCCTTCCTTACCACTCGGATGTTGCTGAGTCGACGACGATGTCACAAGCTGCTAAATACGCGAAAGAGTGTCGTCAGCTTGCCCGCTCCTTCACAAGTGCTGAACAGCAACGCCAGAAACACCACCGCGATAGCCCGACGCCTCCGGCTTCTTCTGCATCAGATGACCTTGTCTGGCTTCGCATCCCTTCAACCAGCCCTGGTCTCTCAACGAAACTGATGTACAAGTATGACGGACCGTATTGTGTGTTTAAACAAAATTCACCTGTCAATCACATCGTGGAGCTGCTTGAGCAGCTCATGATCAACGACGCCGTGGACGTGAGACCGCCCACATAGACTGCCTAAAACCGTATTACGATCCCTCTTTTGTCTCCTGCCCATGAGTCGCCAGGATGGCTCTTTTCCGGAGGGGAGGAAAATGTAGTGAAGAAGATGAGTGCTACTCAGAAAGGCAGGGGGTATGGCTCAGTCGGTGAACACGACGACGTTTGGTTAGCTGGGTACTCAGACTGGTTCCGCCATTACCACTTGACGTGTCGTGACCGCTCTCCTGTTCTATAAAAGAGTGCCACTCTAAAATGCCTCATTAAAATTATATATATATAGATATATATATATATATATATATATATATATATATATATATATATATATATATATATAAAACATCAAATTATGGCGCGGCAGCGGCGTGCCTGCTCTGAAAACTTCTGCAGCGGCGCCAAGCGGCGCGAGGAATCCAGGCGGCGGCGGCGCAGCAGCGCACAGCTGTAATTGACAGTGGAGCAAAAGCTGCAGAGGCTGGACTTTAGCAGATTCGTGTTGATGCACAAGTAGTACAGCAGCTGGCGGCTAATTTTGGTTTTAATTGCTCACATCATTATTGCATTTAGAAAATTGTATACAAAAGAAAACATCTAGAAGGTTTAGAGTACATCTTAGAGCCATATTATGAATATTACTTTTCTTGGAGAACTAAAAAGCGTGTCTGCAGCCGCACATTTACCCATGGACGCCATATTTACTTTTAAAATCCGGCATAATAAAGTCATCTGCAATAGCAGCGCTGCTGAAGCATAGCCTCCACAATTTACTCCGGGAACAGCTTGCAGCTGCAGTTGGTCACAGCGGCACGGTTAAGATACGAAAGATGCTTATTCTCATTGCACCCGGCTGTTAGACGTGACAGATGATGTACTTCAGCTGCAGAAAGATTGTCGCCTTTATACCTAACTTAAGTCTCTGGTATATAAACAGCGCTCTCTGTGTTAATTTGGATCAGTGAGTAGCTTGCAACCTTTTGTTATAGTGAGCCAAGAGAATTGCATATGTCATAGTCCCAATAAGTCTGTTTCTACGCCCACACTTTAGATGTGTTCACGTGAATGGAGCAAAGGCAAGCTTTCTTTTCGTATACACTGTAACCTCGATATAATGAACCCAGACATAACGATACATCGGCTATAATGAAGTAAATAAAGAGTCTTGCAATAGATATAGTTTAAGTATATACCTTTATAACAAACTTTTTTATCTAACGAACTTATTTTTGTGTAAGATGCAACTTTGTTATAATGAGGCGTGAGTGTATTATAAAGCTCCAGCTGGAAGAACCATGGGAAGAATTACAATTTTATTGGCAATAACATCAGTCCCTCTTAATTACCAAGTTTTAAAACATTGTAGGCTTTCCTTAGTAGGTAAACAAAACAAAGCGAAATGCAGCTCGCCACTCGCAGGGTACCTGTTTTCTCATGTCGATGATGTCCTGCTTGCGGATGAACCCATTCTCGGGGATGGTGAAGTTAGCAAGCTTGCACAGTACTGCAACATCAGGGTTCTGAGCGTTGCAGGCGAGTCTGACTGCCCTCTGTACCAATGAAGTTCTGTAGCTGCAAATGAATATAGAAAAAATGAGAACTGTATTCAGTGTCTCAAATATAATCAATGCAAACACTACGTTTTCAGCATTCCCCTTAGAGTGCATAGAAGTGAAAAGATCACGCACAGAAATATCACAGTATATTCTCTTGTAAACTTTGTTTACTATGACTTTTTATTGAATATGTAGACATTCACAACACGAAATAATCGAATTCGGCTCTTGTTAGTGGCAAGTTGTTACTTTATCAATTTTTACTTTCGGTTTCATAATTTTTATATGGACATACTATTCCTTTCTATTTCCCCCAGCCATCTTAATCAGCAAACTGAATGGGAACATAATCGCAAGTGGCACCACACGCATGCGCAAGGTGTCAGCGCTGCAGATATGTCAACCAATCAACTTTAGTATAAGCGTTAAACCTGAAAGATGGGAGGACTTCTACTCTGGGCTTCCTAATACGAAAGCTTGGCGCCCTAACCGCTACACCGCAAGTGCATTACTCTCAGGCTGGACAGAATACCTCGAAGAATGAACCACATGCAAGCACTTCATGACAATTGCATAGCTGCTTCAAAATAAAACGACCATCGCACATCTAGAGTCACAGGTGACACATCCAAGTACGAAAAAAATACAACATAGTAAAGCATACATACGTTGAGTTTGTCCGCACACAGCACTCCAAAACGAGTGCCATGCAATTCTGGACACTCTCCTCCGTCTCCCACGAATTGTATTGTTCGCTCCAGCCTTTCCATTTAATAAGAAACCATGTCTTTCCCTGGAAAGTGAAGAAAATGCGTGAGTGAACTAGCTTCTAGCAAGACTGCCAGCAGCAAGGCAGCCCTGGCTTTATTTGAGAAAACCGCTTTTGACACTTTTAACACAAAAGTGTTTTACGGCAGGATCCACCACAGTTCCTCTGACGTATTTCTCTTACGTATGTGACGTTGTAAAGAAATGGTAAAGAAAAAAAACCTAGAAGAGAAAGTTCTATCGCTGGGAGTCGAATCTCACGCTCAATAGTGTGCAGTGTGAACCGATTCGGCCACAAAGTGAACGTTCTTGAGCTCTTTAACAGCAGGCTACTTATACGCACCATTTGCCGCTAGTGATACGCCTGTAAATTGGGATGCGTGCGCGCTTTAATAGGGCATGGTGGCCTATGCGCCATGCTTACCTAGTGACGGGGGCAGTTTGTTCGTCTTTCGCTTTCGCCACAAGTATGCGTTGAAGTCGGAATACGAAGGTCACTACACTCACAGAAGCCACCACCCTTGCGAGAGGAGCGCGCTGCTCACACGCAAGTAACAACTCTGGCAGTTGGGCAGTTATTAGTTCACGCTTGTCTTGTGTATACTTGTGCATTCATTCCGTGCACCCTTCTTTTGTGTTTGAGCAGAGCACTTGAATTGTTGAGTCGTGACAGTTGCTGGTTCGCGCTCGTCCTATGTCCGTTCTTTTTCGTGCACCCTTTCCGCCTGAGGTATGTGTTGCAAGTTTTGAGCAGCCTGTAGTTCTTCGCTGACATTACAATATGTTGATGCAGCATTCGTTCCTTCGACCTTGTGGCGAAATAACAAACAATAAATGCAACTACCCCTGTAAGAGAAGTTTCACTGCCATGTTACACCGATTGCTATGACAGAGGAATCAGTCATGTCTTTTCCCACATTATCCTCTTACTGGCTTGTTACAATACTCCATTGTTCTTGGAATTTGACACAAGGAAATTCATTTAGTTATATTCAGACCAAATTTTCAAACACGAATTCATATTACCTCGCCCTGCTATCACTTTTACTGCAACCTTTTCCTTCTGAGTTTCAACAGCACTGCATGAGCACACAAAAACTGCTAGCAAGGGCAACAATGCAGAGCAAGGTAGTGAAATCACTAAGGCAGCATTCGCACAAAAAGCAGCGGTAATGCAGAAGCTGTGTGCAAGACTGTGCACAGCTTGTTGGAAGCTTATAATATTATGACTTTGGTAAGTGTGAAAGGCAACAATGCAGTGTGGAATTCTCTAAACATTAGAAGCTCGTCGGATTTTGAGAAGAGAACAGCAGTGTTCCTGCAATGCTTCTAAAGAACCCCACTGTAACCCGAAAAAGGCTTAGAAGTTGGCTAGGACTACCATTTCTGGCAGGGTTAGTTGGCTTATATTTATTACGGCAACTTGCCTAGCTTCAGAATACTGTGAGAAAATGCATGTACCAAGTGGATACCTGCTTTGAATTCTTCGACAATCAGGATACTTCTAAGGAAATGGCCATAAAGCTTTTTTGAAGAGGCCTTAGATACCCCAGCGAGAAGTGACTGTTGGCATTGGCGTCAACACGAGCGATGCAAACAATAGTCATCACATTATGATGTTGCCAGAAGTTGTGACACCATCATGACATCACAATGTCGCGTAACCACGTCGCATTGTTGCCTGGTCGATGGTGGGGAAATTCCAAAGATGCTACAAGACCACATGAAGTGCAGAAGGCTTCGAATGCCTCCGGTCTCAGAGCAGATCAAAACCACATTATGGGTGCAGAGCCTTTGGGAGTAGAAATCAATACAATAGACTGAGAAAAAATAAAATATGGCTTTCGTTTTCCAGCTGTCATAGACAAATGCATAGGGGACTATGTGACTTTTGTGAGCAGACTTTGCTCAAAATCCTACATTTGTAATATTGTAGACCAAATACGAATTTGCACATGTTGGAAAATTTTTGAATTTATGTTTAGAAGGAATTTTGTGTCTAACTTGACTAAGTGTTTCCCTTTCAGATTTCCTTTCAGAGTGTCTCGTACCAATATATGTCATTTAGTTTAAGTGAAGTTTATGTCTCATGAAATGCAGCAGTTCCAGATCTTTGAGAAAATTGAAGGCTTCACTTACTTTTTCTCTCTTGATGTCCAAAACTGTTTCGACCTCAAACTCTGAAGAAAAAAAATGATAAATTATCAAAACGTGCTAAAGTTGTCAAACAATCACGCAAAACTAAAAAACCTCTCTCTGCCTTCTTAATTTTCAATCATATAGCAATCTTCATCAATAAATTCCAGCTATCTTACAATGCTTCCAACACAATTGTGTAATAAAAAAAGAAAGCCAAAAGCTTCGTGGCACTGATTTCGCAAACCCCATTAGTGCAAAAAGCAGGGATGCCGCTTCCAATTCTCAGAACTATAGAATCTTGTTCATCCCATACAAAGGACATAAATGTTCTTGCCCTGCTTCTACAGAACTCCAGTGTGCTATGAAGAGCTACTGGACAAGGCTCAGAGCTCGCATACAATTACTCCTTGTAAAAATTGTACGTTTACATCGTACTGAAAATATTTGTGAGAGTCAAAAGAGGTAGGTTGAGGACTAACAGATGAATACTTGTTTTAGCTGCTGACTAGTTTCTTCCTCAGTCTTCAGCCTTATATTGTGCAAATCTTTTCCGCGTAAGACTCAATGGCTCGTTCGCAACCTGAAGAAGCATGCAGACACATGCTTCCAATAGAGCCATCTGTCAGCAAGTGGGCCATGCAGAACATGCCCGTTTATAGAGCCCTCGACGAGGTGCTATTCATAACTTCATTCATGGTGAACTTTTGGAAGACTATTTCACAAGCCCACAAACATTTAAAACTGTCAGTGTGATGCTATAAGACTACCAATAGAGCAAACGATGAGCGTGCCACAGCACAAGCATTGTGCGTGTCAAATTCGATCAGTCCTGTGGGATGCAACACATAAGGAACTCCATAAAAAAATCATTCGCATGCCATGCAGGTAAGTTCACTTGATTGTGCCTCAGAGTCATGCCGTACTCGTTACGTACCGCACACATCTTCATACCACGCGATTGTCTCTCTGATCTTTGATACATCTGCTTCTATCGTTACGCTGCACTGTGGCCTCTGGACTATATTGTTGCCAAGCAGTGTCAATAAAATGTTATATTCTCGAAGGTGTGAATGTCTGCATACTAATTAGGGCTACTTTGTAAATGTCTCGGTAAGCGTGATTGTGACTCTGGTGGTTTGTGTAAACATTAATGTCAAACAGCTAAACAGCATAAAAAAAAAAGAGTTGCCGTTACTGGAACGACAAATTGGTGTAGTGTGGCCAGGCACACATTAGCAAAGGTCAATGACCGTTTCCTTTGTAAACAGTATGCAAGTTTTGATTACAAGTCCGAAGGCCAATGATAGAATGCTTGAAACTAGACCACCAATATTTTCACTCGGGTTAATAAACTAGCTGACACTTCTCATCGCATATTCTCACTCAAAAGGTCTTTTGTGACTGCTTCAACAGGTGTGCATATAAAATGTGCTTTCGCTAGTATTTGTTTCATGCTGCATTTCGGCGGAACGAAAAAAAAAAAAGAAAGAAAGACACCGGCGCAGCACGGCGATGTGCGGTGCTTACAGCATCACGAAATAGAAAACAAAACAAATTAGCAGGGGGGCATGGTAAGGGGTTAAAACGTTACGCGACCAGGCGCCAGCGGCACCTGTCGCACGTGCAGGACTTGAATCTCGGCGGCCCGCACGATATCGCCGCGCGTGCATTCAATCGGGCGAAAAAAAAAAAAAAAAGACTGCGATTATTCGTGCGATTACACTGACACGACATTTCGCGCCTTCTCACCTTGTGCGGGCGCCCAATGCCTGGTGGCCTCAACAATTTCCTGGTCTGTTAGACGTCTCACAAGTACGCAAGGCAAACCTCGGTCTTCGGCACCTGAGTGGTGGTGGCAAATACAAAGTTCCAGCAACCACTTTACAACCGCCGAGCGAGACACTTACTTGCTCGATCGGCCAAATAACAGGTGACATAAACAAACGGTCAATCAAGCGCTGTTAGCCATATTACGAGCAATGACTTTCAGGCGCGGTCGCCTGGGCGGCAAATCGGGTTTCAGAAAACCAATGCCACGCATAATTCAGTTTGAAAAGGAAATAACATCCAGAAGCGCTTACCGGCCTCGCCTGCGACGTCACCGTTGGGTACGCGCGGTATGAGCCCATTTACGTTTCCGTTCAATAAAGGCGCCAAAGCAACGCTTCGGCGACTGCCGGACTTGTGCGGCGAGCTCATCACCGAGATTCTCAGTTTTTTTAAAATGTGGGCACTTCGAAATAAACCGAATTAACGAGGCGATCTCGCTGCACTAAGGCTACATAAAAGCCCGCTCGAAAAAAGAACCTCTAAGCCGCTAACAATCGGCTCGACCACGGCCATAGCCTCCTAGATTTTCTTTGCCTGCCGGATGAGCGCGAAAGGCCCGTCATCTATAACGGCGCTACCTACGTAGGAATGAGAATCTTTGTACTTGGCCTTTCTAGATTGGCAATTTTGCTGTTTGCTACTAATTTTAAGGGCTATGCCTCGTATTGAAGAAGTTGCATGCTAAATGACAGGCATCACTTACGTATGGTTAATTATAATTACGTTTACGCTTTTTGAAAACTTTCTCACGTTACTTTTGTTGCATATAGGTTTCAAGAACGTAAAAATTATTTGAAAACAGTCCTACTTAGGTGGCGCAACCACCATAATTCTGACGACTGCCGTTTTTTAAGTGACCGCCGATAATCCGCCAGGCAAAAGAAATCTAGGAGGCAATGCTACAGCCTACTGTACTCCTGACCTGCCCAAGTAGCAGCATGGTTGCAGCACAGGTTGCAGGGTTCCTATGGCAGCGCGTGTCCCTTCTCTCGTTCAACCGCTCACCGCTAGTAGCGCTACCTATAACTTATTTGTCTGCTACTTTACGGTTGTTTTGTAGGCGCTGGAGTAAGAATGCTTGTATTTTGTGGTGAACTGCCGGCATATATGCGGCTATTTTTTCATTTAGATGGCTAGTCAAGTAAGCTGTTCAGTGCACTTAAGTATTTATTGCACACTGGTTGACAAACGTGGGCCCCGTAGACTTACATGGTGTAGGACAGCCTTTGTGATGTCGCGTCCATTCGATTGCAAAAAAAAAAAAAAAAAAAATTGATTTACTTTAGGTACACTTGTTTCTGAACTATTTATTTTTTGTGTATAATAATTTTGCACTATGAGTGCTTTGTTGGTCAAATAATGACCACAAACGCCCAAACTGACGTCAGCGAACAGGTATTGACTAGCGCTAAGCTGCTCGTAGGTTACTGTCCTAGCGGCAGAGGGTATAAACTAGAATGAGGGTTCTGGAGAAGGGCTTTCTAGGCGGGTCAGGAGCAAGGAGGAGAGTAGGCCGTGAGCTAGACGTACAGTCACGTATTGCACATTGTACCGCATGAGAAGCCAGCTAGAAGTCGTTAAAGGGGCACTAAAGTCATATAAAAATTTACGTCAGAGTGAAAGTTCAATGTATGACAACATTCAAAACAATATTAACAACAACAGTGTCCTACTTACCAAAAAAAAAAAGTAAATGCACAATAGCCTAGGCACTGCAGCAGGACATTTTCAAAATGATCCCGATGACATCAGAAGGACCGCCTACAATTAGTAACTAGTAATCGATCTAACTCCACTAAATAAAGAACTTTTCGTACATCAGTAGACGTAATAAAATGCTGCCTGTTCGTTTCTTTTTTATTCATGGAAAAAGAACCGCCGGACGTTACTATGGGGAATGGCTCGAGTGGTTCAAAAATTCAAGTTTCGCGTGGTTACACGGGACAGGTGGCGTCATCTAGTGGGGCACAGTTGAAACAAAACTCATCTGCAATCTCGAAGCCAATGGCGGGAAATTGATCTATGGCCGTTGTTGCTGCTGTGGCCCCTGCTGCTTTCGGTCTGCCGCTACTAGCGCAGTAAAGCCGGGTAACGTTGCGCACAACAGTGACGTGAATCGGTCCGGTTCCCGGTTGGTCTGCTTCTTGAAGCGAACAATTTGAAGTGCGCTAACCCGATGCGGACCAACAACGTGTTTTTATTTCAAAATAGACCCTTCTTCGGCACAAAAGTAACACAACGAAGTTTCTGGGCTGCTATTTCCACAATTAACGTCAACCTAATAGTTGCCTTTAGTGTCCATTTAAAAAAATGCTATGTTTGAAAAGGCACGATGGTTGATCAAGTGTGGAGTTGATTAGGTACACTGTCGGTTGGTGCTGCTCTTGTACCTGTACTCAAACTCTTGAAACAGCAGGCCTCATTAACGTATTACGTAAAGCACTCTTCCAGTCTCGCATATTAGACAAGGTCTACTTAAATAGGTCGCAAAGGCTCGGGCGAAAAGTGATTTAGAAGTTTTGCCAGTGACATCAGCCAGCGCCTCATTTATTTAGATGCCTGCCGCATGGGGATGAAAACAGCTGCCGCACCCTGGCCACATTCTTTTCTTTTTTCATTTTCAAATGAATGGATAGATTGGCTATTTGATATGGCTGTACCCTTTAGATCAGGCGGTGGCTAACGCCGCCAAGCCGTAATACTTAGTGAACCAAAAACTAGGTTTATTTATTTTTCCTTTAAATAGTGAGGTTGAGGACTCGTACTTTGCAGTGAAGGGTTCAATTTTCACTCGTGCCTTGACTTTAGCCACCAATCAGATAACCTCCTTCTAGTTAATTCTATTCGCTTAAAGTCTATAGTTCGCCCTCCCTGTCCCGAAACCCCAGTGCTTTGAAAAACTCTGCGCCATCATCCTGAACTATAGCGTGAAGCCCTCTACAGAACATTATCAAGTGTTCGGCAGTTTTCTCTTCCTCTCTACACGCACTGCATACCGTGTCTACCTCTTCGTATTTGGCCCGATATGTCTTGGTTCGCAATACCCCGGTCCTGGCCTCAAACATTAGAACTACCCCGAGTATTGTCATAGATCCTTTCCTTGGCAATTTCCTGCTTGAAAGTTTGATAGATCTCTAGTGCGGACTTCTTAATCATGCCAATTCTCAGCTTCCTTCACCTTCTTCTTAACCGATAATTCTTTTTTTTTTTTTCTGGTTCGCTTCCTCCAGTTTGTATCGACATTCTTCATGTACAAGTTAATGAGCTAATATACATACTCTGTATACAGAGTCTGTATATTAACTTTATGGCATAAATTATTGTACGAAACTTTATGCTCTATGGTTTCATACAATAGTTGTATAAAACCAACGTTGTATAAAACCATAGTCCCTCAATAAAACTCTATGGGAGCTGACTTCTACCTACACACGTATAGCCAAACCAAGCCAATCTATGCATGCGTTGATCTTCGCAAGAAGGGACACACTGGTAGGTGTTCTGTGGGGACACTCGCAAGGTCGGTTCAAAGGTGCTCTCAAATTAAACCGACTGAAACGCTGGTGACGCTTACCACATGAATTTTCTCAAGCGACGATGCATTTGATGTTTCAGGTCCGTGTTTGAGCTAAAACCACCACCATGCTGATCCGCACGCCGTTCACTGATCTGGTGTCCGTCCTCACGGAAGCAGAAAGCAACCGCAACTGCCAGAAGCTGTCCATGCAGCTAGCTCTCTGCCGGGAAGCCTACGGCATGCACAGGCCCGAAAAGTGCGAAAACGAATACGAGGACTTCAAGGAGTGCATCTTTGGCTTCAAGCAGGCGAGTGTACCGGCATTCGTTGCTGGTTTTTTCTTTGCCTTGCAGGAGGAACGCATGTGCGTGAAATACGGTCGCGTATATCCAGACACTTGTGCCCATTGGAACCGACTCCGATAGTACCTCCGTCTGTGTTTCGGATCCTGAAGAAGTTCTGCCCGACACGAATTCACAGAACTCGAGAGAGTGCAAAATTAGTTGCTGTAGATAACTCCTACGCTGTCAAGCTTTCAACAAGATGGCCAGCATGGATACAGGTTAATGCTACGCAGTGTAGATCGATAAAAACAGCTTTTTTTGTCGTGCATTTAGATGGCCAGTAATCAAAGCAGTTAGCTGGGCTAGTTGACGTACCGAAGTTTGTTAAATTCCCAGTGCTTCAGAAGTGCCCAAATTTTGTTGCATGTTTCCATCACATGTGTATTTCTCTAAGACTGTGTGCATGAACATTAAATCCCACCGTATTCTAAATAGGGTTGGTTTTATAGCTTTATTTTAAAGCGTTTAGATATCCTGAAAATGGCTAAAAAAGTTTGATGGTATTGAGAACATTGCTTGTTCTTGACAGTTTTGAAACTTAGTGTTTCAGTTAGCTCTTTTTTAGGTCCCAAAGCGTGACTCAATATCGAAACTGCTTCAAACCTCGCTCCTGCTTGCGAATATTTCCAAATGTGGGAAGGTCCAGTTATATGTGCTGCATCTTAAATATCTTGCAGCGTGCACGAGTGATCATCATGCAGCAAGAGCGAGAGAAGCAGTTCAAAAATGGACAGCGGAAACAGCACTATGCCGAGATGCCACCAGTGGATGGCTTCGCCATGCGTGACCCATTCGAGTAATCCGTTCTTGTGATGTAGAAAATATATACTGGCTGAACTACTGTTGTCGAGTCACTTAACAATGTGTGGTGCACTTTGGGAGTTTAGGTGGCATTGTATCCGTATGTACAGCTGGATTCGTGCTGCTGAACACAGATACAATGAAGTTCACAGAATTTGTTTCGGAGGGCTACAGCATTCGTATGGCGGCCGATTACCAGAAAAGCTGTAGATGTCTTCCTGCTTCCTTTTTTTTCTTTTTTTTTTTCTGGCGTGAGTGACTGCAGTTGGCGACAAGTTTCCTGAAACTTAGGGTCTTCGATTGCATTCTCCTCTCTTGCAGAGTTCCTCTGTTGCTAGCTGTATATTTTGTGTCTCTGCTGCCTCCAGCGACGGTGCGCTGCACCTTCTCTGGTTTCTTCTGGTGTTCCGACATGTGAATCCCAGTTTTATCCGCCCCGCCATGGTGGTATAGTGGCTAAGGTGCTCGGCTGCATTTGCGATGGTGGCGAAAATGCTCTAGGCCCGGGTGCTCACATTTGGGCGCACGTTAAAGAACCCCTGGTGGTCAAAATTTCCGGAGCCCTTCACTGCTGCGTTTCTCATAATCATATGGTGGTTTTGGGATGTTAAACCCCACATATCAATCAATCAATCCACTTTTATGTGTACCATGTACGATGTCATACCCACACTACGACAAGAGCGCCGTTGCAATCGCCACACCTCCGATACATCTGCCACTATCGCGACCACTGCCGAACCGGCCCCTCTGACACACATGGTGCGCTCTTTCCTCTCTCCTATTCGTCTCAATTTCCACAGCACCACTCAGTAGATTTCACGACTTACGGTTGTCCCGTAAATGTCCTCTTTGCCAATTGGGTCCTGTCTGCGAACTTCTCTATTCCAATCTTTAGTTACCTATATCTTTTGATCCCTCCTTATTCCTTCCCTTGCGAACCAGTGGCTGAGGTGTCACAGTCTGCTTCAGACAGTTGCAGGGTTCACGTTTTTCTTCATTTCCTCTTTAAAAAATTACCCCCCCCCCCCCCCATTGCAACACTTACCCTCCCCCTGCCTATCTTCATACCTGTCGACGCACCATGTCCTTAATACGGACGTAAGCTCACTGGGTACGCTTCCTTCATGCAGGGGCTAGAGGTAAACTGCTCTGCTGGAATACCTGCAGCCACACAGCTTTGCTACAGGGATATTTACTTTTACTACTGCAGTGCTAGCCAATGGATAAGTCCTGCCACTGCTTTCAAGCGTTCAGAAATAAAGTAGAGCTGTGCGAATAGCAAAATTTCGGTGCGAAGCAAATTCAAATATTCCACTGTGAGTGCAAATTGGATAGAATATTTTTCGAAGCGAAATTGCAAAGGAAAAAAAGTTGCAGAGGTTTCAGACATATTCTGATGAGACAGCAACATGAAAGCGTTTCTTTTGACTCTGTTGACTAAGTGCTGGTGGGTTGGTGTTTCATAGCTATCTTATGAAGACAAGCTGAGGCAATACAGAGGCCGAATAGTGTTCATGTGCATGATTTGGTGAAACTAAAGTGATGCCAACATCACTTTACACACGAGTGGCCTAGATGCAATATTTCAGCCTTGTCTCCTTTTTCAACTTCAGTGGAAGCGCAACTGATCTAACAAGACAAAAGTACGCTCCCCTCAAGTTTGGAGTTCATGATCTGCCTTATAGACGTGTATATTTGAGAGAATATGAAATTTTTTAGCTAGAAACTTTCGGCTTTGCTGTAATATGAGAGTTTGGTGGGGTGGAGCATATTGAAAGTCTGAAGGGGCCACTGCAAATATGACGCCGACTGTATTTGTCTTTGGGAAGTGCGAATAGTGAAATTCCAGTGTAAACTGAATAGCAAACCCTATCCAAAAAATTTTGAGATTTGGAATAATCGGGCACATCTAAAATAGTCTAAGGAATTCAGGTGTTTCCACATGGTCAACAGCCAATACATTCTGTATAGCCGGGACAGCAGTTTTCAGTGATGTGCAACTTTGGTTTCGAGAGCGAAGTCTCTCGGAGCATAAAGGTTTCAAATGAACATCAATTCAAGGGAGGCATGTCAGAGTTTGACAGCTTTCAATCACTCCAAGGTACTGTTCGTGCTTCTGTCATTTGAACATGCTGAAAGAAATAGGGGCTCTAACATGCATGTGTGTTCTATCCTTAGGTCGGCACTTTGAGGGACTACTCATTCTCACCACAATTTTTTCAGCCTTTGCACTCACTTAGGTTCATACTCATGTCTATTCGCACTCATAGGCCCTCACTCACATTCGTACTCACTCCTACTTACACTTGGAGTACTCACTCACGTTCATACTCTCTTCTCACACTCGTGAATACTCACTCAAGTTCATAGTCACGGATACTCACACTGATGAGTACTCACTCACGTTCAAACCAGAGGCGGATCCAGCCACTGATTTTAGGGGGAGGGGTCGCCTAAAGTAACACTAGAGAGGAGGTCGTGTCTTGACTTTTTTTTTGTTTTTACTAGGAAAAAACCCCTTCGCAGCATAAATACTGTTAATGTGTGCTCCAAGTGGCTTCACTCATTCGTCCTAATTGGTAATAGGAGGTGGGCGGCCAGCACTGGATTGAAGGGGAGAAGGGCGCTGACAGAGTTTGGCGGGGGGGATGATCGACCCTACCACTCCCCCATCTTAATCCGTCATTGGTTCAAACTCACTTCTACTCACACTCATGAGTACTCACTCACGTTCATACTCACACTGAAAGTACTCACACACGTTCTACTCACACTCATCAGTACTTACTCATATTCACACTCACCACGTTCAAATGAGTATGAGTGAGTGAGTGTACTCATGAGTGAGTACGCCGAGCTATGGTTCTATCAACAGTACTGAAAGTTGGGCGAGTTGGTACTCATTCATGACTTCTTTGCGCAAACACGTACACGGACACAAGGAAAAGAGGCAAACAACACGGGCGCAAACTCACAACTAGTTTATTTTGAACAACGAACTGTACTTATATCTTCACGTAGCCCACACACCCCCCCATCGGTGGATCCAGGAACAAACGAGATAACTTAAAGAAAGCTTATTCAGCGCTCCGTCATGATAAGAACCACAAAACAACAAAAAATTGAGTTCACGCATCTGCAGACGGATTGTTGCACGTGCCTTTCAAAAAGTCAAATTCTTTATCGGACATGGTGACGGAAGCTTGGCCAACACATTTTTCTCCCATGTTTCTAATATGAAATGCTTCAATCAACTCCCTGTTAATTTTTCTCTTGTGAGTTGACAGAATCTTTGTGTCTGTAAAAATTGGTACGCACCCACAAGACTTGCAGTGATCCACCAGATGTGTTCGTCCTGAACTACGTAATGCCGAGTCGTGCTCCCTCAACCATGTGTACACACCTTCCAGTTTGCCCGACATAAGATCTGCCACAGCTGAACGGAACCTGGTATACCACTGCTGTTCTGCAAGACCGGTATTGTTGGCTGTGTTTCATCTGGCAGCTGTTCTTACTCTGCGTAGTGCCGGACTCCACCATGTTCCGAAGTCGTGGACACAACTTTGACAGCTTGTTGGGTGCTGTAAAAACCGAGGTTACTCCGTATCTCACTGCTACGTTCTTCAAGCCATGGGACAACCTATGAACATATGGGAGAACTGCAAGCTTTCTTTTAGGGGCGAAGCTCCTTAGGGCGTGGGCTGTGCGTCCCCTGTATGTAGCCACCTCTAGTTTAGTTCTTGCAGTGTTCACTAGATGGCGGTACCGTCCCCTGTATGTAGCCACCTCTAGTTTAGTTCTTGCAGTGTTCACTAGATGGCGGTACCGTCTCCTGTATGTAGCCACCTCTCGTTTAGTTCTTGTAGTGTTTACTAGTTGGTGGTACTTGTAGCCGATGATGAAAAGATGCAAGATGTTATAAACTAGAAAGCGGTACTTGTAGTTGATGAAAGACGCGAGATCTTATAAAATAGGAATGATGTCACATATGGCGCGTGTCATTGGTTGAAGGCAATCGTTCGATTTAGTGCGGTGACGTACGCTAGGGGGAGCGATGTAATAAAATCGAGTGGGCAAAATGTACAGAGGATTCATGGTTTACCAGGTTTACCTCCGGAGCTTCGCCCACTCATCATCATTCACTTTGTGGATATGGCGGCACTTTTTTTTCACTTTGTATTCTTCTGGGACTTCTTTCCGTACCTTTTATCACTGGGATGAGTTTTTTGCAAATAGTGTTCAGCAAATGGCGGGGATACCCAGCTGCCCTGAGCCTGCTTAGCTGGTCCTGAAAGCTGGAAGCAATCTCGTGCACACATGACCGAAGCAACGAAGATCTAAAGCATGAGGATGCTATCGCATTTTTTATTACTTTTGAGTGACTAGATGCAAAATTTAGCAGTGGTTTTTTGGCTCGTGGACTATACCGCCAACACACATGATCTGCCTTGAAGAGCAACTTGATGTCCAGAATTCCTGTGGGCTGAAGTTCACAATAGATTGATTGATTGATTTGTGGGGTTTAACGTCCCAAAACCACCATATGATTATGAGAGACGCCGTAGTGGAGGGCTCCGGAAATTTTGACCACCTGGGGTTCTTTAACGTGCACCCAAATCTGAGCACACGGGCCTCGACATTTCCGCCTCCATCGGAAATGCAGCCGCCGCAGCCGGGATTTGAACCCGCGACCTGCGGGCCAGCAGCCGAGTACCTTAGCCACTAGACGAAGTTCACAATAGAGTTTGTACAAGACAAGTCTCTACAGTTTCTGGACATCAAGTTGCTCTTCAAGGCAGATCATGTGTGTTGGCGGTATAGTCCACGAGCCAAAAAACCACTGCTAAATTTTGCATCTAGTCACTCAAAAGTAATAAAAAATGCGATAGCATCCTCATGCTTTAGATCTTCGTTGCTTCGGTCATGTGTGCACGAGATTGCTTCCAGCTTTCAGGACCAGCTAAGCAGGCTCAGGGCAGCTGGGTATCCCCGCCATTTGCTGAACACTATTTGCAAAAAACTCATCCCAGTGATAAAAGGTACGGAAAGAAGTCACAGAAGAATACGAAGTGAAAAAAGAAAGCTTGCAGTTCTCCCATATGTTCATAGGTTGTCCCATGGCTTGAAGAACGTAGCAGCGAGATACGGAGTAACCTCGGTTTTTACAGCACCCAACAAGCTGTCAAAGTTGTGTCCACGACTTCGGAACATGGTGGAGTCCGGCACTACGCAGAGTAAGAACAGCTGCCAGATGAAACACAGCCAACAATACCGGTCTTGCAGAACAGCAGTGGTATACCAGGTTCCGTTCAGCTGTGGCAGATCTTATGTCGGGCAAACTGGAAGGTGTGTAAACACATGGTTGAGGGAGCACGACTCGGCATTACGTAGTTCAGGACGAACACATCTGGTGGATCACTGCAAGTCTTGTGGGTGCGTACCAATTTTTACAGACACAAAGATTCTGTCAACTCACAAGAGAAAAATTAACAGGGAGTTGATTGAAGCATTTCATATTAGAAACATGGGAGAAAAATGTGTTGGCCAAGCTTCCGTCACCATGTCCGATAAAGAATTTGACTTTTTGAAAGGCACGTGCAACAATCCGTCTGCAGATGCGTGAACTCAATTTTTTGTTGTTTTGTGGTTCTTATCATGACGGAGCGCTGAATAAGCTTTCTTTAAGTTATCTCGTTTGTTCCTGGATCCACCGATGGGGGGGGGTGTGTGGGCTATGTGAAGATATAAGTACAGTTCGTTGTTCAAAATAAACTAGTTGTGAGTTTGCGCCCGTGTTGTTTGCCTCTTTTCCTTGTGTCCGTGTACGTGTTTGCGCAAAGAAGTCATGTATGGTTCTATCCTTTAGCACTGATTTATCGTAGTATCATAACAAAGTGTGCACATTGTAAAGAGGTTGCTCCATCAAATAAGGAGGTGCCGGTCGCACTGACTGACACACTGCATGCACTGCTTCCCTTCGCTGTTCTCACCTGTTTCTCAATTGCAACATTTTTAAACATTCGAAAGGCAGTAGAGATGCAGCCTTTTGCTGGGCTGCAGTTGTGCGAAATCAATCTCTTAGTTTTCATCGCTGAAACAGTGCAGAAAGCAAGCAGGTCAAAACTAAAGATGTGAAAAAAATTACGCCATCTCCTGCTAAAGGGAACCATGTGTAGATGCGAAGCGGCGGGCATGAACGCTTACACTGGCAGCGGCAGCGACGCTGGTGCTCGTGGCAGCGTTGTGCAGGAGAGAAACCTGGGGAGGCGCAAAGCACACAGTGATGGACCGTTGCTTACTACTGGAACATGCCAGTTGCTGCTAATGGGAAATGAGAGACAGAAGACTTCTATTGGTCACAGAAATACACAGTTCGCTTTTAGCTAACACGCTCGCTACAATTTTTTATTGCTAACGCGCAGGAGAAATCTTCCACTGCCAGTACCTTGAAGGGGCCAGTGGGAGGGAGATCGCGACTGCAGCGCGAGGAGTTGGTTTTTAGGGGCGAAGCTCCTAAAGGCGTGGGTCTGTCCATCCCTTGTATGTATGTACGTGACCCCCTAAAGCTTCACCTTTGCCAACTGCCCACTACTTCGTCCTTGCAAACATCCCACTGCGCCCCATCACTGATCCACCACTTCTCCGACCATAAAACAAATATGAGAAGTAGCCAATATGAAATGCAATATGTTCAAGTACTTGTATCCGAGTGCGCGTAAAAAAACCACAGATTTTCCCACAGTGTCCATCCCTTGCTTGTATGTGACCACCTATAGTTACACCTTTGCAAACTGCCCACTACACCCCACCACTGAACCACCACTTCACTAACCGTAAAGCGATTATAATAAAAGGGGAACAGGACAGGACAGGACAAACAACTTTATTTGGTCCTGAGAGGCAAGGCAGCGGGCCAACTATGTAGGTCCCCACCCAGCCGTTGGCTAGTCCCATGTCGGAACAGAGAGGCCATGCCTCTCCGCTCGTTCACGGGCCCTCTGGACAGCCTGAAGCTGGACGTCTTGTCTGGGGTCTGTGATTGCTGTCGTCCAGTCTTCTTCTGTTTTAAAATCCTGTAACGCAGGGCACTGCCAGAGCATGTGACTCAAAGAGCAAAATTCACCACAATCTGGGCAAAGTGGATCAATATCCGAATGAAGCATGCTCAGAAAGCCCCTAGAGGGGTAAGACCCCGTCTGGAGCATGCGGAGCGTGCTTGCTTGTGATCTGTGGAGCTTATGATGGGGAAAGGGAAAAGTCTGTCGCTCTCCTCTGTAATGAGATGTTATCTCGTGAAAAGTAACGAGAGGATCACTGTGGACGAGCTCTCCCGAACCCACCCGAGAGACCACCCCGTCGCGGCTTGTGAAACCTCGCGCACAGTCGTGGGCTATCTCGTTTGGGTTCAGGTGACCCGGCAGTACGTCTGGTCCCATGTGAGCGGGAAACCAGACTATGTGATGAATAACATCTGAGGGGGGTTTGCTGTGGAGAATTCTGGCTGCCTCTGTGGCTATCAATCCCGATGCGAACGCCCTAACGGCCGCTCGGGAATCGGTGTACACCGTGGTGCGTTTCGTGTCCAGTAATGCCAGCGCTACAGCAGCCTGTTCTGCTACATCGACCAAGGAGGTCTTCACTGAAGCTGCCGAGACAAGTTCTCCCCTGTCATTGACTACTGCCACGGAAAACTCGCTGCCGCCGGCGTGCCGCGCCGCGTCCACAAATGTCGCTGTTCCGGAGAGGTTCTTTATGAAAGCCCTAGCCCTCGCCAACCTACGACCTTTATTGTGTTGGGAATGAATGTTTCGTGGAAGAGGGTCAACAATAAAGGAATTCCTTGTTTGATAATCAAGCTGCGTAGTTTCTCCCTGATTGAAGATAGGACGGAGGCCTGCCGCATCGAGCAGTTTTCTTCCTGTTTTGAAACTCGATAACCGAATTATTTGTGCTGACCTTTGCGCTTCAATTAATTCCGAAGTGGTGTTGTGCACTCCCAACTTCATGAGTTTTTCTGTGCTAGTCGTGATTGGGACGCCGAGCACCTTTTTGACACTTTTGCGCATGAGCGTGTCCAATTTATCCCTTTCCGTTTTGGTCCAATTGAGAGCCGCCACTATGTATATGATATGGCTCATGAGGAAAGCGTGGTGGGCCCTAAGGAGGATATCCTCGCCTATGCCGCCCTTCTTGTTGGACACCCGCATAATTAATCTCAGAATGTTCTCTGTTTTTGTGGTGAGATGGGCTATAGTCTTTGCGTTGCATCCCTTAGAGTCTAATAAAAGCCCCAGAATTTTCATAGAATTGACTCTAGGAATTGTGCGACCATCCTTGGTGCAAACGCTAATGGGCACCTGATCGAGAGGGGTGAGTCCCCTAACACCTCGTCTAGCCTGTCTGTACAGCAGGAGTTCCGACTTTTCCGGCGAAAGCGCCAGTCCCGTACCTTCCAGGAAAGACTCTGTAACGTCCAGAGCCTCCTGTAGAGCTTGTTCAACCGCCGCCTCCGATCCTCCGGGACACCAGATTGTAATGTCGTCAACATATAAAGCGTGTCCGACATTAGGAACTTTAGAAAGGCTTGCCGACAGCTTGCGCATGGCTATGTTGAATAGAAGGGGGGAGATAACTGCCCCTTGGGGAGTACCCCTTCGTCCGAGTTTGAAAGGCTCCGAGACTGATTGTCCCAGTTTTATTGCCGCCGTCCGACTCTCGAGGAAAGATTCAACGAAGGAGAAGAATTTAACTCCCAGGTTCAAAGCCGATATCTCCTTAAGAATATAGTCGTGTTTGACAGTATCGAATGCTTTAGTGAGGTCCAGTGCGAGGACCCCTTTTACATCTTTGCTTGGAAAGTCAATTATTTGTGTTTTGAGGAGGAGCATGACATCTTGCGTGGAAAGTGAGGGCCTGAAACCTACCATATTATATGGAAATAGGTCATTCCTCTCGATGTAGCGCGATATCCTGTTGTGTACTGCATGTTCTGCTACTTTGCTAAGGCAAGAAGTAAGGGAGATCGGGCGGAGGTGATCTAAGCTGGGTGATTTACCTGGCTTGGGGATTAAGACCACTGTGGCCCTCTTCCAAGTTTCTGGTACGACGCCCTCCTCCCATACCCTGTTTATCTCCTTCACTAAGGCCTGAATGGCTTTATCATCCAAATTTCTTAAGAGCCGATTCGTAACTCCATCGGGACCTGGGGCAGACCTTCCGTTTAGGCTATGGAGCACTTCCCTGATCTCAGCTTCCGAGAAGGGAGCGTCCAACTCTGGGGAAGGCACACCCTCATACCGGTGGGGGACAGAAGTTGAGCTCTGGCTAAGCGGGAGGTACTTGTTGGCAAGTATCTGAAATTGGGAAGCTTCTGAGATGCCTGCCATTTTCTCCTTATTAATAAGTCGGTCTATGGCTAGTTTCTGATTGCCTTTGGATTGTCCATCATCTAGGAGGTGTTTGAAGAGGGTCCATTTGCCTCCTTTGCGCATTTTCCCGTCCGCAGCCGAGCAGGCGTCCCTCCATTGTTGTTTATGGAGTTCGGAGCAGTGCTCCTCAATATGCCGATTGAGCTCCGCAACCTTTTTCCGTAGCCTGCGATTTAGCCTTTGTTTTTTCCATCTCGCGATGAGAGAGCGTTTGGCGTCCAGGAGGTGCGCTAACCTTGCATCCATCCCCGGAGCATCAAATTCTGTTACTATTTCTTTGGTGGCCTTCTCGACATCCTTCTGGATTTGTACAAGAAGTTCACCGAAGGTGTCATGTACTGACTCATCTTCACCTCTGATTTGCCTAAAAAGGTCCCAGTCTGTATATTTATAGGTTCTTGGGGGTGGTGCTCTAATTTCCATCCGGAGTTCTATGATGCTGTGGTCGCTTCCCAAGTTCTCCTGTAAGTTGGACCACTCGACCACCGCATTTCTAGTGAAGCTGAGATCAGGCAGAGGCGACGTATAGCTACCACTTACAAATAATAAAAAATTTTTGTATTTATGTATGTATATATATATATATATAGTTTAATGATGATGTAGTTGGCGATATTCGCAGATGGCTCACGGTTTAGTGATGAAACTTTAAACTTTATACAGTGCTTCGCCCCAATCATCATTCACTCCGTGAATATGCTGAGATTTGTTTTTCAATGAAGGAACTCGCTAGCAGACCCTGCCTGCCTTGACATTGCGGGGAAAGAGAGTGGGGACACAAGTGCGTAATGGGGTTGTAAATGCCTAAGGGAGGAATGCCTAGAAGAGAAGGGAGAGCGAGGGTGGGCTAGCAGGTACTGCTTACGTCAGCATTTTGAAGTGGGAAAGGGGAAGAGCGTAGAAAAAAGAGGAGACGTGCGTGCCATTGGATGAAGCTCACCCATAAGATGCTTCGCATCTAAAAATTGAGTTTGTCCTCAGCTTGCCTCAGCTTGCAGCAGACAAACACAGTCATAATTGGTGGTGCTATAGTGCCGGGGCCAGCTGGCTGTGGGGCACTTCCAGCTTGTGTACAGCAGAGCTGTGATAAGCTATCAGCTATGTTTTTTTGATGTACATTCACTTGTAGAATACTGCAAAATTTGCTCTTTAGCAATTACAAGCTGACAACTCTATTATACTCAACTTCCCTAGAGTATAATGTCCAAAAACTGCGTGCCTTAAACCTCGATGACTTATGTCTGAGGTAAAAACATGGACACACCGGATGTGAAGGTCGGTCCTTTCGTCTGTCCCCTTTATATGCCTCTGATAAAGAGCGATTTAAGCATTGAAGTGAAGGACTTTTGTTCAGGGACTACTCTCCGAATGAGGGCTTTTAGAGTATATGACAATGTTTTTTCCTTTTAAATTAAAACATTCTAACAAGTTGACCACCTTGTTCCTCGAGAGTTTCCTTATTTCATTACACCTCCCCCTGTCCTTCTAATGCCTTTGGGCCTGCAAGGTATACTTAAATAATCATGTCAGAATCTAGCCATCATGAATTGCTTCTGTGACTTCATTTTGAAGATGCAAGTGCCCTTGCACAGATTGCAGTAAGCTGAACACCTAATGCTGTATTTACTTGCGTAATGAACGCATTTTTTCCTCAAAAAATCGAAGCAAAGTTGGAGGTGCGTTAATTATGCGGGGCAAATATGAAAACTTTTTCGGAATGAGCAAAAATGCAGTAATGCAAAAAAAGTTGGGTTGCTCAGCCTTTTGCAATTGGCAATAAATGTAGACTGTTTGGATCCAGCTTCTTTGTTGCACTTAGGTTCGGTGATTGATGGCGCTATCTTCTGCAAGCAGTTCCTGCGCTGCCCGCACACACCATAAAAGTGTTTCGCGGCCATCTTTTCTCGCAATCGTTCTACTGCAACAGTGGTAGCTGCTGTGATCTCGAGGGGTGCCCAGAAGCGTGCGCTACGATGCACTTTGCCAACTTCGCGGCAACCTGGCACAATGACCGCTGCGCCGCCGTTGACATTGTAGCAAGTAACCAACATTGCAGCAAGCTACCGCCGAAGCATCAAAACGAACAGTTGGCAACAAGATTAATGACAAAATACGGCCGCCGCCTCGCTCTCCACATGAGAAGTTACTGTAGAAACGATAACCTATATCTGGTGCTTCTTAAGTACGTGCGGATAACAAGCACGAAGAACAAATTGCAACCGAAGCGATAATGTTGTGGAAGTAGTCATGATCTTTTCTGGGTGACAAGCTTTTTTTTTTTTTTTTGAGGGGGGGGGGGGGGGTCCTAGAAACCTCTGGCGGGACAGCGACGAATGGCCCTTCGCCACAGCGAATCTTGTCGTCGCTCGAAAATCGCGTGCGTGTGGTTGGGCCTTAAAGCTTCGTATTTGCAGGAAGTGACCGTCGGTTGGTGCGGGCACTTTCGCGACATTCGCTCGCTGTGTGGTTATCAGCTGTGATGTCCCTACACTTTCACAATTAGTAAACACCACTGTGGCACATAGATAATTAAAAAAGACGGGACGTGCCATGCACAGATAAAAAGAAAAACAATGAGCTTCACCGATTTACCAAGTCCTGGATCACTCGCCGGCGGCCCGCAGACGCCTCGGCTCATAGGCGCCTATGTCACATGCACGTGATCTAAAGGTTCCGAGCCAGCCCGAGCGGCCTCGGGCCATCTGCGCGCTTGATGCTGGCTGCATTCGCTGTGGCATCTGCTATGCCGTCTGCTCCTTCCATAGCCGTGACACAGGCCACAATGCGGACCCAATTCCAACCTAAACAGCAGTTAGGTAGTGAATTACTTATTTCTGTTGTGATGCAACTTACTGTAAGTGAACTAATTGAGCATGTGCACATCGTAGATTGGTGTGGTCGTTCCATCACTGTTTCTCCTAGCGAGCATAACGTGTGTTTGCTCGACCTTTGGGAATACGCACATCCTTGACGTGGCTCAGAACACCGGTGACAAGAGCTGGGTGCGCAAACGATGCAAAATCCAGAAACATGCGAGAAGCAGACAGAAAAGCAAAGAGAGAGCAAGAGCACGTCAAAAATTTCCGTGTCTAACTTGAGATGGCCGCACTGGCATGCGCTCCACGCTGTCAGCTGCTAGCTGCCCGAAAGAAATCGCTCAGACGGTCCCGGGCCGCCCGCAGGCACGCGAAAAACAAACACGCGTCCGAGCGATTACGGACCAATGGGCGGAGCTTCCAGTTGGTCCACCCCCCCCCCCCCCCAAATGAATGCGGCGCCGGCGTTCGGGGCCGTACGGGACGTGTAAATCGGTGAAGCTCAATGCGGCAAGCGGCAACGGGCGAAGGAGGTCGGCGTAATAAAAAACGGACGGGCAAAAGACCTCCATGTGTCGGTTGGTGGGACTGCAGCGGATGAATGCAGGGGTGCGTTTATTATGCAGTATTTCAGTAGCAATGGCAGGAAATGTCAATTCTTATTCTGATAGTGATAGTATACACTAATATGGTAATATCGTTTGTTCTAACACAGTTGAACTAAAAGAAGGGGCCCGAATGACAACTGCGGTGCAGGTTTTACAACTTCCCATAAGACTACTGAATACAACTTGAGTAGCAGAGTTTTATTGCATACAAGCCTTCTAAATATGGTCCTCGTACAAGGCAGCATGCTTGTTACAGTACTAAAACTGCATGCAAAACATTCAGACATAAAAAAGAATTGCAACAATGAAGAAAAAGAAAATTCACGTGATAAACTGCAATATGCTTAACTTGTGATCAGAACACATTTGTTCAAATGCTTAAATACAAGCATGCCTACTATTTTTATTATTTAAAGACACAAAAGTTTCGAAGAGCAAGTTCATTTCTGGAATACAAGATTCACACCAGTAAACACGAAGCAACATTTAGACCACTTCGCACTTAATACGCACAATTTTCATATGAACAAGCAACTGTAATTGTCTGCGAAATCCCTGCTAAATGCCACACCATGCCGAGGATGAAAACGAGGCTCACACTCTAGCTTTTCCTGAAGTCTATGTCATTTAAGTGCACATATGTACAGCTAAAATGTGACAGGTGAACCCAAAAAACACTTGTTAAAAGAGTGCTGCAAGTTACAGACATTCAGAAGACGCACGCAATGAAGCAGACACTTGCGCAATAGGTCTGCAACCTCAAGAAAGTTAGTTGAACAAGTCGCAGCTAGTAGTAGTCTGATGACTGGTTACGGTAGAAGACACGTTGACCACCAGGACCGGCTGCAGCTCTGCAAAGTGGAAGCCATGAGGGATCAAGTGCTTGGCAGGAGTGTATGCAATTCGGACAACAGCCCGTATGCCAAGAATTGCCAGAAATCTTAGAAGGACAATAGAAAACAAAATGCTTTTTCGCATGTTAGTAAAGTACAACTTCACAATCTTGAAAACACCACTCTTACCGCGATGGCAACATTTGGCAAGCGAGAAAATGCGCAAAAAACTACGGGTGATGATGCCAGCCTGAGATTCCCGCACCAAACACTGTGAAAACACTGTGACGTCAATTTTTGAAGGCGTCTACTGGGTTTTACGTAGCTTCTAATCTATAAAATTGAAGCACACTGTTACCTGTTGGTGTCATAGTCTAGCATACAAAGTGTAGAAGTCTGAGAAAAATTTCATTTAGCCAATGCCGTGTAGAAAAAACATTTGTGGAACTTATTACGCCTTGCGCGAAGATTACAGCGGGAGACTTAAAAAAAAATCTTCAATCTCAATATTCTCCGCTAATAATGGACAGTGAGACATTGAAGTTCTCAGAGCGCAATTTGTCGATCTAAAACAACTAATTGTTTCTCTTTAGTGTTCCTTGAACACTAAATGCCAGAGAGGTGTAAATCTAGTAAAGTCACAAGAGGGGATACACATCTCGCCGTGGTGGCTATATTGCTTTAACATAGGTTTTATTTGTCATTACAGTAGAAGCTTGCCAATATGTTCCCGCTTGATACGATTTCCAGGCTCCTACTCTCGGAAGTGTGAAAATTGAATTATCCCAATTCATAGCGTACATTCATTTTTTCCAAGTTTTTCTTTTTCCAGAAACACATCAACGACGTTATACAGTATAGAGCAATGAAAATCGTGCCTTGAAGTAAAATACAAAAATGAGCTTTCTCGCAAGACCGGTGGAACGGCAGTGCTGTGGTGAAACTATGTACAAATTCCAAATCCGGACGGAGGCGGTCTGTTCCATCTAGTCTCGCGCGATTGGCCCATTTGAGCTGTGACGAATGCTGTGACATTCTATGTGACGTGGGCCAAGGTGCCACGTGACTGTTTTTTTTCCAGTTTTTCGGACGAAGGAACGGTCGGAGAGACTGTCCGAAAGGAACCGGATGGATTGAAATGGCTGCAAGGTGGCATGGAATGGATTGAAATGTAAGGACTTCGCGACTTTTTAGCATCTGGGCACTTAGGCAACATGGCATTTCCCACCACCACAGTTTTTCGTCTCGCCTGCGCGGCAGCTGCAGCGGTGTCTTCACGACGGGCCTCGTGCACCTGCCTGCGCCACCAGGCCTGCCACTCCTCCACATTTTTTTGCGCAGGCCCTTCATGGTTCAGCCCGTCGCCGAGCTCTTGCCACAGCCGCCACCAGTCGGCGACAGTGATGCCGTGCCGCAGTTTGCCGCGAACTGGCGATGTTTGTCCATAAAGGCGAGCACCAGCGCGCACTGAACCTCGAAAACGCGGATGAGCCGCTTCTGCTGTTGGCTACTGGTGTCGTTGCCTTACGGCGTTTAGATTTGAATAGTGGTGGATATATGAGAACAGTAACTGCTTGAAACAAGGTTGTACTTTGTTTAGTTCTTTATAACCAATACTTCGTTACATCTAGGTTTGTGTGTATCATGTCAGAAAGACCTATCCCAAAGGACGGCACCTATAAGGGGTGTCCCACCCAGCCTGAACACATGTGAAGTCCGAACACCCGCCTTGTCATTTATGCCAGTGGGTGATAGCACTCAAAGATTCCCACCACATGTGGAAATTTAAGAACGAGAATCTTGAGCAATAAGGCAACAATATCTGTGTCCTATGGCAGTCCTTTACTTGCAAAGCACAAGTCCCAGTTCAGTACAGTCCAAACTGTTTATAACAAAACTCGAAAGTGCCGCGATAAATGGTTGCTATTCGTGGCGAGACCAAGCTATAGGCGGCAGCACCGTTCCCGCGAAAGCGGTGATCAGCGGTTGGCGGCGCATACACAAATACATGCAGTGCTGCTTCGTTGTCGGTGGATAGAATGCCGATTGTCGGTGGATAGAATGCGTCGACTACAGTTTACTGTTAATATCTGCGCTATTCTCTACTCAATCGATGCACAATGACTATGCAAGGTTAACATTACCCCCGAGTAAAGCGCATTCTGCCTTTCATAGGGTTGCTCGCACTGGGTGACTCTTCACGCTTTCGCACATAATCACGCCTTTGCTGTATTGTTTGTACGTGGTTAGCTTGTGTTCCACCTGCTACGCATTGCTGTAGCATGACTGAACTACTTGTTTACATCTTCGTCATCTGCATACTACAAAAAAGAGAGAAAGAAAGATCGTAGAAAGCTCGCATATCTGTGTGATTAGTTCAGTACCACCGTTCACTCTGTTCACCATGAAATGTGGGATAGTCGATAAGTCTAGTCAGGAAAGCTTAGTGGCTGACGGCTCTTTGCGCTGCACTGCATTTACCACGTGTATGCTCATGTTCACCAGTAAAAATATAAAAATCTTGTATAAGAGCTCGGCAGAAAGCTTTCATAGATGGATTACTAGCATGACAGTGCTACAACAAAAGTCTGGTTAAGGGGAGACGCGGGTCGAAAAGTCGCGGTTTTCCGGAAAATTTTCGCTTTTTTTTTTCCGGCTGTATTGGCATCCTTGGACTATAACCTATTACTTCTGAAAATATCAAGCTGAAATTCGCACGAGAAATTATCAAAAAATGCTTCCAAGGGGGCAGCGGTGACGCGAGAAATGCGCAAAAGTCGCGAAAAACGGCGAAGTTCGCGTCGTCCTGTCGCGAAAACGACGCGTTGGCCGCCATTTGCAATCGTGCACGCATGCTGCGAAGGCCGTATCCTTCATAATCCACTAGTAGCCAGTCTCGTGCCTTCACGCAGAATAAACAAAAAACGAGAAAAACAACGCGTACGTCACGCGTTTTGAATATCGCGGCACACAGCGCGAGGCCGCCATTGGACGGCGGTGCGCTCCACGCTCCTCCCCCTCCTATCTCTCCGGCAAAAGAGCGAAGCCTCGGACGTCGCGATCGAGTTTTTCTGCGTTTCTCTGCATTTTTGCGTCATGGCAAGCCCGAAGAAGTGCAGTTCAGATAATCGAAAGTTCAGAACTCGCCACAAGTATCGAGGGAAACGGCGTCGGACGCTTCGCAAAGCGACAACGAACGACGATGTCGCCCCCGACCAACGCCCCGACGCTCCGACTTCGGATAGGCCTAACACCGTCACCGAACCCTGCGACAGTGGTTGTGAAATAGCCGCTGCCGTGGAATTCGTCAGTGCATCCCAAAGGAAGATTGGATTCTTCGAGAGTGAACGTAGACCGGTAGATGCTGCTACTGCGAACATGCTGCTTTGCGAAATCGATGCGCTGACGGCACTTGTGGCGGGTGCGCAATGCCCAACCTGCCGCGAACAGAAGCTCGGCGTGCGAGAGGCAGCTGGAAAGCGCAAAGGACTTTCGGCATTCCTCGAACTGTGCTGTCAAAATTCTGATTGCCCTGAATCTGCACTTTCGTTCACGCACACGTCGAGACGTACTGCTTCGACCGGGGACCAAGGAACGAGCGGTCGTTTTGACAGCGGCAGCTCGCGTGACAGCTTTGCTGTAAACGTGAAGGCAGTTCTGGCAGCACGCGCTATAGGCGCAGGCCCCGACCAACTTTCACGATTTTGTGCGATTCTCTGTCTTCCGAGCCCGATTCATCACAAGACATTCAACGGCATTTGCAAGAAGCTCCATGGTGCGGCGATGACGGCAGTGAGCAAAAACTTGCACCAGGCACGAAACATCACGAAGGACGCAGTCGGCGGCAGAGATGTGCCAGTCATGTTTGATGGCACCTGGCAGAAAAGAGGTCATAAAAGCCACAATGGAGTGGGCACAGTCGTGTCCCTGGACACGGGGCTCTGCCTCGATTTTGAAGTTCTTTCGAACTACTGCCATGCTTGCAGTATACACAGGGACCTTGGGGAGGATGAAGAGATATGGCGAGCTTTTCATCTTCCAGTTTGCCAAAAAAACACTGACTGCTCATCCCATGCAATGGAACCTGCGGCAGCTGTCAATATATGGCAGAGGACCTTGTCTTATGAAACTCTACTGCGATTCACCAGCTTCCTAAGTGATGGTGACAGCAAGGCCTACACTGCAGTCTGCGAGGCAAATGTATACTGTGACGCCCCCATTGACAAAGAAGAGTGCACGAACCACGTTGCAAAGCGCTTGGGAACTGCCCTACGGAAATTGGCAACGCCACTGCCACGAGGCGAAAAACTGAAAGATGCGACAATAATAAAACTACAAACATATTACAATATCGCCATCATGAGCAACAAGGACAGTGTCCGAAATATGTACACTGCCATATGGGCATCGTATTTTCATTGCTGCTCCAGTGATGGTGCCAGTAGCCACAACTTTTGCCCCGCGGGACCAAATTCGTGGTGCAAGCACAAGCATGCGAAAGCACTGGGGGAGCCTGCACCACGCCACACCCCACTGTTGACGAAGGCTCAAGGATTGGCAATTATGCCTATCTACAAGCGCCTTACAGAGGAGAAACTCCTTATTCGGTGCCTTCATGGCAAGACACAGAATGCAGCCGAATCGCTGAACAGCAAGATATGGCTGCTATGTCCAAAAACAAAGTTCGCCTCCAGAACAACTGTGGAGACAGCCACCGCTCTTGCTGTACTCTGGTACAACAAAGGCCACAGGGGCTTTGAAGAAGTGCTCGAAGGCATTGGAATTCTCCCCTCACAAGATCTGGCCACACATGGTGACCACTGTGACGTCATGCGCATCAGGAAGATGAACCTGAAGCAAACTGCAGAAGCGAGGGCACACCGTCGCAACACAGCGAAGAGAGCTCGTGTTGAGGACACAGACCGCAAGAGCCGTGAAGGACCAAGCTATGGTGCAGGGGACTTCTAGACACTTGCAGTGCATTCAAGGCAAGGTACTTTTCATTGTGCCCCAATTTGATGCAAAAAGAATGATTTCCTAATAAATGCCAACTTTGCGAACTTTCAAACTTGTTTTTCGCATTTTCATTTTTTCTGACAGTCACGTTTTCCAGGCAGCCTTTTAGAAACTTATATTCATTGTATAGTAACGAAACTTGGCACACATATTCTTCAACACATGCAGAATGCAAATATCTACTCTAAATTGCAATGCCTACCAGCATTAGTTGTGAAAATATTAGCTTATTGTTTCAAGGGAGATTGAAAATAATAAGTCATTCAATACAATTTTTTTTTCTTGGTTCCAATATTTCTGTGACATATCTATATAGATATTTGCACTTTTCAATCTACCAAGAGTCAAATAAGATCAGACACAGTGCTTTTACTGAAAGTTTAGTACATAAAAGAGTGCCCGCAAAAAATGTAACTTTTTGCTATTGTTTATGGCATAACTCAATAATTATAGCAGCTACACAAAAAATGATTGCATATTTGAAATCTGCATGAAAAACTATACTAATAACAAACTTTTCAAGTCTCTATTACTAGAAATAAAAAAAAAACTTTTTCGAGGAGCATCTCCCCTTAAATAATCAAGATAATAATTTCTATTGTTCTTACCACAATAGAAAAATAACCACCTGTCAAAAATTTATAAATAACATAAGGGGTTGACAGTAGAAAGCATAAGACAGACAACATAGAAAGCACTTTTCTGATTGGGTCATTATTTATTACATTACAGTACACTTAACTTCATGGCTCTGAATGTGGCCATTGGGTGTTCACACAAACGACTGATTTTAAAGCACTTATTTAAAAAAAATAATATCTGCTTCCTATGTTGTGTGCACCAATCATATAGCTTCATGCTGCAAAAAAACTATTCAGCTATCTGAAACAGTTTTTGATATATTTCAGGAATAGTCATGCAAGGTATACAAAATTTTCATTTAGAGAAAATCAAGAAAACAAAAAAAAATTGCCATATAATTGCACGGAATCACAAATATTGCACAAAAACAGTAATAGAACATTAGTAGGCCCCTGTGACAGTCAGTTTGGGAACTGGCACCTTTGTGGTGCTTTTTGCGCACGCAATGCACATTTTCTGCCGACGCACGTTTGTGTTCAGAAGCAGCTGAACGGCGGCGATCTTTCTCCTCCATCTGCTGCATGCACTTTTGGCCAGGATTCATGTCTGCTGCTCCTGCAAGATGCTTGCCGAGGTCCTTTTGCAGCCAGCACAGAACTTCATCACTGCTTCTGCGACAGCCGATTCAACACTAAAAGGGATGCGTGTCGCTCCTTTGGTGCGAGAGCCCATATCAAGGAGTGCAAGCTCTCGTTGTTTTGGGTTTTGCCTCTTGGGCACCGTTCAAGCAGCAGCCTGCCGGAGAGTCGGTAGATTGGCAGCGATGCCTTGCTCACAGGAGGAGGCGAATTGTAGCGGTGCTTTGAGACAGGCCGGCCCTTGGCCTTTGTGGAATTTTGCCGGCACTAAGAATCTGGACCTTCTGGGCAAATACTGTGGTTACTATCTTCATCATTTGATGTTATATGATAGTAACTTGCCATCACTGCCTTCTCCACCACGTCTATGTCACCAATGTGCGATTTCAAAGCCCAGCCATAGTAAGAGCCGAGTTTTGTAACCAAGTCTCCTGTCAGCCTCCCTCGTCCACCAAGAAGCTCCAAGCCAGGCTTTTTATGCTTTGGCAGCACATTACGAAGTGCTGCTCCCATTCTTTTGTGCATGTGATTTATGCAGTCCTCTTTCTGGACCTCAACAAACCCATACACTTTGGCCTCCTTCAGGGGCAGGAATGTACAGCTATCGCCGTCTGACAGCACTGTGGTGTACCTGAAGCCGTGCTTTTCGAGAGACCTCTTGAATAAAACGATGCCTGCCTCCACCTCCATTTCACCTGCCTTCTTATCAGCATTCTTGTGACACACGTTGTTGGTCTTCCACTGCTCATATGACGCGTCATCCACTTTTGGTCCGCGCTCGCATCCGGCACAAAAGTTGCAAAGTACGACGTAATCTAGCACAAATCCAGTGAAAAGTTCGATTACGGTGCCGACACCAGCGTGGGAACTGTGCCGGCGAGTCATCCAAGACCCGTCGTAGGAAACGACGATGTTTCCCGGGTAGCTGAAATTCAGTGTGCTGTACAGCTGCCCAACCGCATTCGCGCACTCAGTAGCGAGCATCTCAGCTGCTTGAGTTGCGGCAGGCATCAACTTCGTTTTTCGATACACCTGCCACGTTTTCGTATGCAGCGTGCAGTGCGAGGTATTCATGGCTGCAAAAATATCATTAAATGCCGTTTGCCAGGGCTCTGCATCGCTCGCGAAGACAGAATATTTATCGCAAACGGATTTAGCTTCGGAGTCCCATCCACTTACGGCAAGCTCCGTGCAGACCCTTTGTCGCCGCAATTCGAGCATGTGACTGACTGCAAGGCCATACTCTCCCATCTTCTGGCTTATATTCGCGCTGCCACCGCAAGTCTTGCACTTGATGTGCTCCAGAAGAAGCGCGTTCACTGAATTTAGGCACAACATGGTGAAAACTGTATCGTCGACTGAGTCGGTCGCGACATCGCTAGCGGACAGAATGTTTGACTTACGGTTCACTGCTGCGGTTGACGCGAGCTCTTGCAGTTGCTCATCGGCTTTCTACTTTATCAGCTCCAGATCTGAAGGCATCCGCATAACTGCATCCCGACGAATGCGGCTGGCGGTTTGGTCGCACGCACTCGTCGGCTCTCAATTAGCTAGGCCTAACCCTCGCTCGTTGTCTGCTGCATCGGTGCCATCGCTTGGCGCCGTCAACGGGTCATCCTCTACATTTTGCAAAGCGGCAGGGCGTTTGTGGAGGTTAGCGAGAATGGACTTCTTCCTCCTCTTTCCATACTTGTGTTTGGACGCAAACTTTTGGAGCGGAGGACCCATGGTCGCGCGTTGTCACCGAAGAACCGTATCCAAAATGGTGCCTCGCAGTGCGCCTCTAGAGCATCTAGCAGACAACTGACAATGAGGACAGCCAATCACATGACGCTATTTTGCGACGTGCTTGTTACAGCGAATGAGAATGTGCGCTTCTCGCATTTTTGGCGCTCTTTTTGTATTCAACCAACAGGCCTAACGGAGCGGAAAGCGCACGGTATTTAAAGCCGAAAACTTGCTCTTTCCAATGTGACCAAGATGGCCACTCTCGAGGCAGTTTTAACGCGAGCGTTAAAACTGCCTCGAGAGTGGCCATCTTGGTCACATTGAGTGGTCGTTGAACATGCATCATTTTCGGAGAGTGGTCGTTGAACATGCATCATTTTAGCGTCGGCACAGATGAAAAACTGGCCGCCGGGCATGTTTTAAATTCAAATTATGGCTGAAATATGGTCTTTCAATATGGAAAACTTGGCTGATAAGAAGAATAATAGATGTAGATTTCACAAATGCCACATTTCAAAAACCTTTTTTTTTTTTTTACGATTTTTTGCGTCCAAAGACCCTTGCAAGTGCACTACTTGTGCCAGTACAACTGAAATGTTCACAGGCCCTGATCACAGCCCACTCGAGTTACAAATAACAATTGCCATTATCGAAATCTAGCATTTCGACGTCTAAAGTATAGGAAGTGTGAGAGTTGCTGGGCTACAAGCAATCTTGTTTTTATCTAACGATGTCAGTCACGGCAACTGACCTGCGAGGGTTGGCGACACCAACACGGATGGGCTTGGAGCCCACCAGAAGGGAGTGCTGCATGTCTACCAGAGCCTCCTGGTATTCGGTCCCATCCGAGAAGCGCACAAAGCCAAAGCCCTTGCTCAGGCCAGTTGGATCCATCACGACTGCAACAGAAACGCACCACCAGCAGACATCAGTGCCAAACCAATAGAACGAAGGCATCTGCTCTGTAAGATCCCAAAAAGCAAACATGATTATGAGGGGCACACCACATTGAAGGGTTCTAGAAGTTGCAACCATCTGGTGTTCTTTTAATGTGCACCTAAATCCGATACACAGGCCGCTAGACTTCTCCATAACAGAACCTAGAGTCCGGGTACACCAATAAATGGTACACATACGTTAACCTAAACCACTACCTTTGATTTAGCCCATAATGCTTTCTGTGCAGTGGGAAATGTCACAACAGCATTTTATTGTTCCGACACTACGGCAAATCAGCACAGCCTGAATTCCGTCAGCTCGTTCCAGCCATTGATGATATCATGCGCCATCTGGCGTTATCTCTTAAGCGTCAAGCGAACTATTGTTGCACGGAGATTCAATCCAAGCTAAGCCAAAGTCGCAAGTGCGCGTTGCGGCGTGTTTTGTATGTTGTGTCGGTACAATATGGGGCGATACTGAAGCTACACGGCTGCTTTCAAGTTGAAAGCGATAGATCATGCACTAAACAACGGCAACAGGGCCGCCGGCAGGCTCTTCGGAGTCTACGAGTTTTGTGTTCGCTACTGGTGACGGCAGCTGAAAGCCACTAAGACGCGTTGGGCTTGCCATGTGCCTAAAACTGGGATTGATCGTAAACTATTTCCTCAGAAGGAAGCTGCAGACGATTCTGTTAAATAGCCATCTGCCCAATACCGACGTCTTACCCTTTGAGGGCTCCTGCTGAGCGACTAATGCTACCGCTACGCCCGCAACGCCCACAAGCTTTGCGTATGGTATTCCAATTCTCGACTATTTGCTTGCACTTTTTGTGTCTCAAATAAATCTTGCCTTGTGTTGAACCTGTGCTTTTATTGTTGACGTAAGTTTTGACTGGTACTTCTCAAAGCTTGCTGTTAGTTGCTCGCGAGAGAATCCTGATTTAGCGGCCACTTCGTTTTCTTTTTCGCTCTGTACGTTTTGGTGGAAAGTTTTCCTCGCGTAATTCTTGCACCCCCCAACTTTGCATTGTTTTTCCGCCAAAAAAAAAAAAAAAAAGTGCAAGGATTATGCGAGTAAATGCGGCAATGTTACACATGAAACATTGGGAAGAAGAGCCTGTTAATAAGTGCAGCCTTCAAGAAGGTTACATCAGCTTTACTTCAGGTCTGCATCTGTGTTTGCCACAGACTCGTCTATAGCAAGAAAACTGGCAATGGCCAGTAATAAACACCGTTGAAAGTTGTGCAGTACGACGATGTTGTTACAATATATCAAGAAAAGCTAAAATGCAATACCACTGACAGGCCCAAGCCTGTTTAAGGCGCCCTGCAACACTTTTCAGAAGTCACCATAGAGTGGCTTCACTAAAGCAGTTTATTGCCTAACTGATCGACTGCTGTGAAAATTTTCACTATCCGTCAAGTACGAGTGAACTTGCAGAGATTGTCTTGACAATGTAATCCGCCCTTTTCACGATGCCGAGTGCATGCCCCTTTTCCTAGCGAAAAAGTCTCAAAACGGCTCCTGGTCTCGGAGGCCTTCGTTCTATCAATGCCAGTTCTCGGCTCCTACCAAATTCTACCAAAACGCCATAGGGCAGCACAGCAAAATGGGAAAAGCGGATTGCTTTCTCTCTTCTCTCGCCTCGCTCCTGCCGCGATGGTCTAGTGGCTAAGGTACTTGGCTGCTGACCGGCAGGTCACGGGATCAAATCCCGGCTGCGGCGGTTGCATTTCCGATGGAGGCGGAAATGATGTAGGCCCGTGTGCTCAGATTTGGGTGCACGTTAAAGAACCCCAGGCGGCCGAAATATCCGGAGCCCTCTGCTAAGGCGTCTCTCATTCATATGGTGGTTTTGTGACGTTATACCTCACATATCTATCTTCTCTCTCCTCAATGAGCACGCCGGAAGCTAAGCAGGGAGGGATGGCACACAGGAAAAAAAGCTACGTCAGAGTCATATCATGACCTTGAGCACCTTCTTTTTTGTCCTCTAATGTGCTGCTTACTTTCAATGTAATAGTGAGCATGGGCATGTGGCAGCGCCCTGCAGCACCCGCTGTAGCTATATAGCCCACGGTGCTCAAATCAGCTAATTGCTGTGAACTTGGGTACATGGCACAGTCGTTTGGGTTTGTATGTGGCATTATTGACAGAAAAAGGAAAATATTCCTAGCAGACAAAAAAAAGAAAAACAATTACTGTATTCATTGGCCAAATAAGCGCACCCCCAGTTTGGTCGTGAGAAATCGGATTTTTATATTTCCGTCCATAATAGGCACACCACGCACTTGGCCGTGATCAGACGTTCTGCATTGTGTTTGCGCGTTTGCAGTTCGACGCCCTTTCGCGTTAACTGAAGCGATGAGAAAGAAGAATTTCAGCCTCGACAATGGGCGTAATCTAGGTGGCCTGAAATGTAATCGACGAATTTTCGCGATAGCGCTTTATTTTCGCAGCTTTTTCTCTTTTCCCCGTTTGGCAACATAGGTTTTTTTCATGTTGATGTTTGGAAATTTGAGGGCACACTGCGCGTCGCATGCCTCGATTCTCGAACACCCGCGGCTGAAGAATGCTGTAGTGCCTTAGGCGACATGTGTTATCAGCGGTCTATGCTGTAGTCATAAATAACATTTTCGGATATTTTATTTTGCCGAAAGGTGCACCGCGAACTCGGGGCTGGATCTTTTTGGGGAAAAGAGGTGCGCCTATTATGCGAGTAAATACCGTTATTACAGGCTCGTGTTGCACTGTAATGCTTGGCTCGTGTGTTCTCAGGGGCCTCAATTACTGATCAGCAGCCTTTTCGGACCATGCTGGGCCTTTTTTGTTCAAGGGCACCTTTACGTCTGAACTCACTACATTGAAGCGGCTTTGCAAATTAGCATCAAAATGCGGAAGCAGATCGCATCTGTTCTCACCTTTGGCAGCTCTGACCGATGGGTAACGCTGTGAGAATGCCTGGTAAAGCAGGGTGTCGTCCACGTCGGCTGAGAGGTCGCCCACGAACATGGACAGCTCATTTGACCTACAAGGTGCACAAGGAGTACATGCCCAAAGTGGTGAACATGTATGCCGCTTCACATGCAAGTGGTGCTGAAACCTCGTCATAATTTACATGATGCACTGCTGAGCCAGCTAAGGGGGCAGACTGCTCTTTGGGACCAAAAAGTGACAAAAAAAAAAAATCATTTTTTAAAATTGACGTATTTGGTATCTGCATGTATTTTGCTATCTCTCTGCAAATTTTTACACACCAGGAAGTGGTAATTTTTCTGTAATGTTATTCTAACTGTCCAGATTCTTGGTGCTATTAACATGCAGAACCTGCAAAAAAATGCGGAACCAACTTCGAGGCCTCTTTATAACTTGCCGGCACCTGTGTTAGAAGCTCTGCTACAAATTTATGAGCACGCTTATGAGGATTGCAAAACATGCACACCATGATTGTTGCTTTTTGAAGAAGCTGTGTTTTTTTCAGTTTTTTCCATTTTTCTCAAAAAAGTAAATTTACAACTGTTCAATTTTGAGGCCTCAATATCTCTGCAGCTAGGGCAGGTACAACAACAATTCTTTTTGCAATGGAAACCTGTATGTGTGTAGGGTACAAGTATGGGAGCAGAATTTAAAGAACAAGCCTTTTTAATTAATTACTCATCAAAATTTTAACACAATTCCAACTGCTTTTGAAAATGGATAGTTCATTTTGCTGTAAAATAATAAAAAAGGCTTCAAAACAAAAAACTCTTGCATTATTTTAATCCATAGTCATTAGTCTATGTAAGGATATTTTAAATATCACTTTTAATTAAGCACTTTTTCTATGGCGGCCTTAAACAATAGGGGGTGAACTCAAAAATAAGATGACTTACAGAAAAACTAATTAAACATTTGAAATCAGCAGAAAAAACTGCATAATTCTGCGCAGTTTGATCAAGATCACTGAAGAAATAAACAAAAAATGTCTAAGAGCAGTCTGCCCCCTTAAATCATGCTTAGGTATTATGGCTTAAGACATAACCACATCAAGTAACGGGGGTCTTTCCTGTCAGATCACTTCCAAGTATATACCATATTTTCCACTATTTCATGTGCCTGACTGTCTACAACAATGACTGGGCTGAGTGTTTAATTACGTCAACTGCTATTTGTAATAAGGCTATCCTGTTTATTACAGACTTTTTATTTACCTATTTGGCAAGCAAGTTCAGTGTAGCTGAGTGTATGCATTTGATAATTTGTATATACATATAAGTAAGGCATTAAGTAAGGCTGACATACAGTACATATAAGTAAGGCTGAACTGCCACACTTACTATACTTTCCAAACTCATCAACACCCATGTTATTTTTTTTTTTTCCCGAGAAAGGTGAAGTTACCTACTACAAAGAACTACTTTATCTCGTAACAGAGATTGTATTCACAGCACGCACGCGAGCTCGAACACTGTCCAAGGCTTGTTCAAAATCAAATCACTCGCACTCGAAAAGGGCCAAGATCCTACGAAAGCCAAATTTTCTTTTGAGCAAGACTTAAACGTATGCACTTGTGTTAACGGAAGGGAGAGAGCTCATTTTGAAATAGAAGGTTCGCAGTGAAACAAGATGTCTAAGCTTTTCACTTCACTCTTTCATACGTCCTTGGAGACTGGAAATTAGTCTATGAAAAACAAATAGATCTGTACCACCTAGAAGCTCATGTTGTCTTCAAACCTGTCTGAAAAGCAAATAAGCGCTTGCTTAGGTAAGCTTGTTCTTTGTCTTCATTCAGTTACATCTTTCCTCAACAGCGAAATTCGCAGTAACAGCGCTTTTTCGAAAACTGAATAAATTATGCTGAGGAAGGGTACGTACTCACTACAGCGAAAGCCCACTGTTACGTTCATCACTTCTGTGTTCTTTCTGCTGCTACGTTGTCCTTTATCGGTCCCGACACAGCTCTCATAGAATCCCATGTACGTATTGAAAACCCCGCTGTTACATCGCGACTGCGAGAACGTTCCCGCACGATGCGTCGCAACCTAGTCTGCCGAACCCGCCCGGGCATCGCCATTTTGATTTGACAGTCTTGGCCTGTCACTGCTACGAAACAAGCTGCAAGAAGCCGCAGGCAAGTTGGAGAGGCCGCCCTTGGATGGCCATTTGTGAAAAGTGCTATCACCATCGTCACTGCGCTTACAACGGAAGTTTCACTGCGGAATGCCGGAAGTAGTCGACAGTCCCACTGCCGCACGTTGCGACTCGTCTTCAGTCGCTGTTGTGTGCACTAAGCCTGTTACCAATGAATTTGTCAATGCAATCTTTGTCAAGCTTTAATGGCGTGGCGTAAGCTGAAAGCACTTCCCTTTGAGTAAGCTGGATATATTTAAAGCAATTGACAAGCAGCCAGCCCGAAAAAGGGTCGACATTGCCAAAGACCTTGGACTGCCACCGTCAACGCTCAACAGCATCGTCTCGAAGCGTGCCGAGAATGAAGGGATTGCCGCTCTCTTCGGCCCGAAAGCTAAGCGAGCTCGTGCCGCTAAGCGCAGGAACCTCGGCGAGCCTCTTCTCACATGGTTCAAGCAAGCTCGCGCTGCTGGTATCAACTCCGACGGCAGCATTTCAGGGGAGAAGGCGATGGAAACAGCCAACAAACTGGGGATCGCTGGTTTTGCGGTGTGAAATGGCTGGATCAACCGTTTCCACAAGAGGCACGGCATCGCTTACAAAACGGTTGGACTGCCAGACAATCGCAGAGATCATTGCAAACTCGAATGCAACTGCTGACGGGGACACCGATGACAACGACGAGCATGAGCCACACTCTTGTGTTTTCTTGGCTGTTACGTTTTTCCTACTCGGTCCGCTGCATAACGCATGAACGGAGTTCCACTGTACTCGGGAGGCCTAGCTTCAATTCCTCAGTAAAGAAATTTCAAAGTTCGTTTATATTTGCAGATATTGACAATTATCTGACAAGAAAAAAAAAAAAAGGCATTTCTTTGAATTTGATTACCAAGCAACTCATAAAACCTAGTGTCACAGAATGTTACAGGGATACTGGCACAAATTTTTGGCTTCATGCTTTTTTTGCTGCAATGTGTTCCTGGGGGCCTGTTAGTCATAACATGACACATCATTTTTGGCAGCGTGAGACAGATAATTAGTTACAGGTTCGTTATTACCGACTTGTGTCGATTTTGGTTTTAAAAACCATAAATACCTAGCAGATGCAGCGCTTGACTATGCCAGCACACAGAACTGTGATGCACCTCAGTGTGGTTCGCATCAAGAAGTTTTTTCGAACAGACAATGCCTTCAAACACAAAACCTTTAACTCGTGCGCCGCGGCAATGGACTCTCTAGCAGCTGCCGAGTAAACAAACCGCTGGAGCAAACGCAACCAAAGGAAAACGGCGGCTATGACGTCGTCATAGCTTGTTGCAGCGTGGTCACGTGAGGGAAGTAGCCCCAACGGTCTCGTTTGAGAGTGTCAATAGCTCGAGTGGAGTCGATCATTTATGCAAACTTTAAAACTAATTTTAAATGCCTTCCAAGCTATATTGGCTGTTGATATTTTGCAGATGATGTACACATGTTCACGGGAATTGATCCCGCGGACTTTCTCTGGAACGAAATTTTTCTGTCAGTACCCCTTTAACCCATCAGCTTGAAGTGAAACACTCACGATGATCCATATTGGGGGCGGCCACCGCCGTTGGCGTAGCCTTGTTGTTGTTGATAGCCTCCGCCACCACCTCCTCCTGTGCTGTTGTTTGCATGGTTTAGCCGGAATGTCTTCGGCTACAAAAAAGAAACAGCTCAAATACACTGGTATGCATTTACCCCCCCAATTACAATGGAGAGTCGTCCAAGTGCCACCACTATTAACAAACCCTTTAAAATGCCAGTGGCAAAGGAAAATTAGCTGCTGTTTGAAGGGCGACTTAAGTGAAATCATGACTTAATTTAGATTGATAAACTGTACTATGAAAGCTAATGTCATAAGTTTCACTACCACAAGTTCTCTATAAGTGAAGGAAATCTAAGGTCGAAAATTCATTTTTAAATATTGCGCCAAGTTTGCTGCACAAGACCGCGAATACCACAAAGTACTCTTTAATATTTTCACGAGTCATCCCGTGAAATTGTCATCTCATAATTGTCATCAGTTTCGAGTACTTTACTTGCGATATCACCACGGTTCTTGCAGTTCCCAGTCACAAAAGGCGCGCGTGATCGGCGCGGCATAGCAATCTCGATAGAAAAGTGGCCAGCGCCGGGTTTGCAAGAAAGTAAATGTGAGCAAGTCAGATGACGACTGTTGTTGTGTGGCAGAACTACTCCCCGAATACTCCATTTTTTCTCAGAGTGTACCAAGACACCATGGCACCCAATTCTCAATCAAAATCTGCTATATGTGGATTGATTCTTGTGCACTCACACACAATCTGGCAGAAATTTCGCCCGTTTGATTGAGCACTTTATCTATAAGTCTACACTTTTATAAATCCATAGGCGGCCTTCGAGTCGGGCAACAATATTACACTCAAGATCCGGAGCATAACCAGCTGTTTGCAATGAGCGTGTCAGCATTCTGTCAAACGATTTTTTATTTTGTTTTTGGCAGCGTATGCAATAATGGTATTTCAACCTTCACCAGCTTTACACAGAAACTAACTATTTGAAGCAGCTGAAGCTTTGCCAGAAGACGACGGCCGTGCTCTATGCAGCATGCCACACGTGTAGCATAATTGAAAGTTCTTTACGGGCCATTTTTCTTATATCTTTAGGCACAGTAGAGACTTCTATTTTTCGCCAAATACTGCTAAATATTGGGTGACCGTACCACGACCCGAACTGTCTAGTTGTCTCTCGCAATACATACCTGCATTGCATTAGGAATTGGTTTCCCATTGCAGCGCAGCAACGCTCGCTCCGCGGCTTCTTCGTCACCAAAGTCCAGGAATCCGTAGCCTCTCGGCAACCTGCTTGCAAACAATGACAGAGGTGTGATTTTTTTTTTTTGAGCCACTAAAGCGAATTCCCAATCAGGGGTAACGAAAAGTACAACGGTGCCAGAGGAGGGTGTCCGTGCCAACGATCGATCAAACGCAGGGATCGCAGCTGAAATCAAAAGGAAGAAGAAGCAGTACGGATAAAAGAACTAGCACGACACCCCAAAAGAACGCTGCTGGGATGCAGGGACTGTGTGTCCTCCCCTGCAATAATACACACAAGCGAGATAAAAGGTCATGGCGACAGCCATGTCTGGGTACCCAGCGTCGCGAACCTGTCTGTGACGTACGTCAACACTAAATGAACTCGGTTTAAAAGAATTGTTCATTTACAACACAGTTTTGTTCACTTCGTGGCTGATACCTAAAAAAATGGACGATAAATTTACACCGCGAAAATGACAAACCTCAGAGCTAGTATCATGCCGTGATGTCGCATGCTTCAATGTATGTCCTCATAATTTGGTGGTTATGCATAGTAAGCTTTGAAACATTAGTTTCAGTCGTAAATGCTTTCAGTAAGCAATGCAATCCATATGTGTCACTGAAAAACGAACTAGATTTGTGCAGGTGTTGCCAAAGCACGATCACGATGGCTTGCGGTAAGAACTTCAGGGTGGCATTGCCACTGACCACACTTCATTTATCTTTTCGAAATTGCTGATCCTGCTCCTGGTAAGAAGACTTTAGTTACCATTACTGGAGTGCAACTTCATTAAACAAAAGAACCCAATTGACCATTTGCAAAAATCTGCAATGCAACTTTCCTGAGAAGTTGTTTTTTTTTTACTCGTGTTTTTGCCTTCTCCCGAACCCCCCACCAGCCCCTTCTTTACGAATGACACGTGCCTCACCCACCATGCGATGGGCTTTGCAATTGTTGGGGGGAAAAAGTCGTTTTGTTGTACTCGCATGCCTTCACTGGAATAGGAGCCACTGGAATAGGAGTGGTAAAGGCACAGTGAGCGAAAAAAGCAATCTGTGCACAGGAGTTTTTCGTTTGAAAGCAACCTTGCAGAAAAGCCACCTTGTAAAATTTTGACAAATGGTCAATTACCTTTACAAGAACTTTACTGCTGTTCACAAACTACCCTGAAACGGTACGTTAATTATGGCACTGAATATACACACTCTAAAAAAGTTTTGTTGCACAGCCCGACTCCTCTTAAAATAATGAGAATGTATAACATATGCAACAAACACTGAACATAGTGCATAAGCAAATCACACAATTTCCCCCATGGGTATATATTTCAAATGCAGCAAAACCCTGAAAAACTCGTCACATATGTATGTTCTAACAGAGGATAGTACTGATGGACATCACTCAAACACAGCTTGAATGAAAGAAGGGAATGAACCTGCTGGCAGCAACTTGGCTTTATGACCACTTTACTTTCTTCACATTTTAACTGTAACTATTACAAAACACTTATAAGAGCAAAATACCTTCCTTGGCTTCATTATACTTTGGTTTTAATTAACGTTGTATCAAACACAGCTTGCACTTCAGTTTCTTAGCACAAGTGGGCATACAGCCAGCACTGCATACTTACCTGAAGTGCCCATAGGGGCTGAACCTTGGTATCTAAGTGCCTGCTTGGCACTCCCCAAAATACTCGCTCGGCTGAGCCTCTGACTCTTTACAGGCCCGAATTTTTTACCCATTCCTGAAAGGGAGAACCAGCAATGTCCCATTTAGTCATGCTTCTTCCCATAGATGTTACAGTAAAGTGGCTATATAACCAGTGAATTAATCACTGCTAAACGTATCTGAAGCACATATGCCTTGGTAATCCCGCCTAACAAACGGGGAAAGATGTTACTGAAAGTACCGGTAGAAAGACGCCCGCAAAAGGCTTAAGAAATTGAGCATCAGCAAAACATACTGCAAGCATTGCATCAGCGGGCGCACAGTGACAACACGAAGCACCTTAAGGCTTGTTACGAAAAGTGCGGTGGACCTTTAGCTAAATTCATGCAAACAGAGAAAAAGTGCAACATGGTGGGCAACCGGGCCCATGCGTTTCAAGCAAAACGTCGATATCTGAACAACACATCAAAACCGCAACAAGACGGAGTTGAAAGTTCCAAGTTAGGAGCCAGCCTCACAGTGCACGAAATTTCCCTTTAATCTAAGTCGTAAGCCGTGCAGGCAGAGGAGGAAAACAATGGTGACCAACGCTGCGCGCGCAATTACGAGCTTGCGCCAACGGCTGCTCACCCCGTGAGTCGGTCTCGGATGATTTTCACGTGAACCGGGTTCTCGCCCATCATACTGAATGCCTGCTGCACAAAGTACTCGTCCATGGTAGGCTCCAACTGGAAAGATCGAAAAGAATAGATTGAAACGAGGCAGGCTTACAACCGTTGATCACCTCCCACCACACACACACACACGGCTTCGCCGATTTTCGAATACTGTTCCGCCCCATGACGCGATTGGAGTCCGATAGCTCGTATAATGTGAGAGACTGCATTAGAGCGCCCGATACACGTTGCGAAGGCGCAGTTTGCCCCTAGGAGTTTCTTCTAAGGTAGGGCGTACCGACGTGAAACGGTTAACATAACACACTCGTAAATATACGCCACTGGCTTTCATCTCATATTTCTCGAGCTACGGGGGACTAGAAAGCAAGAAGTCGCTTGATCAGCGCGAAAATCGGGGCTCTAGGCATTAATGGGAGCGATGCTCTAGGCATTACTGGGAGGAAAGAATCACGTCTACATGACCCCGAAAAGTTTACTGAACTTTATCAACGTATATGGTGAGGCATTCCGGTATACTCACGTCCCCCATCCAGAGTGTCGACGCTGACCCAGCCATAACAAAGTGTTAGAAGAAGTAAAACACGAAGAACAGTCGCGCAGAAGCTCGCGCAAGTCAACGAAAATGGGATACGTGAAACGTGGGTGCACTCTGCCTAGACAAGCAACGGGGGCCTCGCACCGCAACGCAACGACGACGTCAACACAAAGCCGGGGAGAAGAAAATAAATACTACCGCTGTCTCGGCATGCGCGTGCGCGCACCACGGTCCGCTTTACACAACGATGATGATAGCTGATGCCGCCAATGACAGCAGATGTTCTGTGCTGATTGCAACCACTGCACTCATGAGTCATGTGTGCAATCTCTTCAAGTGTTTGCAAAAGTGTCTGCATCTAACAATCAGAAACAGATTTCAAAGCTCGACAAGCGTGGCGATGTAGGCTTGTTGGTGAAACATTTGAAAGAAATTTATGTAGCGCGAGGCGAAAAAACGAACACAGGAAAGAACAGACTGAGAAGACAGAGCGCTACTATCAACAATATTAGGGTGCTGTTTTCAGTGCGTGATAAACTTGGGAAATTGTGTGTGCTGACGAATCCGTCACGTGGGGAAAGGGTGTTGTGCACAAAAAGGCATACACACAAATTTGTGGAGTGCATTTCGTTCGTCATTTATCTTATTCTGTTCATATGTGGGAAAAAATATGTCGGCCAAACCAGTAGGTGTGTGAATGAGCGATTGAGAGAACACAATTACAAGGCGAATAAACTGCCGCCAGAAGGTTTTCTCGCTCTTCACATTCACGCGTGTGGCTGCCGGCCTTTGTTCCAGGATACAATCATTGTTGGTCGGCATAAGGATGAGATGACTCGGTTGATCATAGAAGCCGAACTTATTGATGCTCTTGGAGATGTATGCATTAGCAAGCCTTCAATTGCCTTGTCACCCAAGGAACTGGCGTTCCTGCGTACGCAGTGATACGTGATTTTATCTGTGAGGTTTTTCGGTGTCCTATTTATCGTTTCTTCGTGTAGGTAGATGGCATGGTCGTGCGTGTATCTGAATTACACGTGCTTATCTGCGTGGTCACCTGACGATTACTGCTTAAAAGCAGCTTGGAGGTCGAAAATAAACATGTTGTTGATAGTAGCTGCTCTGTCTTCTCAGTCTGTTCTTTCCTGTGTTCGCTTTTTCGCCTCGCGCTACATAAATTTCTTTCAAAGCTCGAGTTACACTGCACGTGTTTGGTGTTGCATGAACGTAGCAATGTGGATGTTATAAGTTTCCTACGAAGCATTCATTGCACGCAATTTATCGCTATGACATGAAACTCGATGAGCAAGGAAATATAGTCCTGTTTTTGAAGGGCTGAACCACATGCGAAGAAAACATGGCTATTGGAAACTGAGGGCGAAAGCGCATGCACATCGTACAAAGCCGGCGGAACCTTTATCGTGTTATGGTACATTATTTTCCCTTATAGCTTGGTGATGTAGGCATTTTGACGTTTTCGGCATTGCCAATTTTCGGCCTTTTGTATTTTCGGCGTTTTGAATTTCGGCATGTCAATAGTTCGGCCTTTTGATTGCCGTCAAAAAATGCCGTCAAACACTTGTCGTGCGCTTGAACCGCAAGAAGGGTCAGAGTGTTACTCGTTGTCGAATTGCCAGTCATAAACAAAGTATGGCTTCTAAGGAGGTTAAAATAACAATTAGCCTTCTTCACGTCGTCTTATTGGTATAAAATTGGGCAGCCGAAAAAAAAGTGATAAATAACGGAAGGAAAGCTTCCGTCCACGTTTTTTTTTTTTCGAATCCCGCTTCTTCATGTTGGAACTTGTTGCTTGGCCACCAAATGACAGCCGCCGCCAAGCTGTCGCTCGCGATAACTCCATTTCAGAAAAAGTTTTTTTTTTAACGCAAGCGTCGACATGCTGGTAGTCAATTTCAGCCTTTTAACGCTGAAAACAGCACTAACCCCCCGTATTCACAAGTGCTCCTCGACACGAATTTCGTCCTTCACTTGACAACGTTGAGCACTGCGCCACTGCTCGACTGAAAATGACGCTGTGCCTTTCGAGAATCACTGCAGATTTTCATTGATATGCAGTGACTTTCTCTGCCTAGAGACGGCGCTCCCATCTACTTTCGCAAATTTTTATCCAGAAAGGCAAATTGAAATAGCCACTAAACAAATTGAGAAAGTAATCACGGAGGATAATAAGACAGTGTGGACATACACGAATCTAGTTAGACTCTTTGAGATAGAGCTTGCTAAGACGCGTGACAAGTCACCCCGGAAAAGAAGACACAAACCCAAAAGTTGGTGGGATGAGGAAGTTAAGAGAGCCATAGCAAAACGCCAGGAAGCCTCTAGGGAACACAGACATGCTAAGCAGCGGGGTGAACCGACAGATGATGTGGAAAGAAAATGGGCAACCTTTCTAAGCTGTAGAAGGGATGCATCCCTTCTGATCAATGAAAAGATTAGAAGGAAGGGAGCTCAGTGGCTGGCAGAAGTACATAAAAAAGATAGAAAGGCAGCTGCGAAATTTTGGAACCATCTAAACTCCCTAAGAAATGAGACGAGCCTAGAGCAGAACTTTATAACTACAGCCCAAGGTGCTAGGCTAGAAGGGGACGAAGCTATTGAATATATAAGAACAAGGGTGACAGAAAAATTTCAACAAAGAAGTACTTTATGCACCACAATAGACAAAGACGAATCAAGTGGTGCAATGGCTCCATTTTCACAACAAGAGTGGGAAAGGGCTGAGAAAAGGGTTCCTAGTAGTACATCAACAGGCCCAGATGGCATTCCAATTAGGCTGATAAAAACATTAGGTCCGAAGTCTAAGCAGACTTTGAGAGAGGCAGTGAGTACAATAATAATCGATGGTGAAGTTCCCGATGGATGGAAACTTAGCAGGATGAGCATGATCTATAAAGGTAAGGGGGACAAAGCTGACATAAACAACTACCGTCCTATAACAGTGACATCAGTGGTCTACAGGCTGGCGATGCAGATTATAAAGGAAAGACTGCAGGCGTGGATAGAGGATGAGGGGGTGCTGGGGGAACTGCAGAATGGGTTTCGGAAACACAGGAGGTTGGAAGACAATCTGTTCTCACTCACGCAGTGCATCGAAATAGCAGAAAAGGAACACAGGCCCCTGTGGCTAGCATTTTTGGATATCAAGGGAGCGTACGATAGCGTGGTTCAAGAGGAATTGTGGGGAATACTGGACACACTAGGCGTGGAACATGTAGTCACTAATCTTTTAAAGGGTGTCTATAAAGGTAACAAGGTAGTTATAAAGTGGGAAAAACAGGTATCCAAGCCTGCAGAGGTAAAACGGGGGCTTAGGCAGGGGTGCCCCCTGTCACCCTTATTATTCATGATGTACCTACAAGGATTAGAGGCAAAATTAGAGGGAAGTGGACTGGGCTTCAACCTCTCTTTAGTCAAACAAGGAAAACTTATTGATCAGGCACTACCAGCATTAATGTACGCAGATGATATAGTGCTAATGGCCAACAACAAGGAAGATTTGCAGAGATTGATGGACATCTGCGGTAATGAGGGAGATAGGTTAGATTTTAGATTCAGTAGGGAAAAATCAGCAGTCATGATTTTCAATGACAACGAAGGTAGTGAGCTTAGAATACAGGAGGTCACGCTAGAGATAACAGATAAATACAAATATCTGGGCGTATGGATAAGCAATGGGACCGAGTATCTGAGGGAACACGAAATATACGTGACGACTAAAGGTAACAGGAATGCAGCAGTCATGAAAAATAGGGCACTGTGGAATTACAATAGGTATGATGTTGTGAGAGGAATATGGAAAGGGGTCATGGTTCCTGGGCTGACGTTCAGCAATGCGGTCTTGTGCATGAGATCAGAAGTTCAAGCAAGATTAGAAATTAAGCAACGTGGAATAGGTAGGCTTGCTTTAGGAGCTCACGGGAATACACCAAATCAGGGAGTACAAGGTGATATGGGATGGACATCATTTGAGGGCAGGGAAGCTAGCAGCAAGATAAAATTTGAGAAGCGATTGAGAGAAATGGGGGAAGAGCGTTGGGTTAGGAAGGTTTTCAGCTACTTGTACATGAAGAATGTCGATACAAAATGGAGGAAGCGAACCAGGAAGTTGACTGGTAAATACTTGGAAAACAGCAGGTGGCCAAACCAAAAAGAACTATCGGTTAAGAAAAAAGTGAAGAAAACGGAGACTGATATGTGGAGAATGGGCATGATTAAGAAGTCCGCACTAGAGATCTATCGAACTTTTAAGCAGGAAATTGCCAAGGAAAGGATCTATGATAATACTCGGGGTAGTTCTCTACTGTTTGAGGCCAGGACGGGAGTACTGCGAACCAAGACATATCGGGCCAAATACGAAGGGGTCGACACAGTATGCAGTGCGTGTGGAGAGGAAGAAGAAACTGCCGAACACTTGATAATGTTCTGTAAAGGGCTTCACCCTATAGTTCAGGATGATGGCGCAGAGTTTTTCAAAGCACTGGGATTTAGGGACAGCGAGGGCAAAATAGACTTTAAGCGGGTAGACTTAACTAGAAGGAGGTTATCTGATTGGTGGCTAAAGTCAAGGCACGTGTGAAAATTAAACCCTTCACTGCGAAGTACGAATCCTCAACTTCATTATATAAAGGAAAAAAAAAAGATAAATGTAATGGTTAGTTCACTAAGTATTACGGCTAGGTGGCGTTAGCCGCCGCCCGATCTAAAGGGTACAGCCACATCCATCCATCCATCCATCCATCCAGCAAGTCGAGATGAAGCGTTAAGTGAAGGGACGTTCTAGATAGAATACGGGGGGTAACACAAACAAGTCTGCTGTAAATGTGCCGAAGTGCACTTTTTTTTTTTTTGGGGGGGGGGGGGGGGTGTCGGAGCTCGTCAAGCTTTTTTCCTGCCTCCCTCATCCTATGTTTGATGAAAAATAAAGGACCTATTATTATTGTTATTATCAGGTGATAATAGAGAGAATATGCAACTTGAATAAAGTCCAGTGCAGATGTTGAGGTTGTCCCGAGCCACCTGGGAACCCCACGTGGAACAGAGACAGTGACAATTTGCCACTATGAAGGCAGGCGCTATTTCGTCGCTATACATATATACGTATATCAGGCTGTCACTGTGTCGCTTCAGGCTGAGCTGAAATGCTGAACAGAACGTGGCTTTCCCTGGACGGCACAAATATAAGTGCGCATGCGCGTAATGTTGGGCTCGTACCTGGTGGTTACAACGGAAAGAAGGTTGAAAGTCGGCATTCTGTGAGCTCTCCGTAAGCTTTTCGAACAATGTTTGTTTCGGCTTTCACATTCAGCCGCCTAAACTCTGGATGCAACACCACCTGCAAGTCTGTTGACTTCGAGACACGTACAAGAAAGGTGCGTTTGAAAGCTCCCCTTTCGCTTCGGTCAGCAAATAGGGTGCGTATACTTTCGCTACCTTTGTCAAGCGCCGATACATAATGTTAGTCAAACAGAAGTGCTCAGATTTTATCTTCGCAGTAATAAATTTCGTAGCTGGGGTTAGACCTATAGAGTTTATTGAGTCACGCAAACAAGAATAATGCAGCGCAATTTGACCGATTACGTGACGGGTATACAGTGTCGGATCATACATCGATCGTTTGTTCCTTGTAACGATGTTTGTACAGCTAGCACGTTACTAGTTCAGCATGAACTGGTAACGTGCTGCGAAAGCTACAAAGAGAAACAGAAAGACAGTACGCTTTCATTGTCCCGTCTCTTTGTTTAGTTTGCAGCTAGCGCAGCATACATGCTTACTCGTTTGAATGATGGCTAATTCATATCTTGCATTTATCTGAGCTCAGTGAATTCGCACATTATCACAAGCACTTTTGCGTGCAGAGGTCAGCATACTTGTCTCGAACACCAGTGCAGCGCGCTCTTGAATACTGCAAATGATGAGTGTCGATTACGCATGGTTTGACAGAGCCCAAATTATAGCACGCATAGCCGCTTAGCGTGAATTCTCAAGCGTGGACTATCCCAAATTACTTAGTATTGGTACACACGGCGCCGGATCGTGCTGAAACTCGCCAAAACGAGTTTTTCAAGTGTTCAATATAAGTGTGTTGACTGCAGCACCAGTAGAGAAGACAATTAAAACAATACACTAACCCAGATAAAAGGAAAAGGCAAGACGTTTCGGCTCCCATACCTGAACCTTTTTCACAAATGAAACAAAAAACACCATAAATATGTGGGGGCAGTTCGCGCTATTCGCGAATATGTCGCACTACAATTCATACCAAACCCTATGCGTCCCAACCAGGTGGCACTTAGAAGCGCAGATCTAGATCGAAGAACAGATACGTCTTATCACATTCCTCGGTCTTGACGGTCGCAAAGCACCATTGAACGGATACGCTGGGCTTACACGCCTTCTGTCTTATGCAAAAAGATTGTCTATGTCCATGAGGATTCTGGTCACAAACGGCGATGCCTGTCTGCTTCGACTCGCCACGCATATGCACGCCGTCGTCACCTCGATGCCCAGGTTGCGACGCTGCCCAGGGTAGTAGACAGGATACTTTTCGGTCACTTCGTGACACCGGAAGTCGCCCACGTTTCCGCAGAGCGAATCCAGACAGTTGCAACGCACCGTAGGGATCTCGGTGGGAAGGCGAGCCTGGTCCTTGTCGACGGTCCTGGTGTACGTGCACAGCGCCCGCTCTTCGACCCTGTCGGAGGTCATTTTGGGATCGCAGTTCCCGCCTGCGTCACGCGTTGGTGCCGCTAAAATGCGTTTACTCGAGATGTTTGTGACCACGATGATTGCAAAGATGAACATCTTCGATGCCAGTGGGACCTCAGGACTTGTGGCGCAGAGCCGACGACGTTCGTTCTTTTATTCACTGATGCAGTTGTCCTTGAATGATGTAGTACGCAGCTTTGGTTCTTGCGAACTGCGAAAACTGAATGAACAGTCTTGAAACGCGATCTTTTTTGAAACTTCACTGGTCCACCTGCAGGCCTGTTTATTAACCGAACGCGTTTCCCTGCTGTGGTATTCACGCTTGGCACTGCTGCTCATCAGACTCGGGCAACTCGCAGAGTATTCAGCGTTTTTGTTGGCCGTTCTGCGATGATGCGCAAAATCACCATCAGTCTGCCGGTCTTGCGTAAGGCGTGACGGAGTTCCTCTTGACGTCACTGTGTGCAGGACGCGACAAACACCGGATGCACATCAACAGAGAACAGTAAGATGAATGAGATCAATGCACCCAACTTTTGGGCACTGTGTACGTGGCGTTTATATTACCTAAGCGGTGGATTCTGACGTCGACCACTAAAGCGAACTTCCCCTCTATGTTTCACCGATGTGTAACGGATTAATAGAAGGGGAAAATGGTGCTGTTCAAACTTATTATGTGCCTCTTGAATCCTGCTATTCATGCTTGCTCATGTATCGCGTGACACCCCTCCCCCCCAAAAGAAACGCCGTTTTAACTAAGGGAGGGGGGCATGTAAAACGAACGTTACGGTGCATGCAAACGCCATTCACCGAGACGGCTGAGGAGATGGCCATCGCTCTCGCGGTGGTGCACCGCCGAAGTAGTAATTAGTTACTCGCAAGCGGCGATACGTAACTATATGCTAACGGCCGTGTCTCCCGAGAGGCGCTGCAAATCCTATTGAATAACGCAGAGAAAAAAAATATGATAAAAATTGACTTTCGTCGTGCGAATTGCCGCACACACACAAACCCAGCTGGCCGGCAACGAGGCGGCGCTTGTGGCGGCTCGAGCAATCGCGAATCGAGACGTTGCGAACGCTGACGCTGCCTCGACCGAAATTCTACGCGGGGAAGAGCGGCAAAGAAGGGAACCGCATGACTACGAAGTTATCATGAAATAACATAGCACTACAAGCTAGGATGGCGCGCAAGTATCCTCGGCCACACAACAGGCTAAAAAAAACAAACAAAAAAAAAAAACAGGCAGTTGCGTGGCGACAACTGCAAAAATATACGTATCCCAATTCAGTTCCCTTTCGTCCCTGTTACCCTGACCTATATTTCACAGAAAAAAAAATTAAAGGTTTGCGATGACGGGCAACACTTGCCCCCATACTATAAGAATGCTCGACTTTAGATGACAGAACAGTCAAAAACCACGAAGAGGCAGTCAAAACCACAGTGTTGGAAGGCTCTGCGCGGTGGTCTAGTGGCTAAGGTACTCGGCTGCTGACCCGCAGGTCGTGGGATCGAATCCCGGCTGCTGGAGGCGGAAATGTTGTAGGCCCGTGTGTTCAGATTTGGGGGCACGTTAAAGAACCCCAGGTTGTCGAAATTTCCGGAGCCCTCCACTACGGCGTCTCTCACAATCATATGGTGGCTTTGAACGTTAAACCCCGCACATCAATCAATCATTATTAGAACAACTGGGGGCCGTCCGGCGAGCCGAAAAATCCACCCGAGCCCAAGGGTTCGTGGGCGATGCCTATAGGGTGGGGCTGAGGCCCACCCCAAATCAACTTCTCCGGGCATTTTTGATGATGATGATGTGCATGAATATTTTCCATGAACATTGTTGAAATAAAGCTAAGTGGGCCATTTTAGGCTGAAAGAATGTCGATCTGCTTAATCCGAGCACTAATTAGTTTTGTTTTATTGTAGATATTCACGATAGGGAGTACACGTGTGCCCTGCCATGCAAGTCAGCGGATCTGACGCGCTTCAGCGTTTTGTCTTTCAGTGTTCTGCGTAATGTGTTCATTGGTGCGAGACTCCCTTCATTGTGCATGAAACTAAAGCGCATTGTTCTTGTGCGACGAAATGGAAGCACGTGAAAACACTTTGTTACTACATGCTGTGCTTTAGCGTCGACTGTTGCAAATAGCGAACGAGGAGGCTTCGGTGAATACTGGTACGTCTCTACAGTGATGAGTTGGCTTTGATTCGCTGCATATTTTTCGTCTAGCTGTGATGATCCAAGTAGCTGAAATACTAATGTAATGTGTATGCATATAGCAGGAAAGACTTACTTGAACAATTGAATATCAGGATGGTCCAGGAGTCAAGCTTGCCACCTTAAAATCAACGTGCAAAAACGAAGTGCAATTTGCTGCGTATAGTGAACGAATAATTTTGGTCCGATAGCTAGGCGGTTAGAGCGACGGCGAGAATTCGTTGAAACTGAAGTTAGTAGAAGAATGATGCGTAGTAGAAGCAGATTCCAGAAAAATCACTTGGGGGTACATAAATCAGACCACGACGGCCATTTTGTTTTTTTTTAACCATGTGTCGTATTTTATTTAATGCGAAGCATTTTATTTGCGTACTGCAAGCACTTGAGCATTGCACGCTCTGAAACACATGAACTGCGCACATGGCGCAACGTGTGAACACATAATGATCAGATGATATGGAGTGCAATGCCTTTCTCAGGCAAGGCATCCGGTCAAGGGGTGGCTACCACATTTGCGAGAAAGAAATTGTGCTCCCATGATCTGATTATTGGGGAATGTGCTGACAGGTGGTGCCATGTGCTCTGTTTGTGTCCGGAAATGTTGTAGGCCCGTGTGCTCAGATTTGAGTGCGCGTTAAAGAACCCCAGGTGGTCGAAATTTCTGGAGCCCTTCACTACGGCGTCTCTCGTAATCATATATGGTGGTTTTGGGACGTTAAACCCCACATATCATCATCACTGTTTGTGTCTTTTTAACCAGATCGCGCTGATCTGAAGGTTATCAAGCGTATGTTTTCAAAGAAATAAACCTGCTGTTAGATTACACCCGTCCGCGTGTTTCTCTTCCTTGTCTCCCTGTGCTTGCGCTAAAGCCTTTAAGCTCATTTCCGATAATTCCATCCTACACTCTACCTATTACTATTTTCGGTGTGTTTCGTATTGCCATATAGGCGGGTAATCTCTTTGAAAATACACGTTAACTCTTTCTGTCGGGCCATCCCACGACTCTTCGAAGAGAATGAAATGAATCCCAAAAGAGAGTTAAATTGCATCTATAAAGATGTGTATCAGGCAACTCAGGAGCCACCACAAAGAGTAACAGGCAGTCCTTATTTTGTTTGGAGGGCTTCAATGAACTGTACGCCATTAATTTCGGACAACTCCATTTTTTCTTAGAATCCCACACGTTTAGCGTCAGCCCTTCCTCGAGATGAGCACCGTGAGTACTTCTAAGTGGTCGTTGCTGTGTTCATCCATCGAAATAGATTATTCGATATCTTTAATAGAAGAGTACGATATCAGAAGAACTTTTGTGACCTCACAGTTCCGCAGTTAGGGAACTTCTCCAGTTGTCAGAAGGGCAGTGCATTTGTACCGATAGGAGCAAAAGCAACCGTCTTGTTATCTTCCGAAAGAGTCTGATTATGGCCTCAGGTCCACGTCCACGCTGTTCTATTAAAGGGACACTAAAGTAAACTATTAAGTCGAAGTTTATTGTTAAAATGACGGTCCAGAAACCTCGCAGTGTTGCTTTTGTGCCAAGGAAGGGCCTATTTTGGAATAAAATCATGGTGTAGTGCTCCGCATCGGGTTGGCGCACTTCAAATTACCCGCCTCGAGAAGCGGACCGACCGGACCGGCTCACGTCACTGCTGCCATGCACAACGTTGCCCGGCTTTACTGTGCTAGTAGCAGCAGTCTGAAAGCAGCGGGAACCACAGCAGCAACAGACATTGATCAATTTACCCCCATTGGCTTCGAGATTGCAGGTGCTTTTGTTTCAACTGCGCCCCGCTAGAAAACACTACCTGTCCCGTGTAAGTTGTAACCACGCGAAAATAGAATTTTCAAACCACTCGCGCCACTGTTCCCCACAGTAACGTCCGGCGGTTCTATTTTCCATTAATCAAACATAAACGAACAAGCAGAATTTATTGCGTCTCTTGATGCACGGAAGGTTCTTTATTTAGTACAGTTAGAACGATTACTAGTGATTAATCGTTGACGGTCCGTCTGATGTCATCGAGATCATTTTGAAAATGTCCTACTGCGGCACTTGTGTACTTGTGCATTTACCTTAATATCTCGGTAAGTAGGGCACTCTTATCGATAAGGCAGCCGTTTTAGACGTTGTCACACACAGAGGTTTCACTCTGATGTAAATTGTTATTTGACTTTGGTGTCCCTTTAAGGTGCCCCGCATTCGTCTTACGTGCTGTGCCACTTTCGTCTTTTCTGTAGGGCCCGTATACGAGCCTTTTCGAGACCTTGTCATGTAGTATAGACATGCATGGCTCTACCATGTCGGAACAGGGCAAGACGAGTCTGTTAAGGCTACAGGGTGGGGTCGAAGGCGTCAACTGGAGGTCAACGCGCTTCGTTGCGGCTGATTTACATCCGCACGCGTGTTCACTGTGCGGTGTGATTCCCCGAAAGACTTTGTTGCTGCCCTGTGCTCGCGCGTTGTGCGAGACTTGCAAGAATGGTAGCGTCGAAAACGGTACACCGACCACCTGCCCGCTGGACGGCGACTCCTTCGATGAAGATGACTGCATGCGGGATTGAGTTGCCCGCGAAGAGGATGAACGTACTCAAGGTGAGATGAGCCACTTGGATTATCCATTATTAATGGTTCTCTGGCGTTGCGTAGGGTTCCTGTACAGTATATACAGAACCCGCCATGGTAATCGAGTGCTGGCCCGAAGGTCACACTGAAACCCCGTAACCACAGTACACTGTGTATAGTCTATTGGGTAGCCTTCAGCATTACTCTTACGTTTCTATGAGAGAGATGATTGAGTTCGTATCACCCTGATATCACTTATTAAAACACAATGTGCATATCAGACTCTCATTAAACAGTTTCTAAACATGTGTTTAAAACAGTTCACAAGAGACAAAACGTATGAAGCATCTATCAAACGTCTCCGAGACTTGGGTGCATGCAGTGAACTTGAACCATAATATTTCGTCCGAGAAACTATGTACTTTTTGGCCGATACAAAAGGTTATAAACTCCTTAATGCAAGTCTGATATGCACATTGCGTTTGTTAATGTATATCAAATGGTATACAATGTCCTATGAAAATCCCCGCCGTAACGTGTGGGTATTATTACAATGTCACACGTTATACGTGTATGTTTGTTTAATGGAATTTTACTTGCCTAATGTAACCAGGTTTGGAGCCATTGTAATGCTGCGGGAAAGCGACTTCTTGCTCCGCTGGAGTTGTTATTTGGGCCCGTTTGTATATGTATACATAGAAAGAGAGAGTGGTCACTTTATTCATGGGCCAGAAGGGGCCTGAGCACGGAGGCTTGCCCAGTGGCTCCACCCATGTGGGGACTGGGAGTTGGGGCTCACCAGTCACCTTTTAGGTTTTCAGGACGACCTGGAGTCTTGAGGGCCTTGTCGGGACTCCTGGGGCGGTTGATCATGTCGTCCTCCGTGGCAAGAGACCCGCAGCTAGCTAGCCTTTAGCGCAGGACATTGCCACAACATGTGATTCAAGTGAAACTTTGTATTTTGGCATTTGGGACATGCTGGCCAAATGAGAAACACCGTGAAGAGCAGCGCAAACTAGACAGAGACGCCATAATCGCTATTCCTCTCTGTGTTGTCCTTCTGCATGCACCAGCTGTTTGTCGTTTTGTGCAGTAGTCCTCGCTTTTTTTATGTAAAGACGGAATGTTAAAAAATATGTCTATGCCTTTGTGTGAGTCTGCGTTCTTTGCCTTTGATATTCGTTCAACTTTACGTTCTTTCATTTCAAGGCTCACCGTTGGAACGATGACTATGGCTGCCTGTTCGTCAACACATTGCCAGTTGTACTGCGGCATTACGAAGAACAGTGCGCCTTCCACTTCATGATGTGTCCGCGATGTGGCAAGAGTGTTCGGCATGCGGCTCTTGTGAATCATTACAAGTCTGGCTGCCATGGCAGTCTGAAAGGTGCGAGCCAGGACGAGACTCCCCAAGCTGACAGAAGCTTAAAGTCTCTAGACGTCGACGTGGCCATGGAGGAATTCAGATCTTTACTGAAGAATAACCACCACGATCATCTTCCAACGATAGAGAGCAAGATGAATGAGATCACAGAACAAGTGACGAAACACGGCGCGCTGCTTCAGGAGATGTTTCGAACGCTGAGAAATACGCAAGCGTCGTTGGACTGTGAACAAACGAGGGTCGCGGATCTTTCGACGGTCATTGGCAAGTTGCAGTGTCGGCTGGGCTCCTTAAATTCTCGACAGGAGGGCAGTTTGGCGCCAAAGCACGACATATTGGAACTGCCCGTACCTTGGCACGTCGAGAAAAAGCACATTCTTCAGAAGCCAAACAGGCGAAATGCTCGCTTGTCTGGATGATCCGCGTCAAGCGTCTGTTCGACACTCGGAATACCCCGTCGCCAGGTGTCACCCCGACCGTCCGCCATCTTGCAAAAGTAGAGCTAGCGATTCCTTCACTTTCTATTTCGTAAGAAGGCCCCGAGAGCACATGTTTCACCGGATCAATCTCAAGCACGATTCTGAAGGCCGCAATCTCAAGCAGGCCCTTCGCGGTAAAGTGCGTGAACTGATCTTGTGGCACTCGAAGGACGTGAACTTCACGGTAGCTCTCGAAGTGAAAGAGAGCGATGATACGCTGAAACTTCGGCTGAGATTGGCAGGTACGCTCGAAACGTCATCTCTAGAGTCGGACGTCTGGAGTGCGTTCCTGTGGGACAAAGACCGCAAGATGAATTGCCTATTAAAGAAGGCGGATGAGACTGCTTTTTCAACTGAAACTACGGCGTGACAATACGGTGTTTTGACACAGCTTCTCAGATCTCAAAAAGCGTGGCTTCTTCGATGCTGCCCCCGCAGCGGTGGTCTAGTGGCTAAGGTACTCGGCTGCTGACCCGCAGGTCGCGGGTTCAAATCCCGGTGGCGGCGGCTGCATTTCCGATGGAGGCGGAAATGTTGTAGGCCCATGTGCTCAGATTTGGGTGCACGTTAAAGAACGCCAGGTGGCCAAAATTTCCGGAGCCTTCCACTACGGCGTCTCTCATAATCATATGGTGGTTTTGGGACGCTAAACCCCGCATATCAATCAATATCATTCTTTGATGGTGGAGAGCTGGATTTTATTTTATAAGTGGCGGGCTAGCCAATGTTGTCTACAATTGCTGGTGAAAGTACGGTGCCTATTGGAATTCGCATACCTTGTTTTCATGTGCGCTTCTTCGTAAACTAGCTTGCTATGGCTCTTTCACACACACACACGCACACACACACACACACACGCACACGCACACGCACGCGCACACGCACGCGCACGCGCACACGCACACGCACGCGCACGCGCACACGCGCGCACGCGCACACGCGCACACGCGCACACACGCGCACACGCGCACACACGCGCACGCACACACGCACACACGCGCACGCACACACGCACACACGCACACGCACGCACGCACACGCACACACGCACACGCACGCACGCACACGCACACGCACACACACACGCACACACACACACACACACACACACACACAGAGAGAGAGAGAGAGAGAGAGAGAGAGAGAGAGAGAACTTGTATTTGTGCACAATTTAAATATTAAAAAGCCACAAGTTATCACCTTGAAGTCTGGTTAAAATTTAAGTGAACGATGGACCTGTTTAGTTTTTACAGCGAAGCTGTCTTAACTGTTCTGCTTTACGCGCTCAGCAAAGACACAACCACACGAGACGCTAGCTAGCAAGGGACTGTTTATTGATGGCTGCCGCGCCGCGCGCGCGCCCTCTCTCAAGGTGGCCAGGTGAGGTGGGATCATCCCGATTTATTAAGCGGTGGCCGCCTGGTACATCCTCCTTTTTCTTTAGGTGATGTAGTCGGCAAAGCGCGTCGGTGCTCTACGTGGCCTAGTTGATCTTCTGAGCCTCGAGTCGGCTGCTTCTTGTGCCTGGCAAGTGACCTTATGCTGGGACGGGACCACGTCGGGGTCCCTTGATGGTTGACTTGCAATGGGTGGTGCACGTGCAGCTGACTGGTTCAGTAGAGCATCCGATGCAGGCGCCTGTTGTGACGGATGTCGTTCCTTTCGTGATGCGGATGCTGTTGTCAAATCGGGCGCTGTATCTGATGTTGAATGTTGTCTATGCTGTATAGGCGACGGGATTATCGGTGCGACATCCTTGTCATCCAGTGGGTCTAAGTGTTCGGGCGTCCTTTTTAGATGCTGACGATTCCTTCGATAACGCCGGCCTTCATCTGTACAGACTATGTAAGATCTAGGGCCAGCAAGTTTCTCTACTCGGGCTTTCGGAAACCACCCCTTGTCGTTTCTTATTCTGACGACGTCCCCTTCGGAGAGAGGTGTGAGAGGTATGCCTTTGCCGTGATCCTGTGGATGTTTCCGCACTGACGATGTCGAAGCCGATGAGAAGTCTGGAAGTCGTCCCCGAAGCATCCGTCCCATAAGGAGCTGACTTGGTGTGCGTCCGTCTATCAGGGGCGAGATTCGATAATTGAGCAGTGCAACCCAAAACTCCTCGCCAGCGTACTCACTTTTCTTCAAGAGGCGCTTTACGACCTGTACCCCTTTCTCAGCTAGACCATTGGCCCTGGGGAAGTGTGGACTGGATATGGTATGAGTAAAATCGTATTTTACTGCAAACTGTCTAAACTCTCGCGATGTGAACTGTGGTCCTCCATCGGTACAGACTTCAATGGGTATACCGTGGCGAGCAAACATGGTCCCTAGTGTGTCCACTACGACCTGACTTGTTGACTGAGGCAACTGTTCCACTTCTGGGTAGTTGGAGTAGGCACAGTACGCAACCAGGTAACGCTTGCCCCCATGGTCAAATAGGTCGACACCAATTCGCTGCCACGGCCGCGTTGGGATTTCCCTCGATAACAGTGGCTCTGAAGGTTGCCGGTAGGCAAAGTGCTGACATGTGGCACACTTGCTAATGAGTGACTTGATGTCAGCATTCATCCCAGGCCAGTACATCAGAAGGCGTGCTCTGGCTTTGCACTTGCTCATTCCCAAATGGCCTTCATGAAGACGTTGCAGCATGGATCGCCTCAGACTCTTTGGGATTACCACCCTGCTGCCCCGCAAAAGCACTCCATCAACATATGACAGTTCTGACAAACATGGAGCTAGTTCGCCTGAGACTGGTCGTCCTTCCTGGAGTGCCTCCACCACTTGCTTGAGGTATGGGTCCGCCAGGATTGCAGAGGTCAGTTCAGTCTTCGTGTTCTCACTTACGATGCTGGCTAGCACGCGAGTCGCATGGATGCATACGTCTTGTTCGCTTTCTCCGTCACTCGGTTGGGTTCCTGGAATTCGGGACAGTGTGTCCGCCACTAGCAGATGCTTCCCAGGAACGTATTGCAATTTGATATCAAAAGGCATTAGCCTCAAGAAATAGCGCTGCACTCGTGGCGGCATTTCACTCAGGTTCTTTTGTGAAATAGCAAGCAAAGGTCGGTGGTCTGTTTCGACTGTCACTGATAACCCCAGTACGAACTCCCGGAAACGCTCACAAGCAAACGTCACGGCCAGCGCTTCCTTTTCAATTTGGGCATATTTTGTTTCAGCCTTTGAGAGCACCCTTGAAGCATAACCCACTGGGCGCCAATCTTGGTCATGGAGTTGAAGAAGAGCAGCACCTACTGCAAAGCTTGATGCATCAGCTGAGAGTTTCGTTTGCTTCAGTGGGTCAAAAACTGCGATCACTGGAGCCGATGTCAAAGCCTTAATAAGATCTTTCCATTCTTTGTCATGGTGAACTTCCCATATGAATTCAACATCATTCTTTATCAATGACCTAAGGGCGTCAGTTCTTTTTGAGAGATTAGGTATGAATTTGCCAAAGTAATTCATAATACCTAAAAACCTTTGAACTTCCTGTTTACTCGACGGCTTTTGCATGTTGGCAACGCATTCAATGAGACTAGCATCGGGTTTTATTCCTTCTTTGCTGATACAATCTCCCAGGAATTTAACTTCGGCCTTCGCGAACAGACACTTTTCTTTGTTCAGTGTCAGGCCAGCCTTTCTCGCTGCCATCAGTGCTGCACGCAGGCGTTGATCATGCTGCTCTTTTGATGCACCCCAAATTAAAATATCATCGACATATACGCGTGTGCCCGGCAGGTTTTCAAACACTTCCGTCATTGCCTTCTGAAATACTTCGGGGGCGGACGCGATACCAAATGGCAGGCGCAAAAATCGGTATCTTCCGAACGGCGTGCTAAAGGTGCAGATCTTTGAAGTGTCTTCGTCTAAGGGGATCTGGTGAAACCCGCTATTGGCATCAAGCTTGGTGAACATCACCGCTCCTGCCAGCTCTGCTTCTATTTCTTCACGTGAGGGTAGCTGATAATGCTCGCGTTTAAGGCTTCGATTAATGTACCGCGGGTCTAGGCATATTCGCATGCGGCCATTCTTCTTCATAATAAGAACAAGTGGACTCACCCAGTCTGACGGCTCTTCCATTTTGCATATGATGCCCTGCGAGACCATCCGGGCCAACTCCTGCTTAAGTGGCGCTCGCAGTGCGTGTGGCACTTTCCTCGGCGGCATGATCGTGGGGCGCGCATCATCCTTCATTGCCAGCGAATATGGTCTACGGATGCAGCCCAGACCGTGGAATAACTCCGGGAACTCGGTGACCCAGTCGGTGCTAACGTCACTTCTTGAAGATACATCGTGAACGCGGGAAATCAGCCCGAAACGTTCTGCTGCATTCAATCCGAGTAGGACTTGCTTGCCTCTCTTGACCACAAAAAAACTGATATTCTCTTGCTGCTCTCCTAGACGTAGTGGCAGACTGATAACGCCCAAATGATGTATTTTGCTTCCTTCGTAGTTAGTAAGTACTGTGGTCGATGGCCGCACCATGGTCGGCAAACGCATCCTGCGAAAGTACGAGTACGGCAATATGTTCGCTTGCGCTCCTGTATCCACTTTCAGTTCTGTCGGGTGCCCGGCAAGGTCCCCTGCCACCGTCCAATCCTGATTTTTGGACACGTTTCTGATTTGTACCGTGAGAACTTGAATGTCTTCATCGGTAGCGTCCGAGGACTCCTCCAGTGCATCTTCTGTTGCAGCGACGCCTAACTCATGAACGCCGCGTCTACTCCTGCAGCAAGCTGCAAAATGGTTTCTTTTGTTGCACAGCGTGCACGTTTTTCCAAACGCTGGGCAGCGTCTTGGTCCGTGAATCTTGCCACAGTAGCCACAGCGTCGACGTTGTCCGCTCGTACGAGACTGTCCGGCAGCGTTTGCAATTTTTTCGACTCTCTGCACTTTCGCTTCGCTTTCAAGAGCCCGGTTCTGCGTTGCTGCCAGTTCCGCGGCTTTGCAGATTTCTACAGCTGATTCTAGGGTTAAGTCCTTCTCCTGAAGCAGGCGTGCACGTAGCTTCTTGTCGACGATACCGCACACTATCTGGTCCCTCACCATCGAGTCCCTAAGTTCGCCAAAATTACAAGTCTGTGCTTTCAACTGAATGTCGCGCAAAAACTGTTCGAAAGGTTCACCATCCTGTTGTTGCCGACTGCGCAGAACGTACCTCTCGAATGTCTCGTTGCACCGAGGCGTGCAGTAGTCTTCGAAGGCTTTGACGATCGAGTCATAGTCCTCTCGTTGTTCTGCTGATAGAGGTAGGGTGTTAAACACTTCAATTGCCTCTGGGCCCGCGACGTGTAGAAAGATGGCAGCCTTCTGTGCTGGCGTCCGTTTCTTGTTGGTCTCAGTAGCTTTGAAGTAGAGTTCGATTCGTTGGCGGAACTTTTTCCAGTTGTCGGCCGGAGTATTTGTCAGTACAAGTGGCTCGGGTGGTGGTAGGCAGTCCATCTTCAGCGCAGGGTTCGACTGTTACACTTCTGACACCATGTTCTGCTTTACGCGCTCAGCAAAGACACAACCACACGAGACGCTAGCTAGCAAGGGACTGTTTATTGATGGCTGCCGCGCCGCGCGCGCGCCCTCTCTCAAGGTGGCCAGGTGAGGTGGGATCATCCCGATTTATTAAGCGGTGGCCCGCCTGGTACAACCGACCTCTGTCTGTAGCCTCTGGACTGTGGCACATACCCACCCTGAACAATTGGCCAAGAAAACGTATGGGCAAATCTCCTGTGTACCATCATCGTCGTAATAGTAGCAGTAGTCGCAGTAGACATCACACTAATCACGTGATCAGTGGAGGGAGGAAACAAAGTAGCAAACAAAACGAAATGATGTAGAGGATCGAGCACATACGATAGTTCGCTTACACCTTCGCTGTCTGACGGTTTTCATGACGGGGAAATGGCTGCTTTTAAAAAAATAAAATTATAGCAGATATGTTATGGTCGACGTTTTCCGTGAACGTGAAATAAACTTTATTTCGTCCTGGAGCACTCCCATTGGACTCGTGAGGTTGAAATAAAAAAATAATCATGATAAACAGGCACGAACTCTTTTTTCGTCGTGATCGTCTTCTTGCTTATTTGCTTCGTTCTCAGAACACGCGCGCCCCGCCGCGGTGGTTCGCGGCGAGAGCGCGTTCCGTAAACGGAGGCGATTCACGACAACCGCCGAAAACGGACAAGAATGGCATAACGGAGGCACACCGAAGCACGTGGAGCGAACAGGGTATAAACACTTAGCGGTATACATATATTTGTTTATGCGAAAAGCTGAGGCATGCCCCGCCGCGTTGGTCTAGTGGCTAAGGTACTCGGCTGCTGACCCGCAGGTGGTCGCGGGATCAAATCGCAGCTGCGGCGGCTGCATTTCCGATGGAGGTGGAAATGTTGTAGGCCCGTGTGCTCAGATTTGGGTGCACGTTAAAGAACCCCAGGTGGTCGAAATTTCCGGAGCCCTCCACTACGGCGTCTCTCATAATCATATGGTGGTTTTGGGACGTTAAACCCCACATATCAATCAATCAGAACACGCGCGTCGATTTGTCTGGCGTGGGAAAAAACAACTCTGATGGGCGAGAGAATGAGGACAGAGAGAGAGAGAGAGAGAAAGAATGCAAGAGAAAGATAGAATAGAAATTTTTGGGAAAAAAAAATTTGGCGCTCCAACCCGTGTCCCCGTTATCCGAAAGAGAACGTTGTAACCCCTCGGCTGCCCAAGAGCTCGTAAAAAAATAGCTAAAAATGTGTTGCTGCAAAGAAGTCAAAGCCCCGGATATGTTCTGGATAACATTAAACCAATCTCGCATATTTCAAACTAAGTTAAAATGATTGAAAAAAATTTTTCATATTAGGCTCAGTGAACTTATTTTACATCAGGGTACCTTTCCGTAAAAGAAAATATGATTTAGACAGTGCTGTTTTTTACGGTCGCCTCATGTTAACTTGGAAAGCCGCATTCGGCTTGCAAAAGTATCTCGTGAGCTTTCTGCGTTAATAACGTTAGATTTTGCAAAAAACCTACGATAGTGATGAGCACTGATTTCCTGATTAGTGAGCCGTGATTTGCCCAATTACATTATATCATAGGTTCAGGAGGTTCTCCTAGATAGACAATTCTTTTGTTGCCACGAGGAAATTACCTCTGGCTCATATCAGCAAACAAGAGGTGTTTCGCAGATATCAGTTCTGTCGGCACTATCATTCAATATGTTATCATCAATTTCCAATTTATGAAAACATTCATCTTTACGTCTACTCCGATGATACTGCTTTTTTCTCGTCATCCCGAGATACCAATACTTTGTACCAAGTCTTATTATTATTTGAGTAAGCTTGATGCATGACTTGACGGAATGTATTTTTCGTAATGTACTGCGCAAAAAACGAACGGAAACACGAAGTGTGTTCTACTCGTGATGTTGCCTAGGTTTTGTTGATTTGGCCCCTTGTACATTTTTCTCCTCCGCCTTTTGCCATCCCTTGCTTTTTATCCTTTGTTTTATATATTGCCTTGGTCTTGCAAAAAAGCCCCATTTGATAGTCTGCACTTGTCTGTTTTTTTTCTCTACTTCGTGTTTCCGTTCGTGTTTTGCGCAGTACATTGTGGATCAGTACCAAGTTGCCCAACTAGCCATTCATCTGTGTTTTTCTCTTAATGTTAGCGAATGTACAGAAGAATATCCGGTTCTTTCTAGAACGCTCTAGAATGACTAGAACGAATACAGGGAATGGGATTCCCTGTATCCGTATGGTATTCCCTGTGGATACAGGGAAGACTATTCCCTGTATCTGTTCCCGTATTTATTTTGCTCATTGTCGAAACGATCCGATCCCACAAGTAACGGCACTAAAATATCTAGCCATTGGTTACGTGGACAATTTGAATTGGCAGCAACAAGTACAGTCAAACACTCGTGAAGCAGAATGTGCCTTAGGATCGTTACGTCGGTTTTGAATTCAGGTGTGCGTAGGGATACGTTACTTATGATGTACAAACTTTACGTACGACCCATTCTGGAGTTTGGTTGCATTCTTTTCTCCGGAAGGGCTGAGTACGAATTGAGACCTCTAATACTGCTAGAAAGGCAAAGCCCTGCGGTTGTGTCTTGGGATGCGTGTTGCTAATAACGTGCTTTGTTTGGAAGCTTGAATTATTCCAATTGATGCAAGATTTTTGACAGCTTACCGGGAAAACATTTTTTAAAGCTCTATGATGCGTCCCTCTCCGTCTCTCGCACAGTTTTCATAAAATCTGCAGATTCCTTCTTTAAGCGCCCGTGGCGTCGTTATCGAAGGCCCTAAGTCGTTTTCGTCGAGTCTCTGTTATTGAACCTTCACGTTTCTCCTTAGAATTTAAATACCCAAACCCTGTGTTCGTTGCAAGTTGACTTAGTTTTTCATGACATTTTGCAAAAAATGCTAAGTGACTTCTTAAGCTTATTCTGGAGGGCCTCCTTCAAGATCACCTCAGTCATTTTTCTACTCGCGCTGTAATTTCTATGGATGCAATGCAAAATCTTCAGAAGGCTGGAATAGACATTATTCTCGTCAGCTTACTTGGCCTTTGCGCTCTGACTGTCTGGCTTCGCACCAGTTTTTTTTTTTCGAAGAATTCGTGACAATTACGTTGGCTGCCAGAATTTTGGCTTTTTGGGTCCCCGGGGATGCTGTAATTGTTCTAAATGAACCGGCTGACTCGCTCGCTTCGGCGCATTTAATTGTCCCCGTATTACTAGTATCTCCACAGTTTTTTTTTTATTATTGCAGAACGATTCAGACGCCTGTTAGTCTTAAAAAAGAACGACACAACGCTCCTACAATCTGAGGAGTTTCGGCACTTGCAGTTCACACATGGAACACCGCAGAATGCCTTTCCCGTAAATATGAGGGGACCTTAACAAGCTCTCTCTCAAGAGTTCCCCGGTTAAATCATTAACTAACTAATGTGCAGTTTGTGCATTAACTAACTAATGTGCAGTTTGAAATGAACCAGAAAGGATGGATAAGTTCCTTCTCTCATGCCGCCGTTTTGCCTCACTCCACCGAATGATTCTCGAAAGGCTGATTGGTATGCTGAGGTTAGCATTTAATACATCCACTCTTTCATCGTTTGGAGCCAGTCAATTGGTTACGGGCCGCAGTGCTATTTTGTCCGCGCTATACAAAAAAATTATTCAGGCAACCGGATGGATGCGTTACTAGTGTTACTGCAAGATGAATACAATTCTTTGTACCCCTTCTTTTTTCTATCTTTCAACTCTGGCTTTTCGAATCCTTTCGCCCATTGTTTTTTTTTTCGTACGTTATTATACGTACGTTATTATCGTACGTTATTATACGTATCGTTCTTATCTGATTTCTTTATCTTTCAACAAGCATTGTATTTCAATTTTTTGTTATAAGGTACAGTGTGGTCAATCCCCCTTATGGGTATGAGCCAGGATCTTGTAGGCGACAAAACAAAGCAAAACTTTAGGAGAGCATAGCATAGCTTTGTATGGTATAGTATAGCAAGGGGGTGGGAAAGAGAAGTTATGGGCGGAGGAGTGGAGAACGAGTACAGAGAGGGGAAGAAAGAAATCAAAGAAGGTGAAGAAAAAGCGGAAAAGATAGGAGGCGAGAGAGCGACTAGAGAGAGAGAGATAGAGAGAGAGAGAGATAAAGACATAGAAAAAAGATAGAAAGAAAGGGAAGATTGATTGATTGATATGTGGGGTTTAACGTCTCAAAACCACCATATGATTATGAGAGACGCTGTAGTGGAGGGCTCCGGAAATTTCGATTTCCTGGGGTTCTTTAACGTGCACCCAAATCTGAGCGCACGGGCCTACAACATTTCCGCCTCCATCGGAAATGCAGCCGCTGCAGCCGGGATTCGAACCCGCGACATGCGGATCAGCAGCCGAGCACCTTAGCCACTAGACCACCGAGGCGGGGCAAAGAAAGGTAAGAAAGACCGCGAAACAAACGGCCATTGAGAGAATAAAAATGAAATACATACTCTTAAAAAATATAAAGAGCAAGCACAGTTGCCAAAGGCGTAGTCGAAAGTAGGCGTGGTAGGTTAAACACTGGAAATTTTTCAATTTTGCTCCACTATATACAGATGCACACATACATACGCACACACGAACATTCATAAGATATAATTGAACCCCCCCCCCTCAAAAAAAAAAAAAAAACTGGCTACGCCCCTGATAGCTGTGTATTGTACAGTATAGTATAGTATAATAAAGTATAGTGCGAAGCAGACAGGTCAGAGTGTGAAAGCCTAGCCAAAAAAGGGTCAGCCAGACGCCCACCAGTTTATTTATTTTATTATTTATAAATACTGTCAACCATCTATTGAGGGTCATTACAGGAAAGGTACGACACATTGTACTTTATTCTTTATTTATTCTTTATTCAATGATTACCCCGCTTAGCCCGAAGGTGCTGCAGCAGGGGGGTTACAATGTCGAGAAAAACACATCTTCATTAATACAGCACACTTGTTCATTTGATAAGTGATTCCATTCTCTAATGGAACGAACAAAAAACGAATTAGCATACAAATTAGATCTGATACGATACTCTAAAATCTTGAAACAATGATCATTTCGCGAAGAGATATAATGAGGACTGTGAAGGTACTTTTCTTTTCGAATGCCGGTTTTACCATGAAATATTTGGTACAGGAGCTTTAGCCGCAGTTTCTTTCGACGCGATGAGAGTACAAAGTACAAACAAATTGGGGATATAACTATACATCTCCCAATGATAAACCAGGTATACATGTATACAAATCCGTGAAAGCTCTGCATTCCAAACGAAAAACGAAAAAACACACACCCTGATTCGCAATGGAAACGAATAACAATCGCAATAGTATTTACAATAATGCGACCTGCAGCCGTGCGCGACTTGGTGCAAAGCACAGCTAATATATTTTTTTAAAGTAGATGTTCATAAACGACTGTTAAGGTGGCGATAACTAAAAAAAAAAGACAAATTTCCCTCCGGTGGAACAGGAATCCATAACTCTCGAAGCGGCATAACTCTCGTGCCAAGGTTAGCCGGCGTCTCTTTTGCAAGGAATCGGAATCAATAGATCATTTCTTTTTATCCTGTAAACGTTATGCTTATCAAAGAAAAAGATACCTGGTCGAACCAATTGAGAAGCTAGGTTTAAAAATAAACGTGGAAGTAATTTTATCCTTCGGAGGGATTACATTAGGTTATAGCCACAGGGAGGTTTTCTCTGCTGTGTGCGAGTACATAAGGGCAACAAAGAGATTACCCTGTTAGCCTGTTGTTATTATTTGCGGCTACGAGACTACCCGAATGCCTGTCTGAACACACTTGATGATCCTGCCGCCCGGTTCTTGGCCGATCCCCCTTTGTGGGCGAGTGCCAGCAAAGTCGAAGGTTCATCATCATCATTATCATCTTACACACCGGCGACGCCCGCTCTCGGCAATCGATACGGCGTTTTTCTCCCCCTCGTCGGCGCGCCGTGTGTTCAGGAAGGGAGTCGCGATGCCGTGCTCGGGGAAGCTGCTGCGGCTTCACGGCGCTCTGGGCGGCGTCAACTGGAGGCCGACGCGGTTCGCCGTGGACGGGCTTCACCCGTACGCCTGCTCGCTGTGCGGAGTCATACCGAAGCACACGCTGCTGCTGCCGTGCGAACACGCGCTGTGCGAGACGTGCAAGCGGGGCAGCGTCCAAGAGGACGGGGGCGTCTGCCCGCTGGACCAGGAGCCTTTCGTCGAGGACGAGTGCGGCAGGATCCCCCTGCCCCTGCGGAAACTCGGCAGTCTCAAGGTCAGTGCATCGACATCTCAATCGCATGTTCCGGGCACGACCGTATCAATGCGAAAGAAAGAAAAGAAAAAACTGTGCAGATTACTTCGTAGAGACCCACCATTTTTTTTTCATGACTGTCTTAGGAGTGTGCTTCGCATGGAGAGCCGGCAAATATTATCGATATATAAATAGCATTGTATGAAAATTTTGTCGGTAGACATCGCATCGCTCTCCCATCAAGATGAATGACGCAAGGTCATTGATTTTGTATGCCCTCTATCTGTAATTAATGTTTATTTACACGCGTGCCATTTACAAAGAGATAGGAAGAGAGAGAGAGAGAGAGAGAGAGAGAGAGAGAGAGAGAGAGAGAGAGAGAGAGAGAGAGAGAGAGAGAGAGAGAGAGAGCTTTTAATTGAAAAAAAAAAAAACCCGGAGAATTTAGCCTGCGTGTACGATTCGCTGCCTTGCTACTCTGCGGGAGGAAGCAGATTGGGGACTGAAAGGCAGAAAAGAGAGAGAGAGAAAAACAACAACAACAGAAAAACACTTCTCGCTTTTCCGTGGTGCGCTGTCGGTATATGTCCTATGCAATCGCTAGACGGGCAGTGTCACCCATAGTGTGTAGCTCGTATGAATTACGGTTGCGTAAAAGCGTATAGCCCCCGAACCCTGAAGCATAGATCCTCCGACCTTTGCGCCCCGAGTTCGATCGGTGTCATTGCCCCAGAGATATCAGGCAGATAGAATCGCCGGTAATATTCAAGTAGTAAACCGTGGGTCTTTCGCATTCTCTGATGCGAAATGATTGCATGAAGGGCCCTGTTATTGAAAATCGTTGTACTATCTTACGTTAGGCCGCGTGCGTGACATCGGCACCTTGAAGAGATTCGGGTGTTTGACTGTCATGCTTTTCGCAATCGCGCCAATTACATCCGTGGCGTATGTTCCCGTTCTCAATTTTTACGATGAACCAGCGTTAAACACTGCAATCTTGATTTGGACTATTTCTCCGTCAGAATCCTATCCTCGTTGCAAATGACTTACGAACGGAATGAGCCGCCAGTTATATAGCACTACTCTTTCGAGCATGGTACACACACACACACACAAAAAAAAAAAAATGAGCTGTTATGTTCAAAGGGCGAAGCCTTCGCTACAACTGGTTGGTTTAGCGCTGGGCTTGAGATCCTCGGACTGTGTTTGATAACTGTACACGCGTATGTGACGTAAGCAGGTGAGCCATGACTCTTGGAACTATTAGAAGCTTCGGCTCACCTTGTAAGGCATGTAAATACGTAGCGAAATGCCACACCACTGGATGGATGGATGGATGGATATGGCTGTACCCTTTAGATCGGGTGGTGGCTAGTGCCACCAAGCCGTAATACTTAATGAACCCAAAACTATATTTATTTATTTTTACTTAAAAAATGAGTTTGAGGATTCGTACTTTGCAGTGAAGAGTTTAATTTTCGCTCGTGCCTTGACTTTAGCCACCAATCAGATAACCTCCTCCTAGTTAAGTCTACTTGCTTAAAGTCTATTTTGCCCTCCCGGTCCCTAAACCCCAGTGCTTTGAAAAACTCTGCGCCATCATCCTGAACTATAGGGTGAACCCTTTTACAGAACGTTATCAAGTGTTCGGCAGTTTCTTCTTCCTCTCCACACGCACTGCATAGTGTGTCTACCCCTTCGTATTTGGCCCGATATGTCTTGGTTCGCAGTACTCCCGTCCTTGCCTCAAACAGTAGAGAACTACCCCGAGTATTATCATAGATCCTTTCCTTGGCAATTTCCTGCTTAAAAGTTCGACAGATCTCTAGTGCGGACTTCTTAATCATGCCCATTTTCCACATGTCAGTCTCCGTTTCCTTCACTTTCTTCTTAACCGATAGTTCTTTTTGGTTTGGCCACCTGCTGTTTGCTAAGTATTTACCAGTCAACTTCCTGGTTCGTTTCCTCCATTTTGTATCGAACCACTGCCACTGATGAGCACTGCCGCCTATAGGCCAACAAAATTTGAAATTGTGATTTTTGATCGCGTCGGGTTAAATTAAATGTTTTATAACTGTTGTTTACGTGTTCCAACATAAAAAACAATTTGATTAATAATTTAGCTATGTCTATTAGCCTGGGAATGCGAAAATGTGGCTTTCGAATAAGATGGGGTGTTGGCCTATATACGTGCGCCATGCTAAAGTTTGTAGCGCAGAAATGACCTTGTGTATATGGCCTGTCACGACGACGGGGGTATAGATGGCGACGACTGTGTCGGCGCCGCAGTAAAATAAAGCCTGCCCGAAGCCACCGGTTTTTTCGTGGTGGTTATTTCTGCTCTGCGCAAGATTAAGATGTCAGCTTTCGCGCCAATATGCCCAATATGTGCAGAATTATGATCATGATATTTATAAACTTCTTTTTTCTTTTTTTTGAAGGCTCGTTGTTGGAACGAATCCCAAGGCTGCCCCTTCGTGGACACCCTTCCGGCTCTGCTGCGTCATTACGAGGAAGAGTGCAGCTTCCACGCCGTCGAGTGTCCGAGGTGCGGCGAGGCGGCCCTACACGCCAACCTGGTGGCGCACTACAAGGCTGGATGCCCGGGCCACGCACCGTCCGCCACGAACGACGAACCACCGCGATACGACAGCGTCCTTCGAGTCGGCGACATCAACGCGACGTTGGGCGAGTTCAACGCGCTCTTGAACCAGCTGTACCAGGACCAGCTACCGACCATGGAGAGCAAGATGAACGAAATCACCGAACTGGTAACGAACCACGGCGCCCTCCTTCGGGAGCTGTCGCAAGCGTTGAGAGACACGCAGCAGAGTCTGACCTGCGGGCAGATGGAAGCGGCGCAACAACTGTCCGTCACGTTTGACGAGAAGCTCCAGTCGCAAGTCGACGCGCTCTGCGCTCGGCTTCGGAACGTCACGCCGGAGGAAGAGCGAGGAGCTCCCATGCCTTGGTGTCAAGAGAAGAAGCACGTGCTTAGAAGACTGGACGTCATGCTCACGGAGTCGCTCGGCTACCTGAGCGACCTGCGACACGCGACCGTACGGGACGTGCCGCACCTGGTAGCCCGGTGCGAGATGGCTTGCGACCACAAGGAGAGGGCGATAGTCGAACCGCTCTACTCGTCGGAACTGAGACTGCTGGAACGCTTCACGTACTGCCTAAACCTGAAGAACACCGACAAGATTGGTCACGATTACAAACGCTCCGGCAGAAGGGTACTGGACGTGGTCGACATGTGGCACTGCAAGGACCTGTACTTCACGATCGCCATCGCCCTCGACGATAACCCGGGCTGGTTCGAAGTCTGCGTTCAGCTGGCCCAGACCGTTCGGATCTCTCGTCTGAATCCTTTCGTCAGAAGTGTCGAGCTGCAGGACAAAGATTGCAGAAAATGTCGCTACTTGCAGGAGGCGGATCCGAATAACATGTCCGGTCACCGCTCGAAATGGAAGAACATATTCCGCACTGATTACTGGCAACTGCTGAGGGATGGCTTCTTCGATGGTGGAGAGGCAAATATAAATGTCACTGTTTGCCATGTTTAGGTGCAGCTTATGCTACTTTTGCTTGTTAGCGACAAGGAAAAAAAGGCAGAAAACTGGTGAACACCCTCGTGTTTTGAAAAGCTTTATGAGGTCAGTGCCATGGTCGAACTGGATTGTTTTACTGAAAAAATTTGCAGATGCATGCCAATCAAACACGGGGAATGTGGATAAGTGAGTCCTCGCGACCTTGTTAAGTATCGAGATTTTATTTGCTGAGTGTTTTCATCGTCAATAGATGAATTGTGGTCCCTGGTCCACCTCAGGGCTCCGGTCAGAGTTAGTCACTGTGTGCTCGTTAACCCAGCTGACAAACAAACCTTTACCCACGCGAATCAATTAAATCACGTGGTAGGAGAGGAACGTCAAGGATAACTGCATGACTTACGAAATATCGCAAACAAGATGTTGTGTGTTGGTATCTGCGTCAATTAGGTTTCAAAGCGAAAACATGTAACTCATAACTGATTGATGTTGAACACGCCGTGACAGCTGGATTTGGTAGCACAAAAATATGCGCTGCGTTTTCCCGTAGAGCTTCGGTGTAAGAAACTAACCATCGTTATCTGTGAGGTCGCTATACAGCACAGAAAGATTATGGCGGTCATCGTATTGAAAAAAGGGTTCGGATTGATCTTGACATATTGTGGCTCTTTAGCGTCAAAGCGTACGCGAGCATGTTTTCTCTGCGCCTTTACGAGAACGCGACTCTGCTGTCGGGATTCGAACTCATGACCTCATGCACAACAGCACGACGCCATGATCAGTGGAGCCTCTGTGGAGCGGGGGACTACGATGAGAGTGATTCAACCGACTCAAATGTGGGCGCTGTGAAACTGTGCTATAATAATGTTGCATTTTTGCTGGCAAGGTTCTACGTCATCCAAGAGAAAAAAGAAAAAGTGAAGGTTAAGCACCGTAATGTCGACTGTGGATGGGTAGCTAGTCTTGGCTCTGTAAAGAGAGCAACTCGCGATAATATTGGAACTTTGTTTGGAAGATTGAAGTTTAGTCAGATTTTTTGAAGTGTTGAACACATGGAAACTATACGCTCTGCCGTATGTCAAGCGCCGTAAACGGTCACAGAGCTGTGTCAGCGTTTTTTTACGTCCGCGCGCGTGTTGGCTTTCATCTTTTGGTCGAAGTTGTCTTCCTATACAAGTGCTTCCTGTTGGCCTAGTTGGTGGTGCGTGGCTATAATGGGATCAAATGAGGACGTTCACAGATGGAGAAGATGTAACAAGTACCACGTCAAAAAAAAAAAAAGGGGGGGGGGGTATAAGTCTACTCATAAAGCGTTTGTAGCCTTGTACTGGTCAAAATACTGCTTTACAGAACTTCAAGCAAAACAGAAGCTCGGGACGCGGTGGATGATTCAAGCGATGAAAAACCCGTTTAACAAACGATGTTGCCGGAACAGACGTTTCGGCACTTTTCGACGTTTCTTTGCCATGACATCAACTTCTACTACTTTACGTGAAAGAGAGCAATTTTGTGTTTTCTTATGCATTCATTTATGTGTGCTGTACACATGTACGCCACCTCAAAGCTAATGAATTTTACACAATAGTTACAACGGCGTGATGTCCTTCATGTCTCCATGTTCATGCCTACAACTCTCACATTATACTTGTGTTTCTATACAAATGCTCTTCTGTGAACGTGTGTGGCCTAGAGAATATCGAAAACTATTGTTAAACTTCAATTCCTTTTGATCTTTGTGTGTTCTATATACTATATGCTTACGGACTTTTATTATACGTTGCAAAACAACACTAATCGCAAATCCTAGGCTTTCAAGTGCCAAAACTAAGGTAAAATTATTACACTGGCTGTAGTAGGACACTCAGGGTTAATTAACTTCGCCATTTCTAAGTACACTGGTGTTATAGCATGTCCGCCCTGTGGAGATGCTGCCTCCTTGGCAAACAACCGAACTCGCGACTCCATGTTTAGAATCGCAAGTACAAGCACAACACGATGACGAGAACAACAATGAATGACGTTTGCGTGCCACTGACTTCCGACAAGTTAACTGCTGTCAAAAGGACCATAAGTGCACACACTGTATTGCGGGAACAAGACAGACCGTTTTTTCAACATAATATCTAAGGGGAAAAGGTTGTTAATAATGGTTGTGGAGTTTCACTTAGTGTTATAAGATCTGAAAATTATCGTTTGCTCGCGCCACACTGCTGCTAGATGGGCTGAAACGAGAGTGTTAATAGCCTCTGAATAAAATAGTGAGAATGGTTTGTGGTTGCATCTATGGAACTCATAAGTTTTGTGGAGGAGTGAAATATACATAGGAAGAAGACATTTCTAGAGATGATTACTCATACACAACCGAACTCCAGCTAGGGTGACCTCTTTCGACTATAGTAAAACTAGCCGTGACCTGGCGGCATTAAGAATCGAAGCTAGAACCACCTGCCTCGTAGAAAATACGTGATCGCATCGCCAGCGCTGCTGTACCCAGACGGGCGGACATCCGTATTACAAGTATCTCAGAAACTAATTTATTATTTGTTTATTTGTTTCCAGATTTTCTACCCAGTGGTGTATGGCCACGCTTTGTAGGCCCTTGAAAACAGTTTATTATTTATTTTCGGCGTGTTGCTGTTTATGTCTGTACTTACCGTGCAATAAAGCGCACACTCCACAAAATTCTCACGAGGAGTCGCTGCTATGAATTCTCGCACTTCGCCTGATGTTGTTTCTTGTAAGTGCATCCGTTCACGCTTTCATGTTATAAAGCGAGCACTGCCCGGTTGATGCAGCTGTCCATACTGTCGGTTTTCACGAATAATGTTGGAGGGTTCGAAACCAATCGAAGTGTAGACCATCTGACCTTTTACGTGTGTGCAAATACGATCTGCAGAATATATCGAAAATGAGGAAGAACTGGAAAAAAAAAAGACGGGTCATCCATCGACAGAAGCCTTCATAGGTCTCTCCATGTGATCCTCGTACCTGCAGTTTAGGCGACGGTCGCACGAATCACGACTTTTCTCTCTCACAGCATTTCGACCCCATAATTTTTAAAGGCGTCAGTCAATTTGTGTTATCAGGTCGGACGAGACATGCGTGCCGTAAATAGTCCGTATTTACTGCAAGCATGTCCGTATTTACTGCAAATAGTCCGTATTTACTGCAAGTCCGTATTTACTGCAAGGGGGGCCTGCGGCCTTGTCAAGCTGGCATCACGCCAGCTTTTTCTGCAGGTCTCCTGCATCATGTATCCTTGATGCGAAATAAAATCATTATTATTATTATTATTATTGTATTGACGGCGGCTTCAACGTGCAGACAGGCAGCATCGCAATGCCTATACTCAGTAATAAGTTGGTACATAGGCGAAGCTTTTATATTCCCGTAGGAGGCACGGGACCCGACTTGCTCTTCCACATTTCTTTCTCACTCTTTATATATGCGGGCCATTCCACGCCAACCGCCCCAACCTTGGCGCTCGACCATCTCCGATTTACTTAAAAAAAATCATATTTACCTACATAAGCCCAAAAGTGTATCCCCGAAAAATTTCGTGCGAAAAAAGTTTTTCAGTACTGCAAGCCTCATTTGATTTTTTTTTCGGAAAGCTCGAAACCATAGCTCGTAAAGCACGTTGCCAAAAGACAGTTCTTTTCATATTAGGTCAAGATCTTAGAACAACGATTGGCGTTTTACTTAAAATAGGTTTTACGAACTTTTTCATTTTTGTGGGTTTTTATGTGACCTCAAATATAGAGATTTTGGTGTTTATTGAATATTTTTTATAGAAAATCAAAATTAGAAAAAGTAGAATAGTTGAAAACTAAAAAGTGAATAGTTGAATGTTCATTTTCGCCCACCTTCGGCCGTAAACTCAACCATGAGGCGGTCCTACTAAAAATATGCGCAATAAAAAATTTAGTAGCAACCTTAATTGGCTAGTCACTCAGAAAGTTTTATCAAAAGAATTCTTGTTTTAAGCGAGAAAAACATTTTTGAATTTTTGTGTTACCGCTCTCGGCGTTTGGATGTGTTTACAGCCGCAAACATGCGTCCTATAGCAGTAAGTACAAGCTGCACGGACGCGGGGATTATATGGACAACGTGATCAGCTGTGTTCCTGCCTATTCAAATTATTTACAAGCTAGTATTACCCCTAGTTAACTAGAAACGCGGGACCTGCAAGACAGCATTTAGCCACATGCCGCCGTTCGCTGGCAGCCTGCGTATACAGTATATATATGCTTGCGCAGCACCGGAAAGTGGTACCGATTTGCGCAACACACCGCTTCCTATATGCTAACATTTAGAAGTACGAAGATGACGATAAAGCGAAGGATCAATCGAAGGAAAAAAAAGATGTGCTGCTTGGCTGCTAACTTGCAGTTATGCACCAACATATGTTCAGTGGTGCCAAATGGTAAATTACATACGATTATATTTGTCTTAACTGCGACTTGTCAGCGATGCAAAACTGGTCTATTTCATGAAGAAGAGCACTACGAATTAAGAAAAGCAGTGCGATTAAGAAAATGGTCTATATAGAAATAAAATAACATGTTTTGCATCGCGGACAAGTCGCCGTTAGAACCGACATAATCGTGTATAATTGACCATATGACACCAGTGACCATATATTGGTGCATCACTGCAACTTAGCTGCGAAGCAGCGCATCCCCCCCCACCTTCTTTTTTTACAGCAAAAGCTGTTACGAGATCAGAGCACGGGTCACGCGCGGCGCCGTAGTTGTGCGCCGCCGCCGCCGGTGTCCGTAACCAGCATTGAACGAAAAAAAAAATGGCATGCAGTATATCCGCGGGGTGGATGATGGAGAGTGGGGCGAAGCATCCGCCCGTCCATTCGGCTTGCGCTTCGTGTCTACTTCCCACCTTTAACCACCTCGAGTTCATGATATATACTAGCTCACTGTATTCATGGCACTGCGGCCCAACGCTCGCTAAACCTTTCTAAAACCAAAGAGGTTACGCCCAGCGAGTATAACGTAGCAACCCTTTCTTGTCAGATAGTGCTCAATGTACATTCCAATGGCTGCTAATGGGGAATGACAGACAAAAAAATTCGGCTTTTAGTTAACGCGCACGCTGCAAATTTTATTGTTCAACAACGCACAGGAGAAATCTCCCACCGGCACCACCTTGCAGGTCAAAACGTAAGACATGTTACGCACTACTACGAGGGACGAACGGGTGCCGCTTTAAAAAGCTTCGCCCCTAAAAAACTCAGTGAATGAGAAACATTATCGGCACAATGTGATTCAAACCCGTGTCTGCTGCGTGCCAGCCCAGCATTATAACAATGAGCGAGGCCTGTTTTTTGTTCGTTTTGTTTGTCTTTATTGACCACCGAGCCCGGCCAGCGCTTGGAACTCGTTTCTAAGCTGGCCTTAGGCAGGCTTGATGTTGAAAAGGAATCGCGTTAATGTGAGTAATAAAGCGTTTTAGAACATCAAAATAACAGCCAGGCGTCACACAATGCGGATTGCGTAACGAGTGGGTTGTCTAATATTGCAACCTATTAAAAACTTGTTTTCGATTAATTTTCACCTATGTGGCGCATACCCACTTCAGGCATATTTCTTTATCGTCGTCAGCCACCGCGGATTCTCAGCGTGAAATCGAAGAATTGACGGACGCCTTCTTACAGTGAAGAAAGTGGAAGTTCCACGGAACCCCGCGATACCACTCTCAAGTAGGTGGACGTTTAATTTTCGGCACATTGACCACATTTATGTAACGCCGACGAACGCACGACGCCGTTGCCTCCTGCTGCTGTGCATAATGCGCTTGGCCTAGCCCACGGACGCTGGCGTCTTGAGCCCCTTCAAGGCGGCGTCTTATCAGGTTAATGCCACAGGATGGCTACGATGAGCGTGGATGGCGAAGATATCACGCAACAAGAGTATGAGAACGACGCAGGTTGGCGCCTTGTGAACAGAAAGGACGAGCCAACAAAGAAACCACAACGCATGAAGCCAAGGACCAAGAAACGCACTTCTCAAGCGAGAACGTGGTCAGTAATAGATGGAGGAAGGGACAGAGAGCAAGACAAATTGCGGCTGCGAGCAGGATGCCCCGTCTGCCGAAGGAAGATCACAAGATAATTGTGCGCCCACGTGACGGCTTCAAGGTCACTGACTACGGGATCAATCGTCTAGAATGCTGCATCGCCAACGCCGCTAAAATACCCAGGAATGAATCGGAAGAAGACACGGTATGTGCCAACTATAAACAGAACATTCTAGTGGTCAGCACACCATCAGAGGAGCGCGCCGAAAAATACAGAACCATCACTAAACTGAAGATTGGGGACAAAGAATTCGAAGCCAATGCGTACGAGTCAGCTCCGGAAGATACATCTAAAGGGGTGATCCGAGGTGTAACGCAGGACGTGTCTCCAAGAGAGATCGTGGAAATGCTGGTAACCCCGAGAAATCCGACAGTCCTCATGGCCAAGAGGATGGGAAACACCACAAACGTCATCGTCCTCTTCGATGGGCATCGCGTCCCAAGTTATGTGAGCTACGGAAGAGCACTGGTCAAGTGCTCACTATACTGCAAGAAAATAGACGTGTGCTACCAGTGTGGACGCCTTGGTCACAGAGCTGACGTCTGCCCGAGCCCGAATAACAGAATATGCAGAGGGTGTGGCACTAAGAACCCACCGCAGGAGCACGAGTGCGAAGTGAAGTGCCAGCTGTGTGGCAAAGACCACCCGACGGCAGATCGCCATTGCAAGGCCAGATTTAAGGTACCGTATCTGGTGAAACGACGCCGCTGGGAACGAGCCCGACGGGAGGAAGAAGAAGCACTTTACTACGAGACGGAAGCGAAAACACTTCACAGGCAAAGATGGGGTGACTCAGGTCAAAGATCGGAACATCGAACGCGGGACGCATCCGGACCAGAAGCCTTCACCAAGCTTCAAGCACAAAACAAAAACCGCTCTACGTTTACTACCACCACATCTATGTCGAGATCCAGATCGAGGTCCAGATCGAGGTCCAGATCGCGGTCTAGACCCAAGACCGGCAACACCGGGTCTCCCCGATCAAAGGAGGGAGGAGGATCCCAAAGCTCAAAAGGACCGAGCGGCGTCCGTGGCACCGCGGGACCCTTCCAGGTGAGCTGGGCTGATGTGGCCTCCGGGGCGCGCGCGGAGGCAGAGGCTGCTTTTCAATGTAAAATTAAGGCGCTAGAGAACGAATTGGCGCAGATCAGGCAGAACAATGTTGCATTTATGAATGAGATTAGAAAACTCAGGGAAGAAAATGATTTTCTGAAAAACGGAGGGGTTACACGCAACGAGGAAACCTCACAAGTTATAATGAAGGAAAAAGGCGCAGCAATGGAGGAAGAGGTAGCAGCCCTCACCCCTGTTAAACGTAAACCAGAGAACGCTCCGATTAAAAGCGTGGTAAAGAAACCAAAAGCAGTGGCGACGCCACAAGAAAGACAGGAGGAATTCGCAAACACCATGGAAGCCAAAATGGAACAAATTGAAAAAAAATTGCAAACTAAGCTCGAACAACAAGAAGTTAGATTTGAGGCAAACATAGAGGCCAAAATTGAGGAGCTAGGCAAGACGATATTGCAGAAAGTGCAGCAAATGGTGGCTGATTTCGACGCCAAGCTAGCAATATGGGTATCGCAGTCAAGTGGTGGGGGCCCAGTTAAGACGTCTTTTAAACCGTACGCTAGGACCTCGGTGCCCACCGAGGGATTAGAGAGCCTGTAACGCCGCCATGGACAGACAAAATAGCTACACGATTTGGCAATGGAATTGTCGAGGATATAATCGAAAACGATACATTTTGCAACAACATCTTAAAGACACCAGCACCCCGGATGTTATAATGGTGCAAGAAACGCACGGGCTGGTCAAACTGTCGGGATATAAGTCATTCGGCAGTGCTGATGGGGAGACAAAGGTATTAGCAACGTTGGTTAAGCGAAATCACGCGGTGGTGCAACATGAGACGGAAATCAAGGCAATAAATCACATTCTCCTCGAACTCATACCCACGCGAAAAACAGAGGACAGTCTTTTCGTATTGAATATTTACAGCAGTCCTAAATGCAGAAAGCACAAATTCCGCACGCTGTTTCGAAAAACCCTCGCTATAACGGGCAACCGGGCGCTATTGATTGGAGGAGATTTCAACGCCCCACACGGTGCATGGGGATACAGGATCGAAACACAGAAAGGCAGGAACTTGTGGTTGGACGCACAGGAGGAGGGCCTGACGCTCGTGACCGATCCATCCATTCCTACAAGAACAGGTACTAGCGTTTGCGCGGATACCACGCCAGATTTGACGTTCACCAAAAATATACTGGACACGCAATGGACCAATACGCAACATGACTTGGGAAGCGATCATTTTATACTTGAAATAACGTTGAGGGCAGGGCCGCGGAAGGCAAAAGGCAGACAACTTAAACTTGTCGATTGGGACAAGTTCCGAAACATCAGAGAGGAGCCCGACGAAATGATACGGAGTATTGAGGAATAGACCGAAAAGTTAAAACGAGACGTGGAGGCCGCTACGCAAACGGTGCCACCGGAGGCGCAGCTAGAGTATGTAGACAATAAGCTTCTCCACATGTGGGAAGCTAAGGAAGGTTTACAACGGAGATGGAAAAACCAAAGGCACAACCGGACACTTCGTAGAAAGATAGATAAATTGAACAGAGATATAGAGCAATACGCCCAGCAGCTGTGCAGACAACAGTGGGAGGAAAAGTGCAATGACATGGACAACCAGATAGGAATGGCGAAAACGTGGACCATCCTTAGACATTTGTTAAACCCGGACGGAAACAAGTTGGCAGAAAGGCACAATATTAATCGGTTAATACAAATATATCAAGGTACAGAGCAGGATTTCCTGAATGAAATCAAGAAAACATACATCTCTCAAGCGCTTCCCGTTACACACCCTGATTACACAGGGCTAGCAAATGATGATTTAGACAACGAGATCGGGGAGGCAGAAGTGAGGGCCGTCTTGCAAAAACTCAATACTAGATCAGCACCTGGACCAGATGGCATAACTAACAAAACGCTACGCAATTTGGATGACGAGTCCATAACTAAGTTAACTGAATTCATTAACAAATCTTGGAAGGCAGGACAGATTCCGCAACAATGGAAGACGGCAAAAATCGTGTTAATACCCAAGCCAGGCAAGCGAGTGCAGATTGCGGACTTGAGACCCATATCTCTCACATCTTGCGTGGGGAAACTCATGGAGCACGTGATTCTGGAGAGGATAACTACCTATCTAGAGGACCGGGATGCGCTTCCACCCACAATGATAGGGTTCAGGAGGAACCTCTCAACGCAAGACGCAATGCTACAGTTAAAACATCAGATTATAGATAATCCGGGAACAGCGACAAAGGCCATTCTAGGGTTAGACCTCAAGAAGGCCTTTGATAATGTAACCCATGCAACGGTGCTAAAAAGGGTAAACGATCTAGATCTGGGACAACGGACGTACAATTACGTGCGTAATTTCCTGACGGGAAGGAAGGCAAAGATCATGATAGGGGACCTAGTTTCAGAGGAAATTGAGATGGGCAGTGCAGGTACGCCGCAAGGCTCGGTATTATCACCTATGTTATTCAATCTGGCTCTAATTGGACTGCCAACCAAACTCCAAGCAATCGGAGGACTGAATCATACTATATATGCAGATGACATCACCCTATGGGTGAGAAGTGGTAGTGATGGCGAAATAGAGGAAACGCTTCAAACAGCAGTCGAAACGGTCGAGCGGTATCTGGAAGGTACTGGGCTAGCCTGCTCTGCGGAAAAATCAGAGCTGTTGCTGTACAGACCTACTCGTAGAGGTCGCAAACCAGGCAACTGCCTGCAAGGTCTTGCTCATAGAGAAGAAATACAGTTAAGAACAGCCGATGGAAAAACCATACCCATAGTCGACAGGATCAGAGTACTGGGTCTGCTCATCGAAGCCAAGGGCAACAATGGAGAAATCCTCAGGCGATTGGATGCAACTGTAGCCCAAATAATGAGACTCATAAAAAGGATAGCAACTAAGCACAGTGGCATGCAGGAAAACACGATAAGGTTGATACAGGCATTCGTGATTAGCAGAATAGTATACGTAGCGCCATACTTAAAATGGCAAGTCGCGGAAAAGATCAAGCTAGACTGCCTCATTCGAAAAATATTCAAACTAGCTATAGGGCTACCGATTAGCACAAGCACCGACAAACTGTTACAGTTATGCCTGCACAATACAATAGATGAGCTTATTGAGGCGCAGCGTACGGCGCAATATGAACGTCTCTCTAAGACACGAGCAGGAAGACATATTCTAGAGCGACTAGGTATAACGTATCACACGCAACACGGCGTTAAGGTGGACATTCCAAAAGAGACCAGGGAAACAATGATGATACCACCCTTGCCAAAAAACATGCACCCCGAACACAATAAAGCTAGACGAGAGACAAGAGCAAAACAAATACAAAAAAAGTTTGGTAATGACAAGGACGCAGTTTTCGTAGACGCTGCTCGATACAAGCGCAAATGGGGGTTTACCGCAGCCGTAATCGATAGCAACAAACGCTGTATGACATGCGCGACGATACGCACCACAAGTACCGAGACAGCGGAAGAGGTAGCCATAGCGCTCGCTGTAGCTCAGACAAACGCAACCGTGATAGTCAGTGACTCTCAAACGGCAGTGAGAAACTTTGCCAACGGCCGCATCTCCCCGGAGGCACTACGTATTATCAAAGGAGGGTGTCGAACAAGCCCCAGAAATACATATATTATATGGACACCTGCTCATGCCATCGCGGGGGACAGCAACAATGGGGCTGTACATGACGCAGCTCGAGGGCTCACCGACCGAGCTGCCCTCTCAAGTGCCGCCCCAACCTCCTCCGGTGATTACGGCGTGGCAGACGAGTGGGAGTGGGAAGACAGAATGACCAGATACAATGAAATTACAAAGCATTATAGATTACAGAGGGGCATATTCCCGCCACCTCACCCAAAATTAACAAAAAGACAGTCTGTCGAATGGCGGCAGTTACAAACTAGGACATATCCGAATCCTGCACTATCGCACATTATATATCCTGATATATACAAAACGGACAGGTGCAAGCGTTGCGACTCCAGAGCCACTCTGGAGCATATGTTATGGGAATGTAGAGGGATTAGTACTCATAACAAGTATGCGGCCTCTGCTGACAGCCTTCGCGCGCGCTGGGAGGCCGCAATGCTCAGTTCCGTCCTCGAAGACCAAATGTGGGCCGTCCAGCGGGCCGAGGAAGCCGCCAGGATTCAAGGACTCCTGGCCGTACCCTAGGCGGGGCCAATCGCCCACCCCATCTACTCGCCGGACTCTGAATAAAGTTCTTTCCTCCTCCTCCTCCTCCGTCAGCCACCACAGAAAAAAAATTGCACGAAAGTTTTAACAAGTCTGTAGCAGATACCACTCTTCTCCAAAGAATGACGAAGGATAACGTAGTGAATGTTAGCCTACTACAGAAAATTCATTAATATTTATGGCGTAGCGGATACCCAGCAGTGTGCTTGTAGCATCCCAAAGAGTGTTTAGATGAGGCTCTGAAATGCCGCTCTTCTAGCTTACGCTGCGACTGTGCTGCGCGTTCCGCGCAAGCCCGGCGTTTTTTTTTTTTTCATTTCAATTGCTCCTTTGCTTCATCGGGATCTTCCTACTTCTAAATGTTAGCATAAAGGTAGCGGTGTGTTGCACACATCGGTACAACTTCCCGGTGCTGCGAAAGCATATACAGTGTGTCCCACGTAACTTAAGCCAGAGTTTAAAAATATGCCGGAACGCGTAATTACGACACGACCAAATGCATGTTACTCACCGTTGCCTGCAGTAAGACTATTTTTTTGTTCTCAAATATTGTTCAATTAGATATGTTTAAAAACTTAACTTTTCAAGAAACGAAGATAGACAAGAATTTCAATAAAAAGTTGTAGATCGGTTTTCAAAACGTCTGATTAGGCAGTTTTGAACCTTATATATGTTAGGAATTAACTAGTGTTTTTCTGCTAATTGCAAATGCTCGCGAAATACAAAAAAAATATCGCGTGACGAACCCGCTCGCGAGTCAGTGCGCACGACGATTCTAGTGCTCGCTAACGTTCCACGTACGAACAACACGCTTCCATCGCACCAGTTCACGACAGTGGTAAACAGTCACAGCGGTTATCGTTTTTTGTGGCCGATAGCAAAACGTGTTCATCGTAAAGCCACCAGCATTGTTGTGGCCCTGCCGATACAGCAAAATGCATGCAAATGCTATGGTCGTTCGTACGCGGAACGTTATTGGAGCACTAGAATAATTGCGCGCATGTATACTGTAGTGGAGGTGTCAGACGCCTTTTATTTGCGGACACTGTCGCTTGCAGTCGTCCATGGAGGGTGCTGATCTTCTGCGGCCCCTTGACTGGTGGCACTGGAAGCGGAAGCAAGGTCATCCATGGCTGTAGACGAGATGCCACCTGCGTTGTCGTTGACAATAGAGAGTTTTAGTACTGCGGAATGGTGCTACGTACGCACCACGCAAGCGCCTTGCGTTACGTGGCATCGTTTGCCCCTAATCGGCTTTTAGTACGCCGTAGTACCCGCGTACGTAACGAGCGTGAAGCGTGCTGCGCCATCTGGTAGATCAAAATGGAAGCACGAGTTGTGGACAGCCAATGTGAGCCAATCCAAGTGTTATAGCCAGATTATGGCCATATTTTAAGCCACAGAGCCGGTCGGTGCTTGCCTTCGATGCCGCCATTTTGCAAAACGAAGTCTCGCGCTGTCGCGAACTTGTTCGAGAGCGGCGCGCTCACCTCATACGTACGCGCGCACGCATCTCATGCGTGCGTACGTAGCGGCTGCGTACGTGACGCGATACGTGCGCGTTGCGGTCTGCGCATGCGCACTACGCAGAACGCGGCGTCCTTACGTACGCAACGCCGCCACGTACGCAGCGTACGCAGTACTGAAACTCTCTAATAATCGCGAGTAACACAGTACGAAAATTGCGCTATCTCCAGCTAAAGGCAACGATGTGTAGATGCGAAGCAGCGGGCGCTAACTCTGACACTGGCGGTGGCGTACTCCGGCACTCTTCACGGCGTTGCGCAGGAGAGAAACCTGGGGAGGCGCAAAGCACGCAGTGATGAACCGATGTTTCGTATCGGAACATGCCAATCGCTGCTAATGGACAGTGAGAGACGATGGACTCCGATTGGACACAGAGACCCGCAGCGTGCTTTTAGTTAACGCGCACGCTGCGAATTTTCGTCCTTCAACAACACCCAGGAGCTATATCTTCCACCGGCACTACCTTCGAGGTCGGAATTCAGTGCCTTTATAAACGGCGTGGTCAGAGAACGCTTGTGCAGCGCGAGAAGTGGGTTTTTACAGCGTAAGCTGTTATGAGATCCCAACTCGGGTCACGTGCGGTTCCGTCGTTGTGCGCCACCGCCGGTATCCGTAACCACTGTCACCAGGAAAAAAAAAACCCAGTAAGGGAAAAACACCAAGGACACAGTGGGGCGGGAACCCGGGTCCGCTGCGTGCCAGCCCAGTGTTATACCACTGAGCCACGCTGGCGCTTGGGACGTACGCAAACTTGCCTTAGGCAGGCTTGATGTCGAGAAAGGAATTGCGTTAATATGAGTAATAAAACGTTTTATAACAGCAAAGGAACAACCAGGTGTCACACAATAAAAATAGCGCAACGAGTGGGTCGTCCAATGCTCCAACCCATTAGAATAGCTTGTTCTTCATTACCTATTCATTAAGTGTGGCACATACCCACATCATGCGTAATTCTTTATCGTCGTCAGCCACTGCGTGAACAATTGGCACAAAATTCCTTGCAAGTGTTCAGTGGAAATTCTTTGAAGTGTTCAGTGGGTTCAGCACACATTTCTCAGAAGAATGACGAATGATAGCAGAGTGAATGCTGGCCTACTATCCAGAAATTATATTATTAATGCCATAGTGCGTACCAAGCAAGTGTGCTTGCAGCAGTTACCCAATGAGTGTTTAGAAAAGGATCTGAAAGGTCGATCTTCTCGCTTTTACTGTGACTGTGCTGCGCCTTCCGCGCAGGCCTGGCGTTTTTTTCACTCGAGAATTTCGCTAGCAGATTCTGACTGTGTGGTGGTGGTAGTGGTTAGAAGAGGAATAAAAGCACCTAATTTCTGGAGCCCAATAGGGAGCATGGCACAGTGCCTGGACTGCCTGTGTCTGCGTCGTGAGAGGGAGTGAGTATAGAAGACGAGAAGGAGGGAAGGGGACGGGCATGTGCAGTGGTCTAGTCGCGGGGTGGAATGCCCAGAGGAAGCGGAATGCCTCGAGAAGCGGGGGAGCGAGCGTAGGTTAGCAGGCGTTCCCTGCGTCCGCGTTGTGAGGCGAGAGAGGAGCATAGGAGAGGAGAGAGGGGAGGAGACGCGCATGCGCCATGGAGGTGCTAACGCTGTTGGGAGGTATGTCTAGAGGAGAGAGAAGTGAGAGTGAGCGCAAGCAGGTGGTAGGAGAGAGGTGGAGAGTTGAACGCGCGGTTGTTGGAGAGAGGGAAGGAAGAGAGCTGCGCGTGCGGTGTGTGAGTGCGGACGCCGCCGACGCCGTGAGATATACGTCCGAGCAAGAGATGCTTCGCATCTAAAATCGTAGTTTCACCGCAAGGGTGAAGTAATGAATGCGATAGCAACAGATTGTGTTGTACGAAGTAAGGCTGTCAACTAACTTTTTTAGATCCAATCTCACGTAACGTTACAAAATATTGGTGTAAGATATTACGACCGCTCCGGGAATGAGAGAACGCAGGACGCTAAAGGATGTACGAGACGTCCGCTAATGCCTGCCGAGATAGTGAGCGCCATCAGAATTGAAGTTATTTATTTATTTATTTATTCATACTGCAGACTACAAAACGTGGTCAGTAGCTGTAGCTCAGTTCTTAGTAGCTGCTCGAGCAGGCCACACCTCCCCCTCTCTCTTGTCGTTCTTTCATGCTCTTTCAAGACGGGTAGGGCGTTTACTCTCTGCATAAGCAGCATTGTATTGCAGGCCTTACACACGGGTGGATGTTGTCCCACATGCACCCTCAGAAATGGACCGGCTTGTTCGATCGCTAGTTCAGCCGCGTACGTCGCCTGCACGAACGTGCTTTTACCCGCGGGGAGAACATGCGATGAGAGTGAGGGTGTTATAGATTTGGACTTTATTGAGGACATGGCGGCAACGGTAAAAAAGAACAATAATGTCAGTTTATAGAGAGGAGTATTGGTTTTACAACAGCATGTACAGTGTACGGTTTCAAGCAGGACTTGAGATTAACTCCTTTAAAATCTCACCTTCGTCTCCTCGCTGACTTGAAGTGGTTGGTGCAGTGGCCTGTAGCATGGCCTCCGAGGTTTTGGACGTTGAATCTTGCCCTTGTCTGGGAGGGCTCTGCTCACTCTGGATCGTTCCAACGTCGTCAGACTTCTCGCGTGTAGAGTTCTCAGAGCTGGCACGTCCTCCGAGCGTCGAGGTTTGTGTCTTGTCGTGACGCGAGATGTCACTGTTGTCGTCGTCGTCGTCATCGTCGTCGTTTTGCTCGTCCAGCTGAGAAGACGAGTTCGCGTACTTGGAGCTGTGGTCGTGACCTTTCACAGATCCGTGAGACTCGTTCCCGTTGACCGTAGACAGCGTTACATGAGACGTTTCGCCTTTGCTCTGACTTGCTGACAGTGTCGTCGATGCGTTGTCGACCTTGGCGAATTGAATGGGACCTTGTCTTAACGTTGAGGAGCTGGCGTTGCTGTGTCGTAGAAGCGAGTCTGTCACGACAAACGCACTGGTACCTTTCAAGTGTGTTGCAGAGCCCTCAGTGCTGAGGGGCAGGTTCAAAAAGAAGCTTATAAAGCCCGTAGGCCCATCAGTTACTTCGTGTCTTTCTTTTGGGCTTGGTACATGTCCACTCACACTGGACCTGCTATCGGTCTGGCCTCGCGGAGATACACTTTGGACTGTAGTTTCCGTTTTGTTGTCTGTAATATAAACAAATTAATCTTTTATTATTGCCTAACATGTTATTTACAAGGTATAATGTTGGGGGGTGAAATATACAGACGAATATAGCGATGAAACTGGGTTGTTGCCTTACCAAGATGAAATAGCAGGATGTTTGGCATGACAAACAACAGCATTACACTACAGTAAGGCAAGCAGATGTGTTTACTACAGTACCGAATAGCACTTCGAGCAATCTTTGCTAACAGGGCCTATGGTGTCGACGAAGTACGGAGATAGCGTTATTTTTGTGTCCCGGCAGTTCCGAATAAATTTGCAATGTGCTTTTCTTCCTACAAAGCTTCGCGTGCCCATCGAGTGCGCGTACAAGTTACCTGATGTTGAAAGCATGAGAGTTCAAGACGATTGGCGCACTCTTCTTGAATAAAACTTAACTCCAGCTCGTGCACTTCGAAGGTACTAGCAGTAGGAGACTCAAGACACGACATGAAACTTTCGTTTCTGTACGTGAGGCCGCGAATCTGCTCGTTGTCTGGCGTACGTCTTGGCACCCCAACATCCCATTAGGTTGAGTTTGCGCTGTTTGGTTCGGTTAATTCGCGGTGTCTCTGAGGCATGACATTACGAATGGTATGTCTAACCGGAAGTTTTTTTTTTATTGATTCGTGTATCTTGCATTAGGATCGCTTACGCATGAAGCGAGTAGTATCATCGCTCGGTTTCATCTGTGTCTTTGCGTGTCCTCGTTCTCGCGCTGTTTCGCACCTATGAAATCTTACCAATAAGCTTAAAATCATACCTCTTTAAAGCAATATCATCTCTGCACACCGAACTACAGAGAAGTGCATGTGAAAGCGTCGCTGATGACGCTTTTGGTGTTTTCTGAATGAATTATTGAATATATATGAGGGAATAAATAAGGTAAATTTCGCTTACGTGGGACAACGAGGTGGTTGTTACGGAAGTCTGACGAAGAGTTGAAGTCTTGGTCGACGCCCATGGCGAGTGCTTTGTCATCTCCCGTCGGCAATGAGCCTCGTGCTCCCTCTGGAGTTAGTGCGCCAGCATTAAAATCAAGCACACTATGCGTAAGGAAGTTATTACTCCTGAACCTGGTGTACTAATTATAAAATAAAATATACATGTGATAAATTAGTCAGACTGGCAGTCACGGAGAAAAAAAAATACTGCTGCGAAGGGCTAGAGGTGACTTTGGCTAAACGAATATAATAAAATGCCACTCCTGTCGCACCACACTAAAGTGATTTGCCTAGTCCGGCGTCTCAAAGCATGCTCAAAATGAAGGTTGCATGACTTCAGAGTCAGAATCCTCTGTTTCCACAGAATGTTTCTTATCGAGGCGTGGAGGCAGACATTTTCTTTCGGGTAGGAGAAAGGGAAGAGGAGGGTGTTCAAACATATTTCACGTTCGTTCGTGCGGTTTTTGTGTCCGTGTACACATAGAAATGGAAAATTGAGAAATTGCGGCTTAACGAAGTTCACATAAGAAATTTCATATAACACTTAGTATTATAAAAGTAGTTTTAATGATTTCATATAGGCTTCATTCCATGCCTGCTTTCGTGTCAAGTAATATCGCTCTTGTTTTCAAGGAAGTCGCCTCACTTGGATACGCTTTTGCGTTTTGTTCGGTACATCTAATCAAACCATTCAGGTCGCCCTTGCATGGTAGCCGTTTTTTTTTACCCATTATCCTACGAGCTATCACCTTGTTTCACGTGGCAGCCATTTTAGGTGTGTGAGTGACAAAAAAAAAAAAAGACGTATTATTGCTCCATATTGTTTGACACTTTTTTTTGAAATTGAGCGAGGTCTGCTGGAGTATGCGTTTCTGTGTTAGTCCTTACTGAAATTGTTAAATTTTTTCGTAGTTTACAGCTGGCCTGCTTAGCAAGCTATGAGCACCCACACGAAGAATATCTAGAGCTGCGTTTTTTCTCGTTAGGGGCTGAAGTACGACACAAAAATGCGATGACGCCTATGTGGGCTAGCATTGTTACGAGAGAGCATAGACGCATGCACACACGGGAAACCATTGTTATAAAGTGCAAAGTTACAAATCGGGCTAGTTGGTAATCCATTATTTAACTTCTCGGCGCGAAAACTTCAGGAGACGAACACAAGAGACGAAAACGAGCGCTCGTCCTCGTCTCTTGTGTTCGTTGTCTGAAAATTTCGCTCTGACAAGTTGAGAAGCGTACTTCTGACATGTTTCACGCGAGTTTCGGCGCGTTGTCGCCCCGCATCAGCGCATAGACCGAGCTAGAATACGCATAAGTGTGCGCGCGTTTCCATTTCAGGCAGGGTGGAGGTTAATCGCAGCACGCCCCCCCCCCCCCCCCCCCCGTGTAAAGTCAATGTATGGGGCAGACATTGCGCCCCCCTTCCCTCCTAGGTAACTAAGAAAAGGGCGGAGCGCCCCCCCCCCCTTTTTTTTTTTGCATCACGTTGCAACGTGTATAGAAATATAGTTCATAAACACAAGATATGTGATCGTCCACAAATTAAGACACACAGCGCAGACAAAAAGTGCAAATGACTGAATTAACTCTCGGACGCCTTTCGCGTTGCTTATCACTTCAAATAACTTCCGCCGCGGTAAAACAGTGTGCTTAGATTCTGACCCTGAGGTCACGGATTCAATTCCAGCTTAGCCCGTGTGCTCAGTATTGGGTGCACGTTAAAGAATCCCTTGTGGCCGAAATTTCCGGAGCCCTCCACTATACGGCGTCTCTCATAGTCATATGGTGGTTTTGGGACGTTAAACCCCACAAATCACTCGATCAATCAATTTCAGCTTGGGTGGTCGCATTCAGAAGAAAGCGAGATGCTATAAGGCCCGTGTACTGTGTGGTATTAGTGCCCGTTAAAGGTCGTATGTGGTTTATAATTCCACAGCTCTACGCTATGGCATGACCGATTCATGTCCCGATTTTAACACTTTAATAATAATAATAATAATAATAATAATAATAATAATAATAATAATAATAATAATAATGTAAACGCTACAAAGAGAAATCGCGGAAATCTAAGAAGACGTCGCAGAGCAGATGTTCAAAGAAAATAGTTTAAATCAACCTGGTCAAATCTTTATTTTACCGGCCTGTACGAAATGCGACAGCAGTGCTGACACATTTCAATGACATCATACTGCAATTTTCGTGCAAAGGAACTTAATATGGTGGAACATTGGTGGATGCTGACCAGGCCTGCCCGCGCGCCTGCGCAATGGAGCCTTTAGCTATCATGCAGGAAGGGGTGTTCAGTCACTTGCTAGGGCTTGACACTAAAAAGGCAACTGGACCAGACGAAATTCCCAGTGAATTCTTACGACGGTATGCCGAATGGTCGTCCTTTTATTTAACAATCATTTTCAGAAAATCTCTTGAAACATCCTCATTACCGCAAGACTGGCGCACTGCAATTGTAAAGCCTATATACAAAGCTGGCAATCGGCTTCATGTGAACAATGATCGCCCCGTTTCACTGACCTCTGTGTGTTGCAAAATCATAGAACATTTCATAGCAAGGCACATTATTATTTTTCTTGAGTCAAAAGAGTTTTTTTATCCCCATCAACACGACTTCAGGAAGGCGTTGTCAACTGTTACTCAACTGGTAGAAACAGTTCATGATTTTTATTTATCTCTCCAAGGTCAACAACAAATAGACGTCATTTGTGTAGATTTCGCCAAAGCATTTGATAAAGTTCCTCATAGCAAATTAAATTTTAAGCTTAGCAACTAGGACTTAGCTCAGATATACTAAATTGGATAGCCGCGTATTTGGAGAACCGTCAACAAAAAGTACGTGTAGATGATTGCACATCTAGTTCATTGAAAGTACTGTCTGGTGTCCCACAGGGGTCTGTGCTGGGTCCTTTGTTGTTTTTAATTTTTATAAATGATATTTCCGTAGTTGTCGAAAGCCCGGTTAAAATCAAACTTTTTGCAGACGATTGTTTAATTTACGCTCCTGTAACTAACGCAAACGACCAAATCAAAATTAATCGCTATCTGCAAGCCTTGCATAATTGGTGCACCCAGTGGGGGATGGAAATTAACTTTTCAAAGACTACGTTCACCCATATAACTAAGAAAAAATCCGTACTCGCATATGATTATAAAATCGGAAATAGCCTTCTGACCAGAACACACAGCTTTAAATACCTGGGGGTGACTATTACCAGCGATTTGGGGTGGCACACTCATGTTGAGGAGGTGTGTTCAAAGGCCTACAGGAAGCTGTTTTACTTGAGGAAAAAACTCGACGATGCCCCTAGAGATGTCAAATTACTTTCATATAATACATTTGTTCGCCCTATTTTGGAGTATGCGTCTTCTGTATGGAGTCCTCATCAGTAGTCACTGAGAGATAAAATAGAAAAAATTCAAAGGCTAGCAGTGCGCTTCATTTGCTCGCGGTACCGAAGGACAGAATCCGTCACAAATTTGTTAAAATCATGTGCGCTAGAACCCCTGCAAGTGCGCCGCGAAAAGCAAAGGTTAAAACTCCTGTTTCAAATTATAAGAGGCGAAATCAAAATAAATAAAGACACATACATACAACCTGCACCCAAACGAGGAGCTCGGTTGAACCATAGTCACCCAATAAGGCCTTTTTGGACGCGTCTGGATGGCTTTCAAAATTCTTTTTTTCCGTATAGTATAGAAGTGTGGAATATACTTCCAGAGTACGCTGTTACTAGCGCAAATGTCAAAGAGTTTGAGTGTTCGCTAGAATTGTACTACCGGCAACATGAAACGTAATGTCTGTTTTGTCATTGTGTATTGTTTTTGTTTTGTGTTTATATTCCTCCCTGTAATGGCCCTCAAGTGAGGGTTACAGTATTATTAAATAAAATAAATAATAACAAATAAAATATTTCTTCGATTTGAGCATTCCCAAACCACGATATGGTTATGAGGGACGCTGTACTGGAGGGCTCTGCAAATTTGGACCATCTGGTGTTTTTTTACACGAGCCTCACGCATGTCACCTCCAGCTAAACGTGGCCGCCCGGCGGACATTCAAACCCACAACCTGCGGGAAAGCCTTAGAGAGCAGCGTAACCACTAAACCACCGTGGAATGTGTAGATATTAAAACGAACAATGTTTTATCATAGACCGTCACATTGACACGCAGGTTAATGCAACGGGGTGCACCACTAATCGTTCATCCCTTACCTACTGGAGCTTCGCTACTTCCGGAAGTGGTTTGGTTTGATAATGCCGGTGCGACAGGAACAGGCTCTGGATAAAGGCGAATAATTAATTTTGTCGTATATTCATTTTTCACGTACGTAAACGACACAATCTAATGACGTTGACGAACTACTTCGACACTGAACTTCAACTTAAAAATTGTTATCTAACAGCAAGCATGGAATCCTGACACACTGTTCAGATTTTCTTCTGAGTCACGCAACGGTAATTTCAACCGATGAATTACTGAAATGTGTCTGGAAATCTCAACTATTATGGCGCGAATGAAATTTTATTAAAACTACGCGAGGTGTCCTACCTGACTACAACTTTTAATAATATATACAGTTGAGTGGTGAAGCTTCTATGTTCACATACTGCGGTTCCGTTATAGTAAGACTGAACAAATGAACACGGGATATATACACACGTTGTATGTGGCTTGAGTTACCGCTGACTGGGGACTATCGGCGTCAAATGAAACCAATACAGCTGGAAGCACACGAAATGAAAGGGCGCACACATATTTGCAGTGCTGCGAAAGAGATACTTGGTATAATGCCCTAGGTTAGCCTATATGCAGTAACTTTATGCCAAACTGGATGCGCGCGTCTGTACATATACAGATAGGGATGACAGAAGGGCGGGCACTATACACTAGTGCGAATGCTTGCCGCTGTTGTAGTTTTATTTGACACCAATAGTATTTTGCTTTTGTTACCGTGACTTTTACAGTACTTTTTATGATTGCATGTGAAGGAAATGCGTATGTTGATTAAGGCTTGCGGTTTACTACAAGTAGAGAACAAAAAAGCGATATAAATGTATTCTACATTGTGTTTACGAGATTGCCTCCCTTTAATCCCTTTAATCCATCGGAAAACATGCGAGCCAAACATTGTAGCACGCAGCGTAGGATTCTAAAATTTTCAGTTAGCTATAAATCACTCGATCTTTTATCTGAAGGATGCCATGAACTCAAACGACTACGTCACTAAACGCAAAGTCCACAGCACAGTCTTTGTTGTCTGATTTCTGATTTGAGTATAGTGCGCTGCGTCGTTGTTCCTGCGTGCACGGCAACTATATATATATATATATATATATATATATATATATATATATATATATATATATATATATCAATCTCCCGACATCTCAATCTTTCCGACCATGCATTCGACAAACTATCAGTAACGCTCTTAGAGACGGGATTTAAATCAAATCGAGAACGTGAACAACGAGAGTCATACCTTATCCACCGATTTAACACCCTCGATAGAGGAATAAATGAGAATCCTGGAACACTTGCAGCAATTAAAGCATTAGAAAACAATAACGGCAATAATGAATATAGTAACCGAGTTCACGGCACTGCAGCTGCGAAAGGCACTGGACAACACAAAAAGATTCCAAGTGTAACTACTCTTCGTAAGTGCAGCTGTCGTCTGTTTTCTGTTTTATTTTACTACCCAATCAATTGTGCCATGCCCAACAGCAACCCTGTGCACAGCCGGGAGGCCGCCACTGCACGCGTAATCCAGAAGCGGGCAAGGAATTCGCATTGCGCCGGCTTACCAGCCTCTGCGGCAATACGCGGAACCCCTCTTTCTACGACGAAATGTTGACGGGACCCCGAGTAGTTAAAGGCCTAAAACTTCCTAACTTGCCCGCTTACCAGCCTCTGCCCCAATACGCGGTACCCCTCTTTCTACGACGAAATGTTGACAGGGCTCCGAGAAGTTAAAGGCTTAGAACTTCCTAAAAAAGCTCTTTTTTGCCCCACACCGAACCGCCAGTGCCAGGAGGCGCCGTCTGGTCGGGAAGAATGCGTTAGTGAAAGGAAGCATACACAGACCACTAACATCAGCAAGGTGAAGGGGAGAAAGGGGAGAGAGATGAAGCGGAAGTGGAAGGAAAAGTGGAAGGGGGGCGCCCGAGGGGAGCCCACCTTATATTCTTTTTTTTCTCTTTTTTTTCTTTTTTTCTGTCTTTTTCCTCTTTCCTTTCCCTCTGATTTGAGATTGTATAAAGCTGAGCACCAACAAACTGTACCTTTAATCCTGATGAAGGCCAGACTCTAGGCCGAAACGTCGAAATAAACCACGTTGTGACCGCTCACGGAGGATCTACTGTAATATATACTATAACTATTATAATATATATATATATATATATATGCATGAACAAGTGGTGTCTCATCATAGGAAAAAATATCACAAAATAGAGTAGTTCCATGTAACACGGCAGTTCCATGCACTTGCACAATAACATTCACAGAGAAGGCAGTCCAGTAAGATCTATATAGGAGACCTCAGGTGGGCGAGGTTGGCTGTTGCGTTCTGGACAACATAAGCATGCTTTGAGCGTGAAATCAGATGGAAACACTGCAGGTATACTTGCGATGAATGAACGTGGTGTGATGGCATTGAAGCATTGGCTGGATGATTTGCGCAGGTGTCGTGCTATTTGTTTTGATTGGAACCCATGCGTCGCCACCCGTTCGCGTGCTTGTTGACCGAGGCTGGTGCGGTGATATCTGCGTCTTTGCGGAATACAGGGTATGGTTTGGCGCCTTTCTCGACGTTGTATGTCGTGTTGCCTGAGTCTTGATCTCGACTGGAGAAAGCTTACTCGACGTCCCTTGGGAAAATATCCTAGATTCGATGCTTTCTTTGTTTCGAGCAAGAAATCTTGAATATATCGCCGGTTTGGTTGACGCGTTTGTAAACGGCTTTCCATAAACCGCGTGTGTTCTTCCGAAGATGATTCCATTCGTCGTCGTCCTTGTTCGTATAGCCCTTGGAATCTCTGTTGTTCTTGGACTTGCTGGCATTGATGATGTTGCTGCGAAAAGACCTGAGGTGGCAGCCCTTTTTCACCATGACACTGACTTTCTGGGTAATTGAATGTGGTGTCGAGTGGGCAGGTAGTAGTCTCTAGGCTGTTGTGCTGCATTTCGGGTAATGAAGGTAATGCTTCAGAGTTGATAGATACATCATCAGGGGCTTCTTCTTCGCTGTTCGCTGCGAGTGGTTCTTGCTCCTGAATCTGGATGGTAGGTTCAGGGCTTGGCTGAGTATTCTCCGAGCTCCGCAGCTCTATCGCGACCATTGTGAGCGCGCTAGATGTGAGGTGGGCGTTGTGAGCGACGAAAGAGCCAAGTGGCGAAAAACCAGGAGGTAGCCCAATTGTGCTAGATGAAAAATAAGCTGATCCAATGTGTGAAGAAGACTGATTTTCACTCTTTGAGTGGTCATGGCGCTGTTCGGCATTTTCCTCATGTGTCAGCTGGTCAACCATGAACAAGGCGTCCTTATGACACGAATAGTGACCGTCAGGAGCCTTTGAAGAGCTGCGTCGTAGAAAACCAGGTGGTGAACCATGTACGCGAGACGAAGCATGAAAGGCATCAGTAGGGTGAGCGACGTCTCGTGTCGTATGTTGAAGCGATGACTTCGGAAATGCTGACTTTCGCGCAGAAGGGATGCGCGCTTGACGGTTAGGTTTTTCTTAATATACGCATGGCCTTCTGTGTGTAAACTCCTGTGCCATTTCGTCTTGAGGCAGTTGTAGATGCGCGCTGGGCTTTCGAATGGTTGGGGACTGCTTAGGAAATCGACGTTAGTGTGCGGTTGTCTCTAGATGGTTGGCAGTGAGTAGGTCTTGGTCATAGTTGCTAAAACGGGTAATCATCTCCTCTTTGATTTTTTGCCATGACTCGTCATTCTCG